>JAKSZP010014463.1:0-361546 GCA_022478985.1 Massospora cicadina
AAAGTTCAAGCGATAAATGTCATCATCCTCTCAAAGCTAAAGTATGCTGCTCATGTGCTGCCAATGACCTAAAACTAGAGAAGAAAATCAGGTCAATGCTCCAAACTCTCCTGTGGTTCAAGGCGAAGGCGGCACCAATTCCACTGGAAGCCCTGTTGAAACCAAAGAACAAAGGAGGCATGGGCCTACTGGACTTCAAATCTCACGCCCAGCACATATGGGGGAAGTCATTTCTGAAGCTAACACATATGCACATGCGCTTCCCGACTCTACCATGGGGTGTGAACTGGGCAAGGGCTCAAGGCCTCCAAGAGCCAGTCTCCCCCCAATTGTTACGCGAATGGATGGTGAATCACCTGAAGATAACCTCACAAAAAGGAGCCCCACACTACTGGTGACTCTGCAATTGGGTCATGCGCCGGGGTGGGTGGTCATTCAAAAATTGTACTGAGAGGCCAACCAAATTCAAAGGGATGTCGAAGCACATATTTTCGCAATGATTACTGCAATAAGCTGGGAGGAAAATAACCAAATCGCCAATGAATATGCAACCAAGTCAATCAGAATTATGTACAAAGTGATGCTGATAAGATATGGGGATCCACTCCCAAAACTGGGGCGCAATCTGCCCACCCACCCATGAATCCTTAATGACTGGACTACCAAAGGCCACAACACCAACTACCTGACGAAGGAGTTGATTTCAGGCCTGAACACCCACTTGGTTACAGCCAAACAGCAGTCAGTAACATGGCAGATCCTTTGTTGGGCATTCAAATTGGGCAAGCACAGCAGGTCAGATTACCAGCACAAAGAATGCCCCATATGCGCTGAACTGGAAGCAGACATAGCACATCGCTATTATAAATGCGCCATGTTCAAAAAATACTGGTCCACAATGTGATACATCCTATCAGGCGATCATTTGCCTCCAGGTATACATCCATCGCAGGACCTGTTCTTTACAAAAACCCTGAGAATGGCTCCAATCCAACTATGGGCCTTCATTTACCAGTATTTTGTATGGGTAATTCACTGTGCGCTTGTCGCCAAGGTTATGAGCAATGAGCGCCCCCATCACAGAGGTTTGGTATTGAAGACCATTTGGATTATTTCCAATCAGCTCCACTGGATCTCAAAATTCTCACGCATAATCCCTGGGTGTTATAAGGCCACGCGTTTGGCTTTCCCCACCAGATCGCTCATTGCACGCGATGAAGCTACTAATCATTTGAGAATAGTATGGCCAATAAGCCCGCTGCTGCTAGAACCATGGCTAGTGATGGTGATTGCCAATCAGCAATGGTCAGAGGTGCTAGAACTATAGCAGCCCTAAACCCGGTCTTTTTACCCTCAGCTGAATCGCCTGTATTTCGCCCTCCCCTCTTAATTTCCCTTAAATTTATTTAATAAAATATGGAGTTTTAAATAATCTGGCATAATCTGCTCAGCATTTGGCTTTGAACTTAAATTTTATCAAGTTCTGAGGATCAAATTTTGGTGTGACCATTTTTTTGCAAATTATCAGCTTTGAGCCCACTTTTGGACCTTGGCAACAGTCTAAAGAACTGTAACGCCAACACACAGAAAGATTTTTACTCACAAATATGTTATTTGTAATAACTTGTTTATTAAATTACACTAATTTTACTTGGTTTCTTATTGCTGAGAAATTTAATCCTGGTAAAGAGACAAAATACATCATTAAAAAGAAATAAGCGTATATCCTTAGTGTATAAGTACCTTTGAGCTTTAAAAACTTATTGCTGCTTGGGTAGCAGTATATTTATATAATTTTTTAGTACTAGGTTGTCCTAATCTGATGAAAATTCACTGACTTTAAAGAAAATACAATGTAGCCTCTAATAGCTTGAGGTGGGGAAAATGGGTTGTAAAAAGGTCAAGAAAAAATAAGGTAATCCACTAGAGTAATGCCTCAGTTTGTACAGATTTGTTGGCAGTTGGCGAGGTGGTGGAAATTCTCAGGGCCATCTCAAAGTGCACCTGAAAATAAGTAAGCACGTGGGCAACGTCCTCAGGAGAAAGTCAAAAGTAGTTCGGAGGTTTGAGTTATGGTTTATCCATATTGCGACGCAAAACACCAGGATCCAAAGTGATCTGGGGAAGTCAGGGGGCATTTGGTCAAAAAGTTATCTTTAACTCGGTGCCCAAGCCATGGTTCACTTGGAGAAATTCACGAATTTTTGTCCAAAAAGTGAGCAATGTGGGACAAAAGAAAAATTGCTAATAGTGTGTGTCAATCAGTTATGTGCATCTTAGAAAGCCATAGTCTGATAAAGTGGGTTGGTTTAACACCTGTACTAAACAAGAAGTAAAAAACTCGCAAATTTTTTAACATTTTTGTTAAAAGAATTGTGTGGTTTTTGTCCTGCTAGAGCTTCTTGAGGTTGCATTTGACAGTAGAGGGCAGAAGTTCAAGGAGGCGAGGACAAATTGAGGTCTGTACAAAAGGTTGAAGCAGGTGGATATAATCCTTCCATTGTGGACTAAGGTGTGGTGGTGGGTTCTGAGGCCAGGGACACTCCTTTTGTATGGGAAAGCGTGGTAAAAGCGTGCCCCTAGCTGCTTGAGGACCTGGAGCTTCTGGTTCCAAAATAAGCTCATGAACAGTTTAAGTGGTGGCTTAGGCAATTCATCAGCCATTTTTTGACAGCCATTTGTGAGGCTCAGGGAGTCACATGGTGGCATTCGTGACTGGCGTAGAGCCAGAGCCCACTGCAGCATTGGGGTCATGTCCCAGAAGATGATAGGCTTGAGGAATCTGGTAAGTATAGAGGTGGAAATAGTAATTGCGTTCAAAAGCCCCAGGCCACATTTGCTGCAGGGTTGAAGGATTGTTTTCAGGGCGTTGGGCAGGTGGCTAGATCCCCATATCTAGCAACGGAGTATCACGTTGATTATTTAGTAAAAGATGTCCATGAAGGGGAAGATGTGGGAGAAGAGCATATTTTTGACAGCAGAAACACATTTGCTGTCAGGACCTGCCCCTGGGGTGATATACCAGAATTTTAACTATCAATGCGGGAATACATTGCTTCTAAAATATGATTATTGTTGTCCTTGATCGCAACTCCTTAGTGTGTGGTGAGGACACCTAGGTTGTGGAATGTGTTACAAGTGGACTCTATGTTAAAAGAGGGAGGAAAGGAGGGGGTGCTGACCTGTATTATAGTGGGTTATGAGGTGTTGATTTTCATTTTGGACGCTTTGGAGTAGTGATCAAGGTCTTAAACAGTTAAATCAAGGTCCTTTTTGCTTCTGACTGCAACTGCTGTATCATCAGTGAAGGTTATGGCATGGGTGAAAGGTTTTCTGGAAACTTAAACCTATAAGGCGTTCATGGAGTAGGGCCAAGAGGGGGTTAATGGCTCTGTTAGTATCAGGATAAAAGGGTCCCTTTAGCGGAGGCCTTGTTTGACTAGAACTGCCACCATAAAGCCCATCAGGCCAGTATTATTGTGTGCAACTGGTCTTAGAGCACTAAAATTAACTCCTAACCTGGGTTTGGAGGAAGAGTAGCGAGGCGTCAAGGTAGTGTTATTTCCAACAATTGTACACTTTTCCCATATTATGGTGTTCCACAAAACGTGGGCTTGGGCCAAGTGGGTGATTATAGTCACAAGAAACATGTTTTAGTTATTCATAGCAATCGCCCTAGGACGAACCCATGGTAAAATGGGTGGAGGCAGGGCGCCGCCCACTTCATCATGAAGTTTTCTAGGAGTTTGTTGAACAGTTTGTGATTGTTGTTTAGGAGTGAAATTGGAAGACAGTTTGAAAGGTCCTATCGGCCTTCTTTCAGTGGATGAGGGTCATGATTGAGCTCCATGAGTTGGACAGCACACTCCCTTATACCAGGAGGGTCAAGAAATTGGGCCATAGGTATTTTGTGACCTTTATGAGATCCACTAAGTATACCTTAAGCGGGATACCATCTGGGCCAGAGCCTTCAGGCGTGGGGCTTTGAGAATAATTTCCATTATTCCATGCGATATTAGTAGTGCAAGGAGTTTGAAATCTACTGAGAGGTCAGACAGTGGTACTGGGGCTCAACTAATGAACTTTCAAACATTTACCAGGTTCATGATAGAATCCCCAGAACAGGGTCAAGTAGTACCAATAAATCTTGGTGGTGATCTTTTCCTTGTCTGTGGTTAAAGTTTTCCCCACCTTCAGGGTTGTGATCTCCTGAGTTTTTTAGCGTGTTTACTGCTTCTTTTAAAAGGATTGGGTGGGTCGATGCACTGTGTGTAATAACAAAAGGATGTGAAGTTTATCACCCATTCTTCTTGGGTGGTGATTTCAAGGTGGTACGCCTCCTGGGAGCTTCACAAGCTTCCAACCATTTCAAGGAAGTTGTAGGATAAAAGTTTTTTTCCAAATGCCTGATTCTGGCTTTAACTCATCTGACCTTAATGTGAGAGTCGCGGTCATCTGGGCTTTCAAAAAATAATAAATAACTCACAGGATCCCAGATTTAGTCTTCACTCAATTTTATTGTGGGGTGTACAAATAGGGCAATCTGGTGGATAACAGACAGCGGATGGCTGCAATTAGTTTGTCATGTGTGAGGGGGCTGTTCAGGAGCACCAAGGCAATCCTAGGAAAAATCAGCGTGATGGTTTAAGGTGGCCATGAGGACCACCATGAGGGATCTATTGTCACTAACAGTATTATTGCACGTTGTGGGAGTGGTGACTCAATTAATCATTCTGGCCCTTATTAAGCCCATGTCAATTCAGGATGCAGACTTGAAATTCCGCTCCTTGTACTGAGTCAAAGTCATGAAGCTGAGGCTGGACGTGTTTGATGGAGGGGAATAGCTAATATACTAGTTCAGAGGAAGTCTTGGAATTATGTAGTGCTCCACTGGTCCTGCATGGCAGAGGGTATGATGTCCCAAAAATGACTCGGCGTGGTGTTGAAATTTCCCATAAACACTGTTGTAGGGGAGATGAAGGCGACAAGTTATATTAGCAGCTGGTCCTGCTCCTGGTTTGCATACAGCAGGTAAAAACTCGCCGAAAATAAGGAGAATTTGGGGAGGACAACTTGGCCAAAATCGGGAAGCTGTCGAGGTTTTTTTGAAAAATGGTTTTCTAAGGGACTTAGGATGATGAGGGCTGCAGGGATAGTCCAACAGAAGTTACCTCTGAATTAATCATTCCATGCTTCAATATCAGAGAAGAGGACGCAGGGATCTTAGATGACTGTAATATTCACGTGATTCACCTGAGGGTTCAGAGGAGGTGGGCTCTCTACTTGTAATCCCATAGTCCAGTGGCATTTATGGACTGCAGGATTAGAGTTCCACCGTGAGGCCTCATAGGTTACCCCCTTCATATATGGGATGCTGTCAGCTCTTTTACCTGCATCTATGAGTCGGCTCAATTTAAGTCTCTGAGCTTGACTTTTGATGGCAATACAAGTGGAGTGTTGGAAGGGATTGGGGTCATTCTGGGAGGAGGGGACAAGAATTTAATGATTAACTTAGGATGTCATCTCTACTATATTGCAGGGTAGGGACCATTTGGCATTCTTCATGATCTTCCATCTGGGCTCCATCTGAGCTTTCTGAGTCCATATCCACCTCCTCCAGTACTGAGAGGGAGGTCTGAGATGTAACCTGAGCAGATGGTGGTGGGCACGTTGGGCTGGGGGTCTGCCCTGAACGGGGTGCTCAAGTTGTTCTCCATTGGTGAGGGAATTTGGTGTCTGAGCTTCATGGGTTGCTCCAATTAAGTTGATTGGGGGAGATCCACCAGGTTGTTGTCTTTCAAGGCTGTATCCACCATAACTGATGATGGGTTTGAGGGCTTGAGTTTATTTTGCACTGGTGATGGGAGCTGGAGAACAGAGTGGTCCCTAGTGGGAGAGGGGTTACAACTCCAAAGGGGTATCCTTGCACCATTGGTTGTATGACATTAAGCACTTCATGGAGGGTGACTAGAGACAGCTCTTCTACTTGAATCCAATGGGTTGGTTGAGGGATCGCTGCTGCCACCGCATGAGACCTCCTCCAGCCCGCAATGGAGGGGCTGGTTGTTTGTTGACAAGGATTATTTACGTGGAGTTCAGCTGTTGTAAAGGTGACCCAAGGCGTTGCACCATGAGCAATGGGTCCGTGCTTGAATAGGATTTACAAAAAAACTTTGAGGCAGGATCTGATACAGCAACATGTGGTATGATTTCTATGCTTTGAACAACTGTAGGTTTAAAATGAAAGCTTCTCTGGAGATGCAAGCTCATTGTGTCAGAGTATAATATGCTTTAATGCTCAATTCTAACAAGATGAGAGACAAATTTTATTAGCCCTCAATGAAGGACAAACTTTAATAATTCTATTTCCTGTGTTTGATAGATCTAGGAAGGTCACCCAAAGATATTAACAAAGTCTGACCTAGTTCAAGTGATGCATAATGACCCGCGTGGTATGACAATGTTGGTGGCTGCGGCCTTGTGTACATCTAATAAGCTCATGAAACCCACATCAATGTAGTGGACATCCACCACTTTGTGTATGGTAGTGTCAACAGGGCAGGCATGGCTATTGCCCTGAAATATCTAAAGTAGTATTATAAGTGAACTCAATGGGTTTTCGGCCATAGTATATGTGGACCACATGTGACAGAGTGGAATGAAAAAGGCCTCTTTGGACTTTCGTTTTGGCCCATCTCTTCTTGAGCTCCACCAAAAAAGTGGCTTTGTGAGGGTTGGTGGTGGGTGGAGTTGGTGTTGATTGTTTTTGCCAGGCCCCAGCGACGTTTTGGAACATCTGTTCTTGGTCTGTGCTGGCACCACCGGCGCAGCAGGGGGAGCCATGAGGGTAGTTGTCAGATACCCTTGAGGTCTGGCCTTATTGGGGTCAATGCCGCCAGCTCTGCATGGTCTTACATCATATTTAGAGGCGTTGGGACTGCCTCAGATTCATCGGCTATTATTTTTGCATTCCCACCATGGGTTCTCAGGTTATGGCATGTCAGGTCAGCAAATTATCAATTGATTCAGATGGCTTTTATCAGATATGCTCAAATTCATTTTTAAACCATTCAACAGGAATGGTGGTTACTTGAGCGATCAGGTTTGCCTCATGGAAGGTGCTCATCAATTAACTTGGTCCTTAGTTTGTTCCAGTAATCAATGTTTTTTGGTGTAGTTGATCGGGGAATCTGACCTAGCATAAGAATTTAATTGCCAGACTTTGACTGACAGTAATGAAGAAATCTGAGGATGGGTGAACCATCTCACTTTTGTGATCAGTTACCATGACAACAGTAATTTTCCCCAAAGGAACTGATTGGGTGGATATAAACATTTGTTTAAACTTTTTCCACCAATGTGGCCTTAGTAGAGGCAAGACAAGAAAAGTGGGTGCGTTGGGCGTATTGTAGTAATCATTCACACTTTGATCATTAATTTGTATGGCGGCATCTGTTTTGGCAGCTCCCAACAGAGTGGGTGGTCCTAGTGGATGCACATGTTAGAATTTTGGTGTTAAAGTAGTTTAAAATAGGATTTGTGGTTTCCCACCAACTTGTCAGGACCTTTGGCGTGGTTTACCGCCCTGATCTTTACTGTACATTGACTTTTCTAAAGTAATTAAGCTTCTAGGATAGCATATTTATTGTAAGTAGACTTATTCATAAAGAAAAGAAACATTTTAATTAAGTTTATGGTTATAAAAGCAAACATTTAATAAAGTCTCAAAATATACTACCATTTGTATAAGGTCAACAATTATAAAAAATGTAATTTTCTCATAATTGGTTTAGTTTCTAAGGGTGTTATATGATTAATTAAGCTTAAAAATCATGTTTTAGCTAAAGTTTTATATGCAATAGTATTTGATAGTACTCTGGACCAAGGGTTTTTTATCCACACTAAAACATTTCCATATTCTAATGTATAACATAACATGCAAAACTCGTCTTGTCTTCTTATACTCTTTGAGAATCTGTTCTTGATAATATGAGTAGCTTCAGGATAGTTTTAGTAGAAAAAGTAGAGCATTATAAAGTTCTTACCATCCTAAAGACATATTTAAGTTAAGCTTTTTTTAGTACTAGATGGTCCCAACTAAAGTTAAGCTTTTAACAGTAAAAAAGTTATTTAGTATCATATTTAAAGAGTTCTCTAGTATAAGAAAATTAAGTAAGGTAATTTTTAATTCTTTATAACTACAATAATTTAGGATATTATCAATTAAGAAATAATAATAAAGGATGAAGAAATGTGACTTGATTTGTGCCCAAGGATGACCTTTTTATGAATAACTGCATATATAGTTTTACATTTATAATAACTTTAAAAGAAAAGTTAATAGATATGAATATATGTTACATTTACAGATGACAAGATCGCAGTTAGGTGCCTCAAATAGGCAACTATATTAGAACCTGAAGCTTATAATAACAATAATACAAAATACTAAAAGTGTTATGTCTTTTAACAGTTATATGAAATAAACGGTCACCTACTTAGTTTACATCTAGTGTAAAAATTTGGCTCCTAGGTCTCAGTGCTTTTAAATATCAACTGTAACAAAATTTTTACCTGTCATAATGTTAAAGTAAAAACTTGTATTATAACATTATTGCTTATTATTGAAATATATTGTTTATAGTTTCTCATACCTAATTTTATGCTGTAGATTAAATAAAAATTGCAAATAAAGATAGACCATTATAGTAGTGCAGGTATAAGAGCCTAAATTTTATTAACAAGAGCTTAAGTGACTATGATAAGATGTTTAGGGACTAAACACAGTAGGTTTTCGATAGCTTACAAAGGTATAAAAGGAAATTTATGGTTGTTGGTTATACTTAAAGTAGAGCTTAGAATTCTGCTGGTTAAGATGGATTTGTATACATCAAAAACCTCAGCAGGTCTATATAGCTTGTCTTAAGCCTAGGCTACATGTTACAAGAAACCTATTGAACTTACAATTAACATTTTTACCATAAGGACATGAGGCCTATATAGCCTTAGGTCAAATAGCTACCAGGTACATATTTCCTTTAGGATCTAAAATATGTAATCCCTACTACTCTTTTTTGCCTTGACATTTAATTTGAAGCCAATTTGAACATTTAAAAAATACAAAAATTGCTGCTTGATTGAGCTAATACTTACAAATGTTTATGCTCTTGACGCCTGCTGCCCTGGCTTGGGGTGGTGTGCCACCACATGGAATATTTTGGCCACCACTGAAGCACACCCAGGCTGGCTCTGCTAGCCCCCTAACACTATCAGGCGTTATGCCCTACTTGGGACTTGGCCCACCACCTTGAAAGTTCCCAGGTGGTGCTCCGGAGCCCTTTAATGCTCCCACAGAGCAATTCGCGTTAGCCTCTGGGTCAAATATAGGAACCTCTTCCCATATGCAAGTGTGGCAAGCATTGAGATGGCCATGGTGGTGTTTAAACCTGCTGGCTTCATTGATTTCCACCCCTTTAAGGGGTATTTTGACCTTGGTTTCCATTCCAAGGCTGGTGCAATGGCAGCATCTAAGCTGCCATTAATTTTTTAAAATATAATCCTTCCTACTGTTCACGCCCAGCTCACAGATGAGGCCACTTTAGTGGTCCAGTTCACTGGGTTGCCCTTCCACCTTTCCCCCAAAAGCCTCCACCATGAGCTCACAGAGGGTTTGACATTTAAAGCACAGACCCCATGTTGCAATTTGTGGTTCCAAATGGAGTGGAATATTCGGCAGGGCCATACACCTTTGCAATGATCTTCCCATTCCATTGTGACACCCACCTTTCAATTCCTCCTCACACTGTGATCAGATCCGCCCCTAATCACCCATTTTGGGCACATGTCGATAATGGCCATGCCATTTGCCCCTTGTGCTTTGAGCTTGATCACTTGAAGCACAAGTGCCTTACAGCTTCCACCTCTGCCACTTCCACTGCTCCTCACTCCAGCGTTAAGTTATTAGCTTTTAGACCAATTTTTGAATGGGGCTCAATCCTCCCACCCCCAAATTTGGCAAATTATGGCACTGCTTCTAAGGTAGCAGCCAATCAAAATTTAAAAAATTTAAAAATTTAAACAATATGACTGGATTATTGAATCCTGAGTCAATGGCTGAAACAGTCTCAGCTGAGCTGCCATGGTCAACAGCACGTGGCCAATCAGCTCCTGCCACTGCCCCAATTCCAGTATCTTGCCAGTGCTGGCTGAATCCAATTCATTTGAGGCTCTTGAATGGATTGATGAGGGCAAAAAGCTGTACCATGTGAAACCAGATTTGTTTTGGAGGAGTTCTTCGTTGACCCTCCCAATTCACGTCCCTGATGTTTTTGTCCTCAAAATGGTTTTCCAATTTTTAAAAATATCAATAAAATGGCAGTTGATGCTGCAGCTGCCCCTGCCAAAACCCTACTTCACCAGCAACTTCATGGGGCAATGGAGCCCCTAAGTTGAGGGTATTCCTATCCCTTTTTTCCCCATGATTTTGAGGAAGTTGCGAAGTATGAAATTGAGGAGCTTGCTTTTGGTGCGAGCCATGCTTGCATCAATGCTTCTAAAGCTTCTTTCAACACTAATTATCCTAAAACCAGCTGCTGGATCAAGTCATTCACTTGTATTCCTGCTCTCATCACTTTTGCAGAGCATAACTTGCTCAATACATGGAGGCAATAGACACTGCCAGCCTCACCATTGAAGAAAACCCACAGTTATACCTCCTTGTGCCACATGTTGCTGATGCTTCTACCCCAATGTTGTCCGCCATGGTCCGCCAGCTAAAGTGAGCAATGGAAATTTTTTTCCCCAAAGCATCCTCACCTTCTGATTTAACTTCCTAGGATGTTAGCTGAGGTTCCATATTAAGAATATTTTTTATTTCAAATTTCCCTTTGTTTGGCCCATTTGCAAATAAAGATGCATGGCGGCTCCACCTTTTTGGGTTGGGCACCACTAGTGCTAAAATATGTAATCCCTACTAAGACTTATTAAGCGCCTTATGCCTCGGGAAACATATCTATCTTTTTATCATAAGTAAACAATGTGACATAAGCTACATAATTTAACGCCACTGCTATTGTGTTATAGATAGTATTTTTAAAAAAATATTAAAAATCAACCAGGTTTTTAAGGCATTTTTATCTTCTTTACTAAATGTCATTTTTCATTAATTGTATTCTAAACCAATAATATATGATAGATGGTCACATAGGACTTGTATCTTGTTTTTACTATAGAAGAGGCAGATCTTGAGCTTTGTATGTCATGATGAACTTATACTGGGACCTAATATTGCAAACATGAATAATGAATATTGCATATCTCTTTATATAATACAAGTAGATTAAAACTAAAGGGTGATACTAAGTACTTTATTTATAGTTATAACTCTAACTTATAAAGCTTGGACAATAAGACTCGAAATATCCACAGAAATGGCGCACCTAAGCGGACATGATGGTAAGGTAAGGAGAATTCTAGCTATTTTGTTTGGTCAAAGAGTATCATTTTTTACAAGTTAATATAGTTGAAATTATTTGTCAAGCAGATAGAATATGAGATAAAAAGTATTAAGTCAGACTCCTCAAGAATTTAAGCGGTGTACAGTGGAATCACATAACTGTAAGATTTTAATTTATTTAAGAAACAAGTAAGAATACAAGATAAGATTGCGGCTGTGAGTAACATAATATGACTTTGAGGATATGTAAGAAGGTGACAGAGTTGTCTTAAAATACCATTTTTGGGAATTCTAGCTTAAAAATATCAAGTTGCGCTTTTTTAGAACACTTAAGAGTTTAACAAAATACTCTTGTACAGGGTGGTAACTGATTTGTGGAGGGCATAGAGAAGTAGTGCGTTGGTGGGACCAGCAGACATGTTAGAAGAGAAAAGAATTAGTTAGAATTAAGCAAAAGGATTTTCTTTATATGATGGGGAGCAGAATTAAGATTGAGCACCAAGGTTTTGTTTGTTAAGATTTATATTCTTTTATTTAATTTTTCAAACAATTGGCTTTAATGCGGTACAAACATTCATGTCTTAATATTCAATATTTGGTTGGCACTCAGTCAACTTACCAAGCAAAGATGGACTATGACTTTTGATTTCAGTAATAGTGTTTTGTAACTTATATTCGTGCGATAATAACCCTGATGAACATATATTTGATTAAAGGAAATAAATTTATATTATATTATAATTTTGTTTAGGAATTATGGTTTAGGTATACCTAAAATATATGAGTAAATAAGGTTTTATAATGAGGGTCTTGTAATCTCATTAAAAACAAGTTAACTACCTTTCATACTCCAGTCATCAAGACTGAATAAAATAAGTCAAAGTGAACTAGATTACTATAAACTCTGACTGCTATATTTTTTAGTACTAGATGGTTGACTGCTATATTTTCAATAGCAGATCTGATAAATAAACTGCAATGATAAAGTATAAGAAAATCAATCAAAAAACGCTCTCTTTTGCTTCAATCACTTTTTCAATCGAATTCAAAATTTAATAAAAGGTTTTTAAAACCTGACCAACTTTCAACACACCAAACCTAGCCTATTTCAATTAATTGACAACTGGTTCCTCATCTAGGGTGGCAGTGCGCCACCTCCTGGCATTTATTGGCTGCTATCAAAACGCCCCTGAGCTGGTCCATCTAGTCCCTGCAAAAATTTAGTTCACTAAATTCCACCTTGGGACTAACCTACCACCTCACACTCTCAGGCAGTGCTCAGAAGCCCACTGATGCTCTCTTGGAGCAACATGCGTTTTGGACTTCAGGTCAAGTATGGGAACCACTTCCCCTACACAAGCGCGGCCATCATTAAGATGGCCATGGCGGTTTACAAAACTTCTGGATTCATTGATGTACGCTATTTTAAGAGGTTTTTGGTATTGAATTCTTGTGTAAAGCCCACACTATGGTGGCATCACAGCTGCCTTTAACTTATAAAAACACTCACATTCCAACCATCTGAACTACCTTTCCAGATGAAGCCACACTGATGGTACAGTTCAGTGGCTTTCCCTCCCACCTCTCCCCCAAACGCCTCCACCATGAGCTCACAGAGAGCTTAGCCGCCTATGGCGCTGACCCTGTGCTGCAGTTCATGGTGTTAAATGGAACCAATTGTCTTTCTGGGCCTTGCGTACTGCATCAACCCACTCCTTCTGTCATGATACCTGCCTCACGATACCCCCTGCAGTGTGATCAGATTCACCCTTATCATCTCTTCTGAGCACACATAAAAAAGACGCACCATTTGCCCCATTTACTCTACTCTCAACCATTTAAAGCGCAAGTTCCAGCGCCTTCCACCAAAGCTGCCTCCAATACTCCTCTTATGGCATAAGCCCTGCTTCTGATATACTAATTTTTTGCATTTGGATTGTTCCTTCCTTCCTCAACACCAAATGCTGTGGGTGCTGCTCCCACTGCTCCACCAACAAAGGTTTGACCTCTTGACCCATTCCTGAGCAGATTACAACTCATGCACTGTCAGAATTGCTGTAGTCCACAATGTGTGGCCAATCAGCATCTACCACTCAACCAACTCCTGTTGCTAGCCCAGTGCTGGCAGTAGAGAATCCTTTCAATTCCTCTGGATGGATTGATGATGCTAAATGCACCTACAGAATTAAACCCAACTTCGCCTGTTCAAGATTCTCCTCACAACCCCCCTAAATTGACCTCTGAAACAATTTCCATCCTCGCAATGGTTTTACAATTTTATAAACATTTATCAAAAGGCTGTTAAAGCAGCCGCTTCCCCACCAACTCCCTCCTCCACTAAGCCCTCAATATGGAAATCAATTCAATTTGCAAGGGTTTCCTATACCTAAATTCACTATAGATTTTTTTGAGGACACCAAATTTGATATCAAGATCTAGTATTGAAGCTGGCCATGTGTACATCAATTCAGAGAGATCTTTGCTTTATGTCTATAGATAACCCAAACCCACCAAAACATTAAATCTTTTACTTGTGTGCCTAAAATCATAACCTTTTCTAAACACTAACTTGCCCAAGTATGTTGAGGTGATACATACTTCAGGCCTCATTGATGAGAAGAAACCTCACCACTTTCTTCTTCCTCCCCATTCCAAAGATTCTCCAACCCCCCTTTTGTCTACCTTTTCCCACAACCTGAAGCTGGTGACAGACGAAATTCTCTTTATGACTCTTCCCTTTCTAGAAAGGATGCTTAGGCTAACGTCATGGCACCATGCTAAGATTTTTATTTTATAAAACCATCCATTTGTTTAGCACAACATGCATAAAGTTGCATGGAGGACCTTCCCTCTTTGGTTGGGCACCACTAGCATTAGAAATAAATCTAAAATATATATACTACCATATCTAGCTAATCATATCAGTCTAAGATAGTAAAAAATATCATTTCTTTATTACAAAAAAGTATATTATAGATGTAGCATGCTTTTTCATACAGAGATACTATTGAGATGTCTAAATATACAAGTAAATAATTAGGTACTTTACTAAGGCTTTTAGAAATATAGCATTCAGAGTATAAATTGCGTTGTAGGTCCCTGATGCCATAATAACTAAATGCTAAGTTATGAGATTGATCTCTTGATAGATTGCTTTTTGCATTACTTACATTGGCTAAAACTAGAGTCAAGAATCTACAACTCGGAGCATTATGTGTTTAACTACAAAATTTATACTAATGTTATATAAATTATAGCTCTAATAGTCATTTATTGGCTCTAGAAGCCTGTGGTAAGCCTTTTTGTGTTTTCTTGACATGGGCCGTTACTTTCCAACTTTTTATCTGTTATGCTTGATGAAATTTTAATATGTTTTACAAATTACAAAAGCTTTACTTAAACATTTTTCATGTTAAACTCTCCAGTTTGCAATAAAATTTTATTGCGCAAAAGGAAATTGATGTATATTCTTATATAATATATAGGTTTAATCAAACAGCAATTATAGTTGCCAGAATTTGTGATGGCGCAAAGTATAAATTTATCAAAGATTAAGTAATGAACAATTTGGACGCCCTTCTTTGAATTGAGCCTCAACAACAAAATTTGTCGCCTATTTAAACAATTTCAATAATGGGTAAGAACTAAAAAAGGTGAGTTAAAATTGTCACAATATACTATATGTACTGGACCACCAATTGACAACCTGGGGTAAATGTGTATTCCAAATTTCAGAAATGCAAATCAGAAGCATATTAACAAAGAATTAAACAATCTGGACATTGATGGATATAGATAATATTACTCAGACATGATAATAAATGAGAAGTAAAGATCCTTATCAAGAAGGGCTCAGATGCTCTCTAAACACTAGGCTCCCACTTAACATAATAATATTAACATTTTTGACTCAATAGGTTGTTACCAAAATAATTAATAAATTATAACGTACCATATTTTTTTTGTTCTCTTTCATATTCATGACAATAACACCTAGATGTGAACCAAGATAGTTTCAATAATTTGGAGTCTATTGAACGTAAAGCGCTTCACTATCACCCTTCAGGATCAATTTAGTTACTACATGCCATATAAAGAAAGCTTAAATCTTTAAACTAAACACCCCTGGTCAACCAAGAATTCAGATTTTTGGCTTTACTATAGAAGTGAAGCTGAAAGAGAGGCTCATTATGAGGGGCCACACGTTGTTATCAATGAAAACGTCATTAAAATATGGACAATAACATTAGCAATGATAATATTTTTCTATAAGCTACAAAAGAGCCACCTGATGGATTGACACATCTCAACATGAAACGACCTAAATAACATGAGTGTTTGGAGTTACATGCATTTTTATTATCTTGCATCTAACAAATAACAACAATAACATCTTCTGTAGAAAGCATTAGCAGCACCATCCAATAACTCGTGGATGGAATTTACTTAAATTTTAGGCGAATTCAATCACTCCTGAGACATAAGGTATATTCCTACATGCAAAGGTTTTAAGGTTCATCTACCCTGGCCATAATAAGTTAGCCAAGGGGTAAAACCCTAACATCGCCTTTCCATACATCCAGATATTCATCATATCCTCTGGTTTAGTAGGACCGCATCAAAAGGAGGTGTTACAACAGTTGAGGTTGGTGCAAAATCGAACTTACAACATCATCAATTTTTATAAGGCTGCTTCTGCTTTTTTCTGAGATACCCATGAAGCAATCCAGCATAAAAACGGCTCATTGAAAATGCTATTAACAAGACCACCCTATAGAACTCTGGGATTAGAAATTCAAAGGTAACCAACTATACATTGTTTACATGGCGAAGTGACTGAGATATACATATATATGTAACAGACTTCCTCAGAGTCTGCTGGACAAGTACAGCCTCTTGAATTGCCTTAATGCAACGCCTGCTCAGGTGGAGGCATTAATCGAAATGTACAACAGCAATGCCAGGAACTATCCGCAGCATCAGCTACTCAAGGGCATTAGGCTTGCTGGAGCCAATAATTCCTAAAGATAAAAAAGTCCCAAAGGGCCTAGAGGGCCTAGAGCTTCTAACAAAGCAGAAGGGATACAAGGCCCATAGGGCTGCCCAGTCCCCTAGGTTCGTTACCTCATGCATTGTGGTGCTGATGATCCCTGGAGAGCTCATTATATAGTGAAGTGTAAAGCTTTGCACAAGTAGATGGAGAAAGTAGCCCAAGGGTGCGGTAACCTCCCCAATGGTCATCATATCAACCCAATTTCACTTTAGAGGCACTAGAGGAGATGGAACTTATATGTGAATCTACCAAGGTCACAGATAACTACCTTGATGTTTAAAACAAACTTAAACCAAACTATGGCTCCAAGTCAGATGCCACAAAGATGAGTTTTTTGGCTGTGAAAGTCCGGATGAAGCAAAAGGTTAGCACAGCTGCCCTCAACTGATTTTGGAATAAACTGCAAGATGACGTGTAGAAATTAAGAAGACATTTGGATTAAAGAGCACTTGAAATATTCAGAAACAACATCCTTTAATCTAGTCTATAGTTCTGACTGGGTATAAACACTCTTTCTTCCCATTAAGTCTCTGGCTTTATAATCAACTTCAAGGAGGGATTTATCCCAGGCCAGGAGAGTACCTCGTCATTCTTAAATTCTAAAAGAGTGTGATGGAGGAAGCCAAAAACAGTAAAAAAGGGAAGCAAATCTATTCCTGCCTCTTCAGGGATGCCAGAGAAATTATGACTCTTCATTAGATTAACTGCCATACCTGGGCGCAAGTTGAGACTGCCTTAATTCATGTTTTTGGAGATGGTTACCTCATTTAAAACCAGAAATAGGCTAAATGATAATCCTCCTTAATGGAAGGAAAGTCCCATTGACTTCATTAGACAGTTTTAGCCAGCACTCATATGTTAGTCAGTACTATTTGCATTTCTTTATATGATGCCATTACTGCGGCTAGCTTTAACCTCAAGTCCTGTCCTAGTGTCTAACTGCACAAGATAGAACTCAAGAGAGTCTACATGTGTATTCAAGAATTCAAGGATGCTTAAAACAAAATCTCTCCCACTATGCAAATGAATTTTTTGCCTCATAGAGAACCCCATTTAACATGCATGCATGCATGACATTGAAGTAAGGGACAAAAACATACCCATATGCTCCTATTACATATGTAGTTGCATACCATGAATTAATATTATAAGCGGCGTGCTGAGGAGGGAGAAAAATAACTTTTCAAAATAGTGTAACAAGAAAAGCACGCTACAATTGCCCAAAACTGTTAGGGATTGACATAGATGATATATATAAAATTCTGAGTTGGACCAAAGCAGTATTTTTAAGATTGTAAAAATGGCCGCAAATTTTGTGGACCAGTAATATAAATAAATTATAAGATGGGGTTCACTTTAATTAATGGGAGGTTTTTATACTTAGGGTAGCATAATCTGAAGCATATGGGTGGAAACATGCTTAGAATCAGCAGAAATTCCCTGCTTCACTATCATATTGATAAATTACTGATCTGATAAACAGTTGAATGTAACTGAAAGTTCCAGCGTTATGCATTGATATGAGTTTCCTATAAGCTCCAGAGAGATTGTACTTGAGTTTATTTTCATTTTTACCACAGATGCACAACTTAGAAAAATCAGATTGTGACATCACATCCTCACAAAATAAGGCATCAGAAGGAAGCAGCAGAGGTGAGGGGATGGGGAAAGGCTGGCAAGGTGAGTACTGATTATAAAGAAAATCATAGGAACACATGCCATGGGAACCCACAGCGCAGAGGAGCTCATAAACTGGTCAATAGACACAGAAAAGTTGGGGTAGACTTTCAAGCCAACATGCATGGAAACAGCAGACAAAAGGGAGGCACACCAGAGGGGCACGCGTTGTGGGGCACTGGAGGGGGAGTCATTAAGGGTTCATGTGACTTGATTGAGGGCAGGATGGGATCTGAGAGTGTGGTGAGCACCCTGGCGGCATGAATGCTTCAGACTTTTTATATTGGTGGGAATGGAAAAACGCAAGATCCCAAATTAAAGTAAATGTTGAAGCCCACTACATCAGCCCAAAGCCATTAAGAATTAGCATAACTAAAAATTAAAGTTGGACTGTAATGTTTCTATTAAGTTTGAAGAAACCGGCCGCAAAATGAGGCCATAAACCAATATAAATTAAAGTGGGAAACTATTGAAATCAAAGAAAGTCTTTTATACCAAGGGGTAGCGAAATAAAATGCCTGAGGGGGAGGAAGCACGCCTAGGGCTGTCAGAATCTCTGGCTGCACTATCAGATCAATAGAACTAGTGATCTGATAAGCAGTCAGGCATAACCTAAAAGGGCAGGCATCAAACTCTGATGGATGTTCCACTAAGCTTCAGAGAGGTGGGAACTTGAGTTTGAGTCGCTTTTACTGTAAATGCCACTATTTGGAAAAACAAGGTCGTGACAAAGAGATAAAGCATGGTGAAGAGGCTCTTCATGCTGATGATCCCACTACCATGCATTTAGTAAATATACTTCATAAACTGCTTTCAAAGAATTGCCTCTGATGATGCCTGGATGAACAAACTATCAATTTCCAACAATAAACATCTTGATACACCTTATTTCTTTTCCAATATTTCATCCATGTTTCTTTGATTTCCACCAATGTTTGGAAGCCTGAAACTTGGGTCATCTTTAAAGTTTACAAGATCCCCATTCTTGTAAATATTGATAGTGGGTCCTTAGTGAATGTCGTTTTGCCAAACACTATAAAGAAGGTCTACGTTGCTACCAACTATCACATAGATGGGAATTTAATTTCTGGCCCACGATGTACATTGTATATAGGGTACTATTTTGTAATTCATCTCAGGTTTGGTAGAATATCCATGGACACCTTAGCGGTAGCCCTTGAAAACCTCAGCTAAAATCTACTATTTAGGGACTCAATTACTCCAATATATTGCAATTAACCATCATACTGAGAACTTTTAGCCTTACTTGGGCCACGCATCCCCATAGCATTTACAACCACCAAAAATTGCAAAGGAACTCATAAGGGCTTGCAATTACAACAAAAGACAGATGAAAAGGTTTATTAAATTGAGTACCATGTTCAAATTACCACATGCAACTTCCACTAAATATGGCTGATGGTACAGAAGAATGCCCCTTTATCCTGCAAAGCTAAAAGTAAACCCTATAAAATCCCAAGTCATAATCAACACTCAGTGCAAGTAAACATTACTCAAGGATTCTACTAAAGATCCAAGGTGTTAACAGTCCGTTGTTAAAGTAATCATAGCATGTCCCAGGATTCTCAATCCTGCATATGCCAGCCCTGTAAGAAGAGTGTCTATTACTATCCTGTTCCCAGCGTGGTGGTGCACAGTTGCACAGACTCAACGCCAGTGAACCAGTCATAAGTAATGAAGTTAGTATAGCCCCACAGAAGGTGCTTGGGCTATAGTAACTTATGGCAAGGGTGTTCAACGTTAGAAAAAGGAATCAAAACCAGACTAACAACCAAGATGGAGTAAATTCCAAAGGGGTAATACCCAAGCGTTGTTCTGAGCGGAGTGCATAGGTGGTTCATGATAAAGGGAACCTGGACGGCCTAACATTGCATCAAGGGAGAGAGTTATGGTTGCTAAAATTAACAGCCTTTCGTTGTGTGCAACCAGCTTAAAGAGGTCCGCGCACAGGTTTGCCCAAGATATCATATAGATAAAAGGTATAATAAAGAAGGGTTCTTTATTAAGTGGAAGTTGACCAATGAGAGAGATTTGTCTCAAGAAAACAATTTTAAGGGAAAAGGGGGACAAATGATCAATATGAGTGGTGCTAAGCCGAGATGCACCAATAAGTGCATGCATTCATCAGGCAGTAATTATACTTGGTAATTGACCAAACTCAGACTATTAATTGTTAGAGAGGCCAAACCAAGCTGGAAATATCGAAAAATGAATAAGTTTCAAGACCACGTTCACTGAGAAATTGAAGTAACCATCGTTTTTGATTGTAAAGCTGGTCATTTTTATGCACCTGCCATTATACAGGGCCAAACTTCTCGTACATCCCTATGACCAACCTGGGCATACCTCGCCTTTACACAGCGTAGATCAAGATTGCTTGAGGTCAGGGAGGCCTGCCAACTCCATCTTCTTTGCCTCATGATATGCAGCTTTGTCCTTAGTGTTTTTCCCCATTATGATGTCAATCTCAAGCCATGACATTACCCTCTCATCCTTTTGGGGCTCCACCCCCCTCCAGGGGCTTGCGCCAGGGAAAAGTTCTTGTGGGCTGGGGCCAACTTCATAGCGGCAACGGTCTGCTTTGACTGAGGTCTGGCGGCCTGGGGAAACGCTTATGGAAGCTTCAATCAGGTCTTGGACATGCACAAAGTCACGCGCTGATACCCAACTGTTCTCTGCAGCGTCAAAACCCTTCCAAGATACCATGTACTCAAGCTTTCTTTTAACACGGCGGGAGGCTACTATTTCATTTACTTCCCACTCTGGCGCCCCATCCACGAGATGAGCCTCAGGAGTCTTCAGTGGTGGGCCCTCAAACAATGCCAATTTGCTCTTGTGAAATACATAAAAAATCTGAAACGAAGAGGGAAGATCTAACTGGTATGAGACATGGCCCACTTTTCTAACAACGCGGTAAGGGCCACTCCTCTTCAGTCCCAGCTTTTTGCTTGGCTGCTTGATAGGGATGCTTCGAGCATCAAGCATCATGAGATCCCCTTCCTTGTACGCTGGACCCACTTGGCGCTTACCATCAGCGTTCTCCTTATAAACTTGCATCGCCGCCTCCAAACTTGTGGAAAATCCCTGGTGCACTTTCTTGATAGTCTTAGTAAAGTTCACCACCGCTTCAACTTTAGATCCACAACTGAGCTCCATGTTGAAGGCAGGGTTAAACCCATTGTTAACAAAAAATGGGGAATACTGATAGATGCATGAAACGTGTTATTATAACTAAACTGGGCCATAGGAAGGTGAAAAATCAAATCTGAATGATACGTGGCAGTGTAACACTGCAAAAACTGTTCTATGCACTGGTTCACTTGTTTGGTCTGCACATCTGATTGGGTAATAGGCAGTTGAATGGCAGGGGCGAAAATCTCTTTCTGCTAAGCATCACTTTTTGAAAATCAATTCAGCCTGAAATTTAGCTCCACTAAAGAGATTTAAGAAAACTATTAGCAAATATGGCGGGAAACCCCGCAAAAGAACCCGCAGGCTATGCCAAACGAGCCAGCACCACCCCAAACGAAGCAGCCCTCGGTTACCCACCTCAGGGTCAACCAGAATCACCCGCTCTCAAGCAGCAGCCATGAAAGCAGGCACCACCCCCCAACCTGGAGCTACTCCAACAAGCGCCAGTTCACCTGATCGCACTTCTGCAACCTGCACGCCTAACAGCTCTGTGTGCGCTGCCTCCCACCAACTCGCTGGGCCCCCTCCAACCAAGGAGGCCATCACCCACGCTGTTTTAATGGCGTCTGCTCAGTTGAATGCAACTCAGCCCATCCAGACATTCACCTCCCCCATTGTGTCAGCTATTTCAGCCCCATCTATTATTGCTGATGCCGTGTTTCTGGCTCCCTCCATGAGGGGCGATGCCCAGCTACCTGGCCCCCAAATCCTCGGATGTAAGGTTGGATTAGTCGCACATTCTGGTTCACTAAGCACCAAATTGGGACAATCTACTCTTCCCAATGAGGATTCAGATGGTTCGGATTTTGGAACTTCACACCAGTTCCAATCTCACCCGTCCCATTTAAACCCCATAATCGGCACTTCTCAAGTCGGCACTTTATCTCAATATGCTGAAAACGACCAATTCACCAATCAGCCAATGAGTTTTGCCCACGAAATCACAGCAAACACTCGGGCTGAATTTACCCAAATAGATTGGGATGGTGATGAAACATCGCCCTCCTCCCAATTGGCTGGAGTTAATTCAATCTGGATGGGACTCCCCAATTTAGCGAGGCCCAACAATCACCTGGCCCCCAAACCCTCGGATGTAAGGTAGGATTAGCCGCAAATTCTGGTTCACTAAGCACCAAATTGGGACAATCTACTTTTCCCAATGGAGATTTAAATGGTTCAGATTTTGAAACTTCACACCAGTTCCAATCTCACCCGTCCCATTTAAACCCCATAATTGGCACTTCTCAAGTCGGCACTTTATCTCAATATGCTGAAAACGACCAATTCACCAATCAGCCAGTGAGTTTTGCCCACAAAATCACAGCAAATACTCGGGCTGAATTTACCCAAATAGATTGGGATGGTGATGAAACATCGCCCTCCTCCCAATTGGCTGGAGTTAATTCCAATCTGGATGGGCCTCCCCAATTTAGCGAGGCCCAACAAACCGCCCCTCAATTTAATATGACGCCAGCAACTGCTGTAATATTCCAGAAACAAGGGAACTCCGCAAACTTGTCCAAACCACTAGCTCACACTCAACCTGCAATTGCAGCCCAAAGCAAACACAAACGTACCAAAGGAGCCACTGGGGCGTGGCAAAAACCTCTGGCACCAACGCTACCCAAAGCTGATCCCCGTGAAGTGGCGTTTATTGCTGATGTTAAGAAGAAAAGGGCCGAAACTAGAGCGCAAAAGCTCTACCTCGCTCAACCCTCTCCCACGCAATTCGCCTTTATCATGGGCATAACCCTGTTGAAATCTATACAGAGGATTACTTCTCATACTTTGCAGCGATTGCGGAGACATTCCCTATTAACACCACCATCCATGAATCAGTGGAGGGCCACTACATCGATGTGGGCTTCACTAAAGCTACCCTTGCTGACCATGCTGCCACCCTCCAGGTCATTATTCCAAGCGGATCTCTTTGCATCTCCGCACACACTCTCACCTGGAGAAAATTTCATGGGTTACTTTTTCCAACCTACCAACGACTGTTGATCCTGAGTCTCTTAAACTGACACTCCATTGTGGTTTAATGGAGTTTGGGTCTGTTCTTTCAGTGGACTTTAGCGTCCCTCTTACTATGCTCCCACTCAAAGAGCTCGCACTGCTAGGGCGTCGTTCATCCCCTCCCCCAATGTATCCCGCAACATTAAGGTTATTCCTCGTGTGGCGGTAGTTGGGGCATGCCCTGAGATCTTCTTTGTCGACCCTGATCAGGGCGCCCCCGGTGTTCATGGTGTAACGCCCTTGGACACTTGTATAGTGGCTGCACAGCTCGAAAACAAGCCCTCTTAGCCACCACCCAGGGGCCTAAACCAGGGTAAAAACGATCCCACGTGGCTGCAGCAGCAATTCCACAACCCACACAATGGGTTCCCGTTCAAGACCTGTCCCCTGAGGCCTTACGCCTAGCAGTTGAAACAGCTAACCCCACTATTGGTATGGGATACCTTCGCGCTCATGCCCCTTCCAATGGGCACCCCCTCCAATCTCCCAGAGTCAACTCCCCTCTCTCACCAAGCGCAAGGCATCTCCCACAGGGTGCCCCTCGTCAGCCACCCCCACTCAGGGCTCCGCGGCACCCCCACCAACCTCCACCAGCGATTTATCGCATCAACCCTCAGCTCCCAATGGAGCTATGCCCACCAGCATGGACTGGCAACTCGCGGCCTGCGGTAGAAGTGCCACCTCAAAGAGTCCTACCCCAACCCCACAGTCCATTTCGCGCGGATCCTTTGCAGATGTTGGAGGAAGTGAATATGGACTCAGACTCATCAAATATGGACACCGCGGAGGTCACCATTGAGCACCCTCAGGTCCTTCCCCTGCAACGGAGCGGGGGCAGCATCCTAGGCTGGCTTACTGGGTCCTCCGCCCCCCACCCTCTCCTTCCCTCAGAACCCTCGACGCTCCTCACGGATTGCAGCTAATAGTCAAGCTAAAGGACTCAAAACTAGCCGCCTCACAGCAGCAGGTTTAAGCGCTGGCAACCCCCCAGGACATGGAGGGGAACAGCTATGAGTCCCCATGGCAGCACCCTGGCCCTGCAATCCATCAACGCAAATGGGTTGCGGGACTTTAAGCGGAGAGCCTGCCTCCTCCAAAACTTCAGGTCAGCACAAATTGACATCGCTGCTGTCCAGGAGCCCCATATCCTCCCCCACGAACAATCTGCATGGAATGAACAGTTTGGAGGCAACTCCTTCTGGACAAACCATGCCTCCCTTATTGTTTTGAATCCCTGGGTTAAAACCCACTCTTTTTCACAATATCTAGGCGGCCGCCTCATACTGGCCAAACTCACCACTCCTGACTTCTCCTTCTTCGCTGCAAGCATCTACCTGCCTAATGCAGGTCAGGAGCAAAATTGGCTCTTGGAAGAGCTCCTCCAACTCAATCTCCCACGGAATACAGTCCTCTTAGGAGATTTTAACACAACCATAAGTCGCGTCCGTGACTCTTACCCCCTGCAGCAAAGGAACGCCCTGGATCAAGTCGCCTCCAGGATTTCCTTCGCCTGAGTGGCTTTATAGATGCGCTTCCACCCTCCGCGTCTGGCCTAGGTTGCATGACTAGGATCCAGTATGATGGAGGAGCTTTCCAGTCAGCGTCACGCATAGATATAGCACTGATTGGTCCCCTGCTAATTGGCCGCGTCTCCTCTCCCATCTCTCGTGACAACCATCTGAGTGATCACAGGTCACTCACCGTTGTCTTCACCACCACACTTAGACCGTCGCGTAGGTTCTGGCCTAGGGTTGCCCCAGCTCTTCTCAACAACCCCTTCACTAAGGAGAAGCTGTCTATGACCATCCGGGAGACTCTCACCTCCCCCACCCCACCTGCTTGACCACAAGGCTAAATGGGCGATGACCAAGGAGGGCATCACCCGCGTTGCTTACAACTGTGCCAAAGCCCAGATGACTGCAGCTCGCGCCAGAGTCAAAAGGGCGAAAGCCAGAATCAGACATCTAGAGCGAAACTGCCAGCCTTCGCCCTCTCCCAGATGGTTGGAAGACTGGGAAGCGGCGCAGGAAGCACTCCGCTTGGAGCTCACACTGCAGGAAGAACGGGCAGCAAACTTTACAACATCTCGTTACTATGCTCAATGGAAACGCCCCACCCGCTTCTTCTTTCAGAAACAGAAAGCCCGGTCAACAGCGCAGGATATTACTGCACTGAAGATTGGCACTACAACCACTTCAGACAAGGAGGAAATCACGCAGGAACTACACCGCTTCTACTCCAGCCTCTTCCATGCCACCCAGGTGGACCCATAGGACATCCAAGACTTCCTGTGGCGGGCTCCAGAGCCGCCCATTGACCCACGGGCTGATGAGGCTCTACTGGCGCCTATTTCCATCCAGGAGGTGATGGAAACCCTTCTGAAATCCCCACGGCTTAAAGCCCCAGGTCCAGACGGAATACCCTTTGAGGTGTACCTTCTGGAACCTGCAGTGATAGCCAGAACCCTCCGCGACCTCTTCGCTGCACTCTTGGTGAATGGCGAGGTCCTCCCCGACTCCAGAGGCTCAATCACGACCCTCATTCACAAGAAGTCAGACCGTGAGAACCTGGCGAACTGGCGC
This sequence comes from Massospora cicadina, assembly GCA_022478985.1. NCBI lineage: Eukaryota > Fungi > Entomophthoromycota > Entomophthoromycetes > Entomophthorales > Entomophthoraceae > Massospora > Massospora cicadina. Next base: position 25,997 of record JAKSZP010014463.1, read on the forward strand.
CCCATAGCGTTGATCAACACAGACCACAAGCTCTTCACGAAGCTTCTGGCCAACCGCATCACAAAATGGGTGTCACCTCGCCTCTCCCCATCCCAGTACGGTTTTATTCCAGGGAGGTCGTTATGGGACAACTATAATGACCTTCACGTGACTTTGACTGCTAACTCTCGTAAGGTGAATGGCTTTGTGGCTCTCCTGGATATGGAGAAAGCATATGATCGGGTAGCCTGGAAGTATATTGATGCTTCCCTGGCCCGCTTCTATCTCCCACCCGCAGCTAGGCGCTGGATATCAGCGCTCTATGACCAGCTCCACACCAGAGTCCTGGCGCCAATGGGTTTTACAGTGGCAGTACCAGTTGGACAAAGTCTCCGGCAAGGGGACCCCCTGAGCCCTATCCTTTTTAACATCACCCTTGACCCCCTCTTGGCCTCCTTACAGAACAAGCTAACAGGGATTCTGGTCCCAGGTAAAGCCCCCACACGCACCATGGCATTTGCAGATGACACTGCCATTGCATTTGGCTGCCCTGGGGATGTTGCCCTCGCTGCTGTGACCATTGAGAGGTACACCAAGGCGTCCAACGCCATGGTCAACACCTCCAAGACAACAGTTGTGCAGGTCGGCTCCCCCACCTTCCCCCCACCATTTGGTATTGAACCTGAGCGCGGTACCTTCCGTCACCTGGGCGTTCTCACCAACCAACAAAGAGTTGCGCTAAAAGACAATGAGGACTTGCTCCTTGCAGCAGTTAACTCCAGGATTGCCAGCTGGAACTGGCGGCACATCACCCCCCAGGGTCAAGCTCTGATGGCCAATGTGTTCCTCCTCTCCAAAGTCTGGTTCCTAGCGCACGTCTGCCCATTCACAGATGCCTTTTATACGCGGCTCAATGTACTCCTCCGCTGTTGGATCTGGGGCTCAAACCATCCACCAGTGGCCCTCTCAACCATTGCCCGACCCTGCAATGAAGGGGGCCTAGGGCTTCAAGACACGCGATCCCACGCCACCACAATCTTCCTGAAGTTCCTATGGCCGATTGTCTGCTGGGACGCGACCCCCATGCCCCAATGGGCGCCCGCCCTCCGCCAGTCAGTGTCAGCAGCTCTGGGTCTTCCTAGAGCATCTCTGACCTCATTAGGGGAGTGGCTCACAAACCACCCAGGCCATCGCCTAAAACCATCCTCATCCCCCTACTGGAACCAGGCTCTCCTTGCCCTGAAACGAGTAGGCGCGCGGATCCACCATGCCTTCCCATACAGAAGGGAAGGCCCTGGCCTCAGCCCCTGTCGCCATGCAATTGTGCACAATGGACAAGTTGTCACAACTCGCCTCAACCCCCAAGATCGTCCTCCCATCCGCCCAAGACTCCTTGAGCTCCTCCCTCCCTCCGTGAGATTTGACTTTAAGGAATTGTGGAAGGACGTCTATCACCCCATCCTGTCAGCAAAGGTGTCCAACACCTTATGGAGGGTGCTCCACTGTTCATACAGGACAGGGGATCGGACTGGCCCTACCTTCCAGCACCGATCTGCCCCCGCTGTGTGGAGCCTATTGAATCCCACTTCCATCGTTTTTTCACCTGTCCAGGTGTCACCGCATTTTGGCCAAAGGCCCGCGCACTCCTCCATGCTCAGCCCTGGTCTGGACACCCTGTGCAAGACCTCATGTTTGAGCAGATATTGCCTGGTTGCCACTGACCCCTCCGTGTCCTCGCCTATGCCACAGCCGTCTGGACCATCCATAACTCCTTCCTTCGTGCTGCCTTTGACCAGCAGGTGTGGACCCTTCCACACATGATCACCCACTTTCAGGTACACTTTGAGATGGCCCTGAAGGTCTGCACTATGTCGCCAACCCTCCCCCGCTCAGTTGTCACTGCAGCACGGCTCTGGCGCGTAAACCCCCTCCCTTTCTCGATGCCTCCTCCCTCCCCTTCCCTCGCCTCACTCTCTTAGGCGCCCAGGCGTAATTCAATAAACATCGATGAATCCCCCTTGGGTTGGGACCATCTAGTACTAAAAAAACGGCAGGGGCGAATCTGAAGAGTCTCACACAACTCTTCACAAATGCCAGAGGTAAATTGGGGTCCCCAATCATGAATAATTTCTTGAGTGACCCTGTGAAGCGCAGATACATGAATGATAAAAAGCCTAGCCATCTCAGACACAGTTTTTATAGTTCTGAAAGAATTAAAGTGGGCGAACTTTGTAAAACGGTCCACCACTACCATTATAGCATCATAACCATCAAAACAGGTAATTTCACAAAGTAATCCACTGATAGGGAAGTCCAAGGCCCTTCAGCCTTTTGAACTGGTACCTCAACCCCGCTAGTTGTTGTCATTTTGGTTTCATTTGATCGCAGATCAGGCACTCTTAGTAATACCTGCCCACCTGAGTGAGTAAGCCCTTCCAATTTTATGTGCATCAAATTAACTCCAAAATCTTTGCCTTTCTCATGATCAATGGTGATTCCGTCATGATGGTCCCAGATGCTTTCCAGGCAAAGTGGTTCAGCGGGAACCCATAGGCGCCCCTGAAACCACACCATCTCATCCTTTACATGACAACCCCTGGTTAGGTCTCCTGGTTAAGCTTACTCTTAGCAAGGACCACAGTATATTCGGCTGACAATGCTGAGAAAGGACTACCTTTATGAACATACTATATTCCTCTGCATTTTCCAGAGGAGAGAGCACCGGCCTGTGGGCCAATTAAGAGGGAGGTTAAGACAAAACCTTACCTGGAGGAATCATCAAATGGGATTATGCCCCTCTATCTACTTAGGATTGGGTGCTATAGCAGGGTTGCGGGTCAAAGCATCTGCTAATCCATTCTACTTGCCATTAGTAAACTCATAAGAAAATACATATTGGGCAAGGGTCACATGCCAGAAGGTTTGCCGTGGGGTCAAGAAATGAAGTGCGCGGTATTACAGTAAGGCTTGGTGGTCTGTGCGTACCCAAAAATGTTTGGGAGGAGCCATGTAAGTGGTGACGCCAATAAATCAGCGCCTCCACCACTGCTAATAACTCTTTGTTGTAGACAGCGTAGTTTAATTCAGGCAAAGACATCTTCCTAGAAAAATATCCTACTGGATGCTCTATCCATCTTCAACTACTTTTAATAAGGCAGTCGCTATGGCAAAGTTGGAGGAATCAGTAAACACAATGAACTCCTTTTCAGGATCAACATGTTGAAGGACGGACGTGGACAACAGGGTGCACCTTACTGTTTGAAAAGCATATTCTAATATGGGAAACTACTGGAGCACTTTTGCCCCACTCGCCTTATACAAGGGCGCTGCCACTTCAGTTAGACTTGGTGTGAATTTTTTGAAAAACCCACGTCCCCAAAAAGCTTCTTAATTCCTTGACGGAGGTGGGGGTTGGCCACTCACAAATCGCCTTCTCCTTGTCTGGAGTTATCACGTGCCCTTGGTCAAACATGACGTTGACCAGAAAGGTAACCTGGGACTTAGAAATTCACATATGCTGATCTTCAGCGTAAGGTTGGCTGTCTTTAACTGCTCTACCACTTTCTGAAGGTTTACTTCATGGGACTCATGATCAGGGGAAAGCATCAGAATATCATCTATGTAGGCAACCGCACATACCCCAGCAGGTCCCCCAAAGCTGCATCAATATGGCTTTGAAAGATATCAGGGGCATTCTTAAGCCCAAAGGGCATGAACTAAAACTGGAAAATCCCTTTTCTGGTACGTAATGAGGTTAGCCACCCTGGCCCTTCATAATCCAGATATGATTGAACGCATTTAGGAGATCCAGTTTGGAGTAGACTTTAGCCTTCTCCACATAGCGTGCAATCTGTGAATCTAAAGGGATGGGATGTAGATCTGGTACAGTAACATTGTTTAGGTTCCAATAATATTTGTAAGGGCATAAAGTTACATCGACTTTCTTACAAAGAGAAATGGGGAGGTTACTGGGGAGGTACGCTGAAAAATAGCGCCTTTGGCTAACTGCTCCTTAACCCACACATCTAATGATGCCTTATACCATATGGTAAAAGGGTAAATAGGGGAAGACATGCACCAGATCAGCTGTGAGCTTGAACTCCTAATAAAACTCTGAATGTGCAGGTAAAACATTGGCTGAAGCCATATCAAATGAAGATTCAGACCCTCCAAACAGAAAGGTAAAGGTACCTCCAGTGAGGGCTTCAACAATGGAGCGAGACTGAGGGTGTGGATATTGGGCCAGTGGGGAAAATCGCCCTGAAAATTAGCCTAACAAAGGAACAATTAATATATGACCATTCTTTAATGTTAAGGATAGAGTATTGTCTCTAAAGTTGGTCCTGACGTCAAACTTTCGTCACCATTTCACTCCCAAAATAATGGGTACAAAAAGTTTTTGATTTCTTGGAAACGGTCTGTCAAAAGATACTTGCCCACTTGATAATCCACTAACCCTAGTACATTCAGGGTGGGAATACTTTGAAAGCCCATCCACTAACCATAATACCTGGCAATTAACTAAGTTAAAGGTAGTCGGCTAGGTCTTAGTCAATGAAATTCTCAGAGGCTCCAGTATCCACCAAGAAAGTAGTGATAATCTTACCTGAAGGGGATGAGAGGTTAGCAGTTAAAAAATAACCCGAGTGATCTTTGTTTATAGCAGAAAACTCTAACAAATCATCACCAAATTCACCTTCAGGGTTGTACATACCTCCAGGGTACATTTTTGCATCATAAAATGGAGAGGGATAGTTGGTCACTCTTGCTACTGAGGCCACATATCCCACCATTTAAGCAACTGCATAAACTGTTATAATTTAACTGTAACACTTTCTTCACCTCCTGGGCTCTGAGAATCATGGTTGTGATCAAGCGTGGGTTCTCTGGGTTGATCTGATACACTGGGATGGGGTCCATATCTAAGCCATATGGAAAGAGACATGGCTCAATAGTATATATATGAAACGGTATTATAAAATGCGTTTTTGATCATGAATACCCTGTTCCCATTTCAGCAATGGGTTGTTTAACGTTATCCAAGGCCATCACCACCAGGCCCACCATCGAGGTACTGCCTGCACCATCCAAATGAGATTCCAAAGAAAACCCAATTTTAATGAGTTTAGTTACTAATTTTGGTGGTAATTCAGGGAATCATGACTCTCAGATTGTGAAGCATCTGTATCTACCAGGTATGAGCAAGAAGGTTGGGTACATTCCAGTTGGAGGTAGCAAGAATAAGGTCAAGTTGCTCCAAACATTGGGAAAGAGAGTAAATAGTGGTGAGTCCCACCATGGCCGTGGCCAACAACTGGCGCACACTGTTTGCACTTCGTGAAAGTCCCACACGGAAAAAGTTCATGCACATAAAGTAAAGAGGTTGGTTGACTAATGTAAGTAAGAGTGTCTATAACTCTCCTGTTCTCAGTGTGGTGGTGCACGGCGCACAGACCCAACGCCAGGGAACCAGTCAATAGTACAAAAGTTACTAGAGACCCACAGAAGGTTCTTGAGCTATAGTAACTTATGACAAGGGTATTCAACATTAGATAAAGGAATCCAAACCAGACTAACAACCAAGCTGGAGTGAATTCCAGGGGGTTCATACCCAGGCGTTGTTCTAGGCTGTAGTGCATAGGTGGTTCAGGATGGAGGGAACCTGGACGACCTAACGGTGCATCAAGGGAGAGAGTTATGGTTGCTAAAATTAACAGCCTTTCGTTGTGTGCAACCAGCTTGAAGAGGTCCACGCACAGTTTTGCCCAAGACATCATATAAAAAAAAGTATAATAAACGAAGTGTTCTTTATTAAGGGGAAGGCAACCAATGAGAGAGATTGGTCTCAAGAAAACAATTTTAAGGGAAAAGGGGGACAAATGATCAATATGAGTGGTGCTAAGCTGAGATGCACCAATAAGTGCATGCATCCATCAGGCAGTAATTATACTTGGTAATCGACCAAACTCAGACTATTAATTGTTAGAGAGGCCAACCCAAGGTGGAAATTTCAAAAAATGAATATTTTTCAAGACCATGTTCATCGAGAAACTAAAGTAACCATCGTTTTTGATTGTAAAGATGGTTCATTTTTATGCACCTGCCATTATACAGGGCCAAACTTTTCGTACATCCCTATGACCAACCTAGGCATACCTTGCCTTTACACAGCGATGATCATGGTATGCTTGAGGTCAGGGAGGCTTGCCAACTTCATCTTCTTTGCCTCCTTGACATGTAGCTTTGTCCTTAGTGTTTGTCCCCATCTTGATGTATTCTCAAGTTATGAAAAGCTATATCTTGGTGCTACTGGCCAATATGACTTCCAAAACATATATGGTGTGATCTAAAATACTAGCATAAGTAAGGCAACTAACTGTTTACAAGATTGTTGATGTATGAGGGTTTGAATGTGACCACAACTTTGGATAAGAAGCGCCTTACATGTTTTTTCTAGGTGAGACTAAAGTTAGGGAAAATTTGACTCATAAACAAACGAAATAGTTCAATGGTCTAATAGAGGAATATGCTGACCTGAATTCCACCTCCACCTATGAAATCTGTAAAAATGAAAGGAGTCTTGAATATATAGAAAAGGAAGATGCTTTCCCCAATGAGTGTTGACTTATTTTAAGAGTAAAAATGAGGAGGCTCAAGTAACTACAAGGATCAAAGAATCCTAAGAAATAATACTGCTGGCACCATCCCAAAGTCCATTGGTATTGCACTTTTTTGTTTTAATAATGGAAGTTGCCAATTTGTCATGGATTACAAAAGGCTAAATTTTATAAGTTAAAAAGACAGCTATCCCTTGCCACAAATTGTTGACTTGCTACAGCTCATTGTGCAAGATCAGTATTTTTTGACAATAATTTTGCCAGCGGGTATTGTCAGATCAATTTAGACCCTAAAGGATGAGCCAAATGCTCACTAATGTCAACAAAGGACTATTTAAGTTGACACAGATGCCATAAGGGCTACTTAATTACCTGGACACCTTTAAACGTGCTATGGATGGTCTGCTGAGAGTTGAAGTTATTGTGCATATTAGTTTACCTTGACAACATCATGGTCTAATTATTACATTATTTTAATTTAAAGCATTTTGATCAAATCTTTAAATGGATAAGGCAAGCCTTCCTCAAGCTCAAGCCTTATAATTGCTCATTATATTAATCTGAGATGGAATTCCTTAATCGTGAAGTCACTCATCAAGGGATCAAACCACCAATAAATAAAGTTGCCGCAATAAATAAAATGAACTCTCCTTAAAGCTTCAGGGACATCCAAGTTTTTTGTATTGGTGGGTCCCAATAAATAGTTCATTCAGTAGTTTGCCAACCTTTCAAAATCATTGGTTTAGATCTAAAAGAACGTTCCATAAAAATGAGATCCTGAGCAGGAGCAATCAAATTTCATAGGACTGCTTTAATTATTTAGCCTATTTTATACATCTTAAGTGCAATCAACACTCTACTATTTATCAATGCCAGCGAGGTGGTTGTGGGGGCAATTCTGGCAGGGTAGTTATCCAAAAAGTAGATTGTCAAGTTGCCTACTTCAATAAAATCCTATAAAAGGCTGAGCGGAACTACAGCATTCCAGAGTGAGAATGCCTGGGAATGCTCTTGCTATTAAGCTTCTCTAACCTTATCTTTATGGAACACGCTTCATCATCATCACTGGCCATGCCTCCCTTAGATGGTTCCACCAGATAAAAGCTCCAAGTTGGAGGCTTGCTATATGGGCGTTAAAGTTACAGAGTAATGACTTTACTTAAATCATCGCGCCAGTACTACTAACTAAATTGCTGTTAAGTTAACAGGGCTGCCAACTTCAAAGTTCTGGTGCCCAAAGATGATCGCCCGCTTGATTTGATTAACCGCCTGATTGATGGGCGTTGGAGTCATTGGTTACTATGACTGACTTACAATCTATGACAAAGGTATACAGATTAAGGATGAAAATCTATACAAAACTGATGGGAAATGACTAACTTATGTGCGACTACCCTAGTGAACTGAAATTCTTAAAGGCCACTCCAGTGTAGGACTTGAAGCTGTAAAAAAGATGTATGAGTGGCGGAAAACAAATTTATTGGGACTGGTCACTTGAAATACTTAAGAGTATTAAAAGTGTGTATATACTACATGATGCAGGATTAACCAAAGCCAATTATCAGCATTTGGTTTGTGGCTCCTTTATTATTTAGCGCAGTCATTGTTGATGTAGTAGGGCCTTTATCCATGAGTCTTCATGGCCATTACTATATATCATCCTCGCCATTGAACATCTAAATAAATGGTCAAGGATACCTCTGCACCTGTTAACACCACAATGCTATGGCCTTATTACTTTTAAGCTTCATTTTCATGTAATCTAGGACATAGGATTCAACTATCTGACTTCAGGTTTTATTTTACATCACAAGTTTTTTAAGAATTAGTGTCATTAATTAAAAACTATCCAACACTTTAATGAATCCTACTTTTTTAAGGAATAGGGCATGGAACAAGCAAACATTACCCTCATATCATTTTGCACAAGATGGATGCTGCCAACCCTATGCAATGAAATCATTGTTTCCCTCTGCTTGCCCGTGCTATCAAATTAATTAGTCCTGAGTATCCAAGATTCCACATTTCAGGCTTTTTATGGAAAGAAACCCTAAAGTCAAGCAGTGTTAAACCTCTGTTAGACTCATCCATTCAGAGAACGCTGATTGATCATAAGGCATCAGCTAACAAAACTACTAGAATATAAGCACGTGAACCAAATGAGTATTTATGACTACTCCCAAGGAAACTAAGAAAACACTCTCATTGACCAGCACTCCTCAGTTTCATGATTGAAGAAATTGTCTTATTTATCATCATAACCATAACGGATGGCCCCATAAGCTTAACGCCTCCTGGTAAGGCCTATAAAGCATACTATACAAGGCAGGTTCCAAGAATTCCACTGCAGATGTCATCCAGGGTGTCAGATTCTGGTGGTTGACTCAAAGATAAACCTTTGACAACCATCAGATTAAGCCAATTATCCTTTCAACGCTTGATCTAGCGCCTAGTGCAATTATATAATTCAGGCCAATTATCTCAACAACAATTTAATCAAGTAATTTTATCAGGTGCTCAGCCCAAATATGCTCACATATTATGGACGATTCTGATGCAACAAATCTTGGAAATTATTTCTGATTACTAAAACACAATCAATTCAATCAGATAAAAAAAGATTTGAGGACAACCCAAAGTTACCATCTGAAAATCCTGTGGACTTCAGATGAACAAAAAACGTAATCAATTTCCCACCTGAGGGCTAAATTTGTATGTCAATATGTGCAATCAGCATGATAGCACTTATGTGGACTGCTTGAAAGGGGTTACTTAGTGCTATTGAGGAAGAGGCCTGCTGACATCCCAATTAGGGGTGCGTCATTTTCTTTAATCGAGGCCAAAATTCAACAGAAGTTGTGTTTCATCAGCAGTATGATGAAACTGAAATCCCGAAGATCTTAAGACAACTTTGCATGCTTTTATCACAATTTGTGTACCTGAAATCCTCTCAATTTTGAGAGTATTTTGCCACCACTGAACCTATGAAAAGATTTCAGTCGTAGGCTAAGCTGAGTGGCAAATTAGCTGTTGAAATTTTTGTGCCGGATTGTGGCCAGGAGATGCCCTAGAGGTATAAATACTGGCGCCTGGCCTAATGACCATTATCAAATAAATAGCTTATAATAAGGTTACATTTATTTCACCACTTTCCTAATTTTCTCATTGGATCCTTTATTTGGAAAGTGTCAACAAACTGTAAGGGTTAAATTCCCAGTTTTTAAGAAGCCTGCCTCAGAAGTATTTCCTGAACCTGAAGTGAAAATTACGCCCAAAATTGGTTAGAAAAGTCGAGGCAAATTTAAATAGCCTAGTGAGTTTTAAATGGTCCAAATCCCATAAACTACAGGCGCTATAGAAGATCAACCATCAGAATTTTGGACCAAGTAGATGTGCAGGATAACAATTTCCAAGTGAGAAATCCTTGGATCTTGACAGCTGGTGCTCACTTAAAACAGGTGACACTCTCCAAAATGGATTCCAGTAACCAATTCCTGGCATATTTGGCCATATGAGACAGTGACATCAAGATGGAAACTAAAGTCAAGGCTGTCTCAGATTATTTTCCAGGTCAGCAAGGCTCCACAACTGGTACCTCCTACACCCATAATCTTGTCAAAGTGGGGGAGCTCATGATGAAAAACCAGTTGTCCCAAATAGGGATGAGGATGATGCCTTGAACAACAAGGAATTTTCAAAAATTTGGATGATTGTGTCAAGATTGCAGGTCAGAAACACTGAAATTACTCAGGAAATCTGGGAACTCAGAATGCATTTATCAATTGAAAATATCTGAGTAGATAGTATGGGCAAAGATATTAAGAGCATAGCGTCTATTCAATCTTTATTCGAAGAAAACCTGACAACCTCAGAAAAACCAGCCAGTGCTCACCCAGCTTTGACAAAAGAAAAATAGGAAAAAGCTCTTTCCATTCGGCCAAAAAAAGTTTGGGAAAACCAAGGGTGAATTCAGGCATCAGAATCCAGTAGTTCAGATAAATTTTATGAAACCAAATCATCAGAAATTGACACTGATGTAGAAACTGATATCTCAAACCTCTGTTCTATGCCTAGAGTACTGGCAGTAATCCTGACTCCAGACACCTCTCAACGGGAAAGAGGGCCGATTATGAGCAATATTAAACCAAGACACTCAAGAAGAAGTAAAACCCCTGTGGCCAAAACAGGGCAAGATGACTTCAAACGATTACAAAATAACAAAGTTTGATAAGGATGGAAACGTTCACTCATTCCTCAAGTTATTTTAAAAAGCAATGAGAGGAGCATCAGACCATGCTAAAAGATCAGCACTGATTAATTCACTCGATTCCCATAGCTGTGACCTCGTTATGCCCTATTTGGGTGACGATTGGTCCTATATGGATGCCAAAATTTCAATATTCAAACAGTTTGGAGGGCCTGAGAAACTAGAAACTTGAAAAAGAGAGCTTTTTAATATCGAATTCAAACAGAATAGAACTATTAAGGACTTTGCGGATAGATTATATCATGAGGTACAAGTTCTGCGTGGGTGCAATGCAATAGATAAGTTTGACGCCAAGATTGCATTGGAGCACGCGATTATGCCCTTCTGTGAATTGCACAATGTCATGTTGCCTGCATTTAATGGAAGCTTGGAAATACAAGAGCTCAACAATTACTTGAGAAGCTGTTCCCATAATTTCAACACACCTAATCGGGCCAAAGATCAGCAAAATTCTCAATCTTTGGGCTCAAAAAAAAAGTGTGTGTGTGTGTGTGTGTGTGTGTGTGTGTGTGTGTGTGTGTGTGTGTGTGGGAAATTTTTCAAAATATGAACCAAAAATTTGAGCAAAAACAGCAAACAGGGCGATAACATGCTACAAATGTGGTCAAATAGGGAACTTTGGTAATCAATGCTATAGATGGTCCAACAAAAAGCCTGGGGTCAACTTTGCTCTAGAAATTAACAGTGACAGTGAGGTGGGAAAAGAGCAGGTGGAGTAAAGGCGGAATGCTCTAACTCCATCGATTTTCAAACCATTCCACTTTACCCTGATGAGCTCTTTAGGACTGAAGATGTTGCTGAAAATAACCATATTGGGGCAAGTAATGTCATTATGGTCATTACTTGGGCCAACGCAAAAGCAACTAAATCCTTGAAAATAACCAAAGAGGTCCGAGCAGAGGTATCAAAACCTTATGCAAAGAAAATTATTGATCAGGGTTTGGATCTACAACCCAGATGTTCAAACTATCTACCTAAGCTTAACAATGTTCAAGTAGCTATTCCCATGAAGACCTAGCAGATAACTTCCCATATATTTGCTCAAGCCTGAAAGCACACCTGGAATCGGGCAACAGCCACAGCATACACACAATAAATACCTCTCTGAAAACTACTCTGAATGTACTTATGCGAACATAGCAGTAAACAAGGTGCAAGTTTGGGCCATTGTTGATAGTGGCGCTCCTATCAATATAGTCAGTTCAAAATTGGGTAAGAAAACTGAAAATTGCGCTTGATGTTGCCCACTGACAGGAATATGGAACTTCTGGAGTGCATACAACCAAATTGCTGGGCGCATACAGTATGCTACCACTCCAATTTGGATCCATTGTAATAAAGTACCTGTCATAGTGTTGCCAAATACAAACTATGATATCCTAATTGGGACGGATTTGCTGGGAAGATATGGAGTTGTTACCAATCATAAGGACGATACTCTCACCATTCTTGACCAGACTATTCCACTTTACTATAACCCGTGATAAGGCAGTTGAGAAAAATAAAGCCAGACTATTCATAGTTCTGGCCTACAAAGATGGAGTCATCCTGATTGAGTATTCCAAAGCTCGGTCAAAGATAAAGCCACTTCCCACTCAGATTGATGAGTCAAATGGCATTCCACTTTGATCAAATCAGACCATCACTATACTTTCTGGAGAACAAGTATTATCTCAATGGGACTAACAATTAATATCCCAGAAGGACTTTATAGTGAAGTATATCAACCATGGTCTAAATTTCGATGCAAACCAAACATTGCCCCTGGTATATCATTCCAGGCCACGGAGAAATACATATCATATGTGCAAACCTGCAAAATTGGCCCATTTCCATAAGGCGACATCAAATAATCGCTTTTCTGCATCTGTTCCCTACCACAGAAATTCACTCAAAACATGAGTTTGAAACTTTTGTTGAATTAGGCTTCCTCAATAAGGACCAACTCAGCATAAATAATGTTGTCCCTATGGCTGATTTAAGCAACCTAACCAACTCCAAAAAAGGCCAATCTCAGGCGTTATTCTTTAAATATAAGGAAATATTTGCACAAGATGATTTTGACTTGGGTTGTGCTAATGGTGGCACCCACAAAATCGATACTGGAGATCATAAGCCTATTTGATTACGCCTGATTAGACACTTGAAATCATCAGAAGTAGCAGTATCCAAGGAGATTAAGGAACTCCTTAATTGTAGCATGCTAGTCCCTTCAATAAAGGTCATGGGCATCACCAATTTTAATAGTGAAAAAGAAGGATGGAAGCAACTGAGTAGTCATTGACTATCAGAAGCTAAACAACATAACTAAAAAGGACTAGTACCCACTGCCACGAATTGACAAACTCGCCTTGGATAGGCTAAGGGGTGCAAAGTTCTTCTTGGAAATGGATCTTATTAGTGGATATTGGTAAATAGATATTCCTGAAGAGGAGCGTGAGGAATGTGCAATTTTAACCCAAAAGGGTCTATTACAGCTGACAAGAATGCCTCAAGGGTTCTGCAATGCCTTGACTACCTTTCAAATGGCCATGGACACAATTTTGGGAGATTTAAAATTGTCATGTGTACTAGGCACCTTGATGATATCAACGTTTTCAGCCGCACTTTTGGCAATCGCCTGGAACACTTAGAGGAGGTTTTCAAAAGGCTAGCTTCTGCAAACTTAAAAATCAAGCCCAGAAAATGTCAGTTTTCCAAAGATCAACTGAAATAACTTGGATTTGTGATTGATATGATGAGTCTTTGGCCACAACCCTCTAAGTTGAATGCCATCTACAAAATGAAATGGCCCAAATCTAAGCGCGATATTCAAGTGATTCTTAGGCATGATTGAATACTATTGCTAATTTATCGCTGGCTTTGAACAACTTGGAGAGCCGCTTTTCTATCTGTTTAAAGATAAGGTCCCATTCAACTGGAATCCAGCTTGCCAGGATGCATTTGACCAACTCTGATTAGCCCTATTGAACACACCTGTTCTTTCATATCCAGACTTTGATCGCAAATTTATCATCAAAAACTGATGCATCCTGGACACAAATGGGTGCCGTGTTATCCCAAGTTGGAGAAGATGGTGAAGAACATCCAGTTGCCTTTGCTAGTCGGACCTTAAACATTCATGGAAAGGAACTACATGGTGCCAGAACAAGAATGCTTAGCTGTCATATATGCTTTCAAGCAATTCCGGGTCTACCTTCATGGTACTCATTTCAAAGTTGTTACCAATCATGCTTCCCTAATATGGTTGAATAACTTAAGAGAACCTGAGGGCCGATTAGCGCGCTGGGCATTAAAGCTTCAAATCTATGACTACACTATTGAGCATTGAGCAGGCACAAAACACCAAAACGTCAACTGTCTATCCTGACTACCCACCATCACAACACTTAGTTGGGCCACCTATGAGTTATTAGTGAAAATGATTAGCGGAGAGTATCAGGATGAGCCTAAATCCGTCCAGAAAATACTATCAGATCTACGAGAAAGTACAATCATCAAAAACGGACACTTTACAAGATCATCAAGGATAAAAAGTTTATTTTAATAAGACCATCGGCCCAAATAGACCTAATCATGGCAGCACATAAGGCCATAGGGCATGGCGGATTCAAGAAGATGAAAGAGCATCTGAAGCAATTCTACTACTGGGAGCCAATGCATTTTGACATCCAAGAAATGCTAGAATGCTGTGCAGAGTTCCAAGGCAAAAAACCATTCTGAAAAAGCACATCTTACCAACTTGTTCACTCAACTTTTCCTGGCACACTGTATCTATCGATGTTGTTGGCCAACTGTAAGTCCCAGTGAACGTCCTCTGGGCGTCAATTGGGTCATTTTTCCGTTCCCAAGCAAGAAGGTACCAAAGAGGATGGTCATACCCCTCTTCTACCAGGTGATCTCGCTCATGTGGTAGACGAGCGATGGGTAACAGCCCTTCCACTTCAGATCCTGCTTCTGGTACCCACACTCTCCTTAGCAGAACTGTTACAAGGAATCAGTGAGATTTGCGCTGAGATCGCTGAAATGGAATTGATTGCAACTAATTTGAGCGGCAATCAGCCCAATGCTCAGATTCCAAATGGTCAAAAAGGTATGAAGACTGATCTATCAGCTGGAATGCCTGATGGTTGCAGTTCAGTTAACATGATGATCAAAAAAAAATCTCCCCCTCCCAAATCTGTTAGGCATCACCCCCAATGGGCAGGTAATAACATCGGACACCATTGATGAGGTTTTGAAGCTTCCTGTAGGCAAATCAGGAGTTGCGCCTGATACAATGCCACTGACTGAATGAACGGCCCAGCGACCAAGCATGGGCAGGTTGGGCGTCCTGAACCCGTTCCCAACCAAATGGGTCCACCCATATGTGGGGTGGTATTGGGGGATTCCATCTGCTCATCGGGCCAAACGCCATCTCATCAATCATCAGAAATGTAGCTGAGCTTTGGTTTGGACGTTTGAGGTTGAACCAACCACAACTTGGCCTGCCACTGAATTTTGCAATGTTGGTTCCCAGGGAGCTAACCCGCCCATTCCCAAATAATTCGCCACTTAGGCCAAACTTTCAGGACCTGATCCCAGCTCGTTTCCCTCCAAATTGATGACTATTTAATCAGTTGCATCACACTGAGAAAATTGTTGGTCGATTCTCCTTCCTCAAATTTTCCAACAAAAACAACCCTCCCCAAAATTCAGTTTTTATCTGTTGAAAATTAAGCTTCTTTCCAGTTCCATATTTGTCATACCAGAAGCAGTGCCTCTGGCATTCTGGTTTGCCTTTTGGGTGCTCTGGCATCTGGGCTGGCAGGCCAGTCTAATTCTTACTTGCTGTTAGCCTTACATAATTGACCAACCATTTATATCTACCATTTCCACCTTTCTCGTAGATATTGGTGCAGCAATGGTCCCTTCTTTCCAACTGAATCAGGTCATAAAGAAGATTATCCTCGCCCACATTAGTCCCATTCCCACTCAAAACTCCAAATTCATACCCCATAGTTGCTGCGGCTTTCTTGCTCATGTCAGTAGGGTCTGAAATTAAACTTGCAATGAGTTTGCTCCCCAAAGCCCAGTAGTTTCCCAGCTGTCGCCCTTCAAAGGTGCAAATCCCATGGAACTGGAACTGATCATTTTCAAAAATGAGGAAGAGGCCAAGGAAGAAACTATCCTAGCATCCCAGAAATTTCGATGTTCCATCCAATATCTTTTGGCCTGGAAAGTGTATCCGGCCTATGAGAACAGTTGGGGAAAGGCGCGCGATTGCATGAATTGCATGAACCTGGTTGAAGCATTTCACATATCCCACCCCAAGATTCTCTGTTCCCCCCAAAAACCTGCGTCAGTAGTGGCGATCAAGTTACCCAAGGCGCACAAGAATGTGGCTCTTGTACAGTTTCCCAGTGGTGAGGCCCTTCCCTTGGAAAAAGTAAAGGGTAATGTAAGTCCCAGTGAATGTCCTCTGGGCATCATTTGGGCCATTTTTCCGTTCCTGAGCAAGAAGGTACCAAAGAGGATGGTCATACCTCTCATTACTCAGGGCGATCTTGCTCACATGGTAGACGAGTGCTGGGTAACAGCCCTTACGCTTCAGATCCCTCTTCCAGTACCCACACTCTCCTTGGCAGAACTTTACAAGGAACCATTGAAATCTGCACCAAGATCACCAAAATGGAATTGATTGCAACTAATTCGAGTGGCAATCAGCCCAATGCTCAGATTTTAAGTGGTCAAAAAGGTATGAAGACCGATCTATTAGCTGGAATGCCTGACGGTTGCAATTTGGTTAACATGATGATCAAAAGAATCCCCCTCCCAGATCCATCGGGCATCACCCCAATGGGAGGTAATAGCATCAGACACCATTGATGAGGTTCCAAAGCTTTCTGACAGAAAATTGGGCATTGCGCCTGATGTAATGCCACTGACCAAATGAATGGCCCAGCTACCGAGCATGGGTGGGTTGGGCATCCTAAACCCTTTCCCAACCAAATGGGTCCACCCATATGTGGGGTGGTCTTTGGGGATTCCCGCCGCTTGTCAGTCCAAACGCCGTCATGTTAACTAATGAAAATATAGCTGAGCTTTGGTTTGGACGTTTGAGGTCAAACTGACCACAACTCAGCCCACCGCCAAATTTTGTGATATTGGTTCCCAGGGAACTAACCCGTCCATTCCCAAATAATTCGCCACTTAAATCAAACTTGCGACCTGATCCCAGCTTGTTTCCCTCCAAATTGACAATTATTTAATCAGTCGCATCACACTGATAAAATTGTTGGTCGATTCTCCTTCCTTAAATTTTCCAACAAAAATAACTTTCCCCAAAATTCAGTTTTTATCTGTTGAAAATTAAGCTCCCTTCCAGTTTCATATTTGTTTTTCAGCAGCAGTGCCTCTGGCATTCTGGTTTACCATTTGGGTGCTCTGGCATCTGGGTTGGCAGGCCAGTCTAATTCTTACTTGCTGTTCAACTGACACCCACTTCCAACAATCAATATGAAGGCCAAGTACATCATTGTAGCCATCTACCACTTGATCAAATGGGTCGTGGCCAATGCCATTTGGGAAGCTGGAGCGGCAACTACCGCCAGGTTTTTACTTGAAAACATCATCCACAAACATAGATGCCCTCAGGTTATTCTGACCAGTAATGGGACCAACTTTACTGTCAATGTCCATGCCAAGATCAATCAACTAATGGGATTACATGGTGTGTTTTCCACTCCTTATCACCCTGAAATTAATGGGACTGTTGAGTGTGCAACTGGGACATTGGTGAACATTGTCCAGAAACTAATCTCAGCCAAACCATCCAAATGGTGTACATATCTAAGTTTGGCAGACTTTGCCTACAATATTTCCTACCATTTATCAACCAGGATTTCCCCATTTCAAGTATTATATAGTAGACACTTAGACCTCCAATGCTGCTAATTCAGCCCTATAGGATCCCGGTGAAAAAACTTACCCTCAGTATGTTGAGAAGCTTGCGGATGCCTTAATCAAACTACAAGCACACGCCTTTGATAAAAGTTTTGCCAAGAAAAAGGCCTGACACCAAAAGGACTTACAGAATCGTTACCCTCAGATTAAATTCGAAGTTAACAACGAAGTTCTATTTTGCAACACTCATGGATCAGGATTAATGCAAAAGTTAGATTGCATCTGGGTCAAGCCATTTGAAGTGATTGAGAAAACGTCTAAGTTCATATACACCATCAAGGATATTAGGACCAGCCATATATACAACTGAGTCCATGCAAAATTCCTAAGAAGGTTTAATAAGTGGGCCAATTAAGAAAGAAAAAGGTAAAAAAACATAAAAACATAAAAACATAAAACTACAATAATCAAAACCAAAAAAACCAAAAAAAACAAAAATACTTATATAATAGTTTTATTATAATTAATCTTTCAGTTTGCACTTGAGGTTGGGATGGGGATCCAACTTCAGACTCGATGGGCATTTGGGCTGTCATTCTTCAGATTCATTGGCCAGTCTGGCTGAAGTTATCAGATAGAAAAACCAACTCTATTCTTGTCAGGTGTTTATGATGATAAGACAAGACCAACATAGGCTAATTGGTAATCTTAGGGCTTATGTTCAAGTCAAGAGGGGGAAATGTCAGATTCTGGTGGTTGACTCAAAAAAATAAACCTTCAACAACTATCAGATTGAGCCAATTATCCTTTCAACGCTTGAGTTTACGCCGTTTGCAATTATAATAATTTGGGCTGTTTATCTCAACAGCAATTTTATTGAGTATTTTATCAGGCGCTCACCCTGAATATGCTCCATATTATGGCCAATTCTGATGCAACAAATCTCAGCAATTGGTCCTGATTATTGAAATAAAATCAATTCAATCATATACAAAATAATTTGGGGACAACCCAATGTTAATGTCTGAAAATCCTGTGGACTTCAGATGAACAAAAAACGTAATCAATTTCCCACCTGAGGGCGAAGTTTGTATGTCAATATGTGCAATCAGCATGATAGCACTTATGTGGACTGCCTGAAAGGGGTTACTTAGTGCTATTGAGGAAGAGGCCTACTGAAATCCCAATTAAGGGGTGCATCATTTTCTTCAATTGAGGCCAAAATTTCACAGAAGGTGTGTTTCATCAGCAGTATGACGAAACTGAAATACTGATGTGGGAATTTATATGACCACATTATTCAGCTTGTAAATTATTTAAGCTTCAATTATTTTAAGATAATTGGTTCTTTTATCTAATTTATCTTATTAATTAAGCTTTGAGGCATTGATTGATTATTCTGTCTCTTCAGCAATAATCACAATTAAATGGTTAATTGTAATTCTCATTGGATCATATCTGATGATAATTACAGTTGCAATTTCATTGGGGGATTGTTGCCAACAATTTGAAGATGAGTAAATTGACTCAAAATGGGTAATCACTCATGAGAAAATTGTCAGATTTGGTAGCCAACATGTATGCTGATAAAAATAGCAATTTAATTATGCTATTCCTCATAAATATCAGTCAAGATTTCCCAAAATCAAACCAACATCTCTTTTTGGTTGCTAAGCGTGCTGAGACCATCATAGATATCCCTTTATATTGGCTAGGCATGCTGAGAATATTGTGTTTACCAAGAATACTTTAACACATTTCCTTCATCATTTTTACCCTACAAATATTCCCTCACTTTAATAAAATAAACCTTAATACTGTGAATACTTTATTGTTTTTAATTGTGGATTGTTTAATTCAAAGTGAAGTGTGAAGAAGTCTTCCTGTCTAAGTGACAACGCCAGAGTGAGGCTGAAGTCACTTAAATCCTTATATATTGCCAGGGTGAGGCCAAAGTCACTTAACCCTTTATATTGCCAGAGTAGGGCCGAAGCTACCCAATTATCCAAACTTAACTAGCTAATTGTCTTCATACAATTAGCAAATTCAAGTTTATTCCCAGAGTCAATAGTTAAGTGAACCTGTGCACCAGTAGAAACCCCGTGGTTTTTACATGTGGTGCTTGCTACAGGGGCTGAGTTGATTTTATGAGAGAATAATAATGCCAAATTATCTAACTAATATGGAACATTGAATAAATGAAGAAACAGGATCATCAGCAGACCAACGGGGAAATATCCAAATAGAGGCTGGAATGATGGTGGATCCCCAATACATCCATTTATCAACGATTGGAGTAAATGAGAATGCTGTAACAATTTATGAACCACCTTCAGAGCAAATCTGAGAAAATATACCCAGCATCAGCGATATCCTAATGAGATGATTCCAAATTTTGCTAACTGATACTTTAGACCAAAGCTGTGGATTATTCCACCACACTACCAAACAGGAAGAGCGAAGACAACACTTTAAAAATTTCCTTAATATGAACACTTCAACGTTAATATGATATTGTGGGGCATTGGTAATATTGGCGAATATATTATCAAATATGAACAGTCAACTTCCTGAAACATGAGAGCCATCCAGGTATGGCAGCAGGTAGTGATTGCTAATCTTGTTGAGTATATTCAAAACAACAGCGTACAACAGCAGGCGCTGATATGACAATTAGATGTCAGTTTTTAGCAGATTCACGCTGGTTTGGATTCCACATCACAGTGTGTCCAACAATCAAACATCCAAATAAAGAATTTGGTGGCCGAGCTGAATACAAAACTTCAGGGGATTTTTGAGGAGATCATCAACTAAACTGGGTTTAATTACTAATGGAAACATGACGTGGATAAGCACTGCCAATTAGCTGAATAAAATATCGCTGATTTGATTTGAGCTCAGGAGGCAACTGTGCCAATGGCTGCAGCCAACACTGAAACTCATATGGTCAAGCTTGATTTAGTCAAAGGAAGACAGGAAATTAAGAGCACCATTGATGATATGGAAAGAAAATTCAAACAGCTCAACAAAGAGATGAGAGCCAAAATCAATAAGCTTTGCACAGAAAATAATAATTGTCAACAAGAATGCTTTATAATTGGCAACTTAATCTGAGTTAAATTCACTGAATCTTAAAGTCATTAAATTAGATGATGAAATGTCTAAATATTAAATAGAGAACTGTGAATTTTATGAGCTTTTATTCCATGTCCAACCCAAGAGGGCAAGCTGCAGAAAGAAGTTGAAACCCTAAAAGCGACTTTACATGAGGAAATTGATAAAAATTGTCAACTTTGGGAAAATGACCAAAAATGCTTAGCTTGAGAAGATAAAATCCTTAGATGATTGGATGACCTCAAAGAGAATAAGTGTACTTGTTCACAGGATGAGTACCATGAGGTGAACTTATCCAAGGAGGAATTGACATCCATTGAAGCAGAGAGTATCGGTGACAGTACCATCCAATCTGTTTGGGAAATGCCCCCAACCATTGCGGCACTTCCTGAAGTAACACCCAAAGCAACTCCAGCTTCTGCTCGAATCCCAATTAGAAGTGCTGAACCAATTATTGTTGAAGATTTCAAGAGTACTCCAAAGTTGCCTACTTTCCATCAGAATTATGCATCTGCCTTCTTCCAGTTTTTTGAAATGACAATGTACGGTTATAGTGACTGACAAAAAGCTGTTACCATTGTGAATTGTCTCAATACTTTGTGCCAAAACCTAGTTTTGCCTTACCTTTGTGGGGAGAACTGGAGTTACAAGGAGGCGAAGGAGACGATTCTGACCAAATTTGGTAGTCCAGATAAGATGGAAGCTTGGAAACAAGAATTCATGGGCATTCAATTTAAAAAGGGCGAAACAGTGAGTGCATTCGCCAATTGTTTCTATGAGGAAGCTCAGATCCTCAATGGGGCCAACATGATGACCAATTTTGATGGGAGAATTGTGATGCAGAACATGTTGCTCTTTTCATCAAGAATTGCAATAAAAGATGTCATCCACTTTGACCAGTAAATACAACATTGCTCAATTGGTAGAACACCTAAGAGTTCTATCAGCAACGTTTGACGCACCAAATTGGACATACAATCCAAATAACCAGTCAAACAATAATAAGGGACCAGGATGATTCCCTGACAAATCCAGAGATTTCAACAATTGTGGGAATTAATATAAACAGAATGAAGGAGCTAGACCATTGAAGCCTTGGTTAACTTGCAATAAGTGTGGACAGCCTTGTCATTTCACCAATAACTGTGGACAACACAAACTAAAGGATCAGATTAACTTAGTCCAGCATAAGGATAAGCAGGAAACTTTAGACGGGCAGGGAAAAGACCATGCAGTCTAGACATGGAACAGTCTAGAACTGAAGGTAACCAAGTTCCCTCAGATAAATAATATGGTTTGGACAAGTAAGATCTATTTGTGGATGAGCCTGAATTAGATCCCCTTCATCAGATCACGTACCAAGATGTAAATGCAATAACAAGATCAATATTTGAAGGCGGTTGCTCCCAAAATTATACAGGAGGTAGCTCTCCCATATGCCTGACAGATAATGGAGAAGGTCCAAAATGATGAAGATGAGATAGAACATCAGGCGGGAGATAAGAATCAGAACGCTGATGGTCTGTCTAGGTTGCCAACAAATCTTGCTGTGCAGATCATGCTGATGACCTATTTGAGCGAATGATCCACGGGAATTGCAAGAAGAGCCAATCAACAATTATTAAACGTTAAATAAAGCAATGGAAAATACCAAGCTCATTAATGGACAATTATTCAAAATAAAGGGTGAAAAGAGTCTTTTATTCCAAAACCATCGGAATGCATTGAGATAATTTGAGATGCCCACAAGGTCAGCGGACATGGTGGGTTAAAGAAGACGCTTGAACATATATGGCAATACTATTGTTGGGAGTCACTAAGTTTTGATGTTGCCAATTATATCACCTGTTGCGTGGAATGTCAGATACATAAGCCACATAGGAACGTGACAAATTATTAATTATTGAAGCCAGGGTTTGCGTGGCACACAGTTTCAATCAATGTTATGGGGCCACTAAGTGCGAGTACAGGTGGTGTACGTTACATAATAGTAGCAATCAACGACCTTATAAGATGGGTTGAAACATGAGCCTTTAGTCAATCAGATGCCCTAAGTACCACCAAATTCATCCTGGAGCATGTGGTATACCGACATGGGTGTTCTCAAGTGTTGCTGAGTGACAATGGGACTAATTTTACCTCATTTGTAATTTCACGCCTGAATAAACTAATGGGAATTAAGAGGGTGGTGTCTGCACCCTATCAGCCTGAAATGAATGGAGTAGTAGAACGAGTTAATGGGACACTTGCCGCTATGCTAAGGAAGCTGATCTCGGGTAAATTGTCATCTTGGGTGTCTTATCTAAGTTTGGTAACTTTTGCATATAATATTAGTCTCCATTTGGTGATGAGAAAAATGCTGTTTGAATTGTTGTATGGTTATAGGGCAGCATTATCACTGATTCTCTATTCAGCATTGGAACCAACTCTGGGGATTAGCTTAGATAAATTTTTATATTGACTTGCAAACATAATAGTGGATCTCCAATCTCAAGTCTATGATACAACAATCAAGAGAAGGATTCAGGCCAAAAAAGCCGATGATAAAAGTCAATCCACACTTATGGAATACACCGTTGGAGATCAAGTAGCCTATTTCAATACACATGGGTTCAGTTGACAAAATAAGCTAGATGCGTTATGGTCAGGACCATTTGAGGCTATTACAAAAATGGCAAATGATGCCTACACAAATAAAAAATATATTTGATGATCATGTGAGTAATAGAGTACACAGAAAATTTCTTAAAAAATGGTATTAATATATATATATATATGAAAAAATTAAAAATAATAGAAAAGAGAAAAAAATAGAAGTTATTTTAGAAATTTTTTTTTATTTATTTTATGCCTTGATTATGAATTGTGAGCTCTTCTTTGATGCCTCTGGGGGAGGGAGGTTGAATGATGATGTTGTGAAAGAGGTTGCCAAAGTCAATTTTGAGATTGGATACTTGTAAGGGATAGAGAAAGCCAAAACCAAGTTCTTTGGGCCTGAGGTGGATTCTGCGAATATGCAATGATGGGAAGAGTAATGGGGACGTCCAGTTAGGCAAATCAGGAAACCCCATATTGAGGAAGAAAACAGCAATGCAAGAATATGCAATCTGCAAACAAGTTCATGTAATCTTGATACAGCAGAGGCGCCAGAAACTGTGTCCAGAGTGCTTGATGATGGGCTTTGTCAAGAACACTTGGAATATGAGGAAACAGCAAATAAGGAAAATGTGCAGGTGGCTGCCAAACCATACCACCAATTATCGCCATTAATAGAAGATATCGGCAGATAGTCCCAGTTGCAAAGTAATCATGCAGGCAGCGAACAGCGTTTTGAAGGCAGCAGCTGTGGGCCTCCTGAAATTGGAAGGGAAAGGAAAGGTGAAAATTTGGTGATGCAGGGAGTGGAGTAGCCCATGTGCAAAGTACTTGCCCTGCAAATTGGAGTGCAAAGGAGGCAGAATCATGATCAAGTAAACTATCAAGGTCACAAGGCGTGAAAGAGATATTAAGTGCCTCAGTCAATTTACCCCAAAGTTCATAGTACGGAAGTTCAATGTGCTCATCATTACTGATTGTCAATTTGGTAGACAAGATAGTCAGTTGGTAAAAATGGCCAATTTTAAAAAAAGGAACTAGGGAAGAAGATCTGACTCAATTAGGAAAGATTGATCTAAGTTAGGAGAAATTGCTTCGTTAGGCTCAAGGGCAATTACTGGATTTAGAACAATGGGAGCTGAATCCAGTAATGCCTCAAAATTGAGCTCAGCAACAAGAGAACGAGGGATAAATGAATGGAATTTAATGATAAAACAGCCAGCCCTGTCCCCTCTTCAGAAATTGGCACCGTTGCAGGAGGAGCAGAAGAGGGGATTTCCAAATCAAGTTGATTCAGGGGCTGGATCTAGCTGGACTGGAAAGGATACTCTTTGGGCAGTTCATGACTTTTCTTGAAAATGGGAGGCGTCCGCTTTGTCCAGACTAGATAAGATTCATTCATAGAAGAAATTATTTGATGATGACATTTTTAGCTGATAATCTGGTCAAGCGGGGGGATGTGTGGGAATTTGTATGACCACATTATCCAGCTTGCAAATTATTTAAGCTTAATTAATTTAAGATAATTGGTCCATTTATTTAATTTAGCTTATTGATTAAGCTTTGAGGTGTTGATTGATTATTCCATCTCTTTGGCAATAATCACCAATTAAATGGTTAATTGCAATTCTCATTGGATCATATCTGATGATAATTATGGTTGCAATTTTGTCAGGGATTGTTGCCAACAGTTTGGAGATGAGTAAATTTATTCAAAATGGGTAATTACTCATGGGAAATCGTCAGGTTTGGTAGCTGACATGTGGGCTGATATGAATACTGAAGTAATTACGCTATTCCTCACAAATATCAGCTAGAATATTTCCTGAAATTGAACCAACATCTCTTTTTGGTTGGCTAGGTGTGCTGAGACCATCATAGATATCCCTTTTCATTGGCTAGGCATGCTGAGAATATTGTGGTTACCATGAATACCCCTAACACATGTGCTTCATCATTTTACCCTATAGTTATTCCCTCACTTCTTTTAAAAACACCTTGGTACTGTGAATACTTTATTGTTTTCAATTGTGGATTTTTTACTTCAAAGTGAAGTTGAGAAGAAGTCTTTCTGTCTAAGTGTTAAAGCCAGAGTGAGGCCAAAGTCACTTAACCCTTTATATTGCCAGAGTAGGGTGAAACTACCCAATTATCCAAACTTGACTAGGCTAATTGTCTTCATACAATTAGTAAATTCATGTTCATTTCTCAGAGTCAATAGTTAAGCAAACCTGTGCACCAGTAGATACCCCGCGGTTTTTACACCTGAAAACCTTAGGACAACCTTGCATGCTTTTATCACAATTTGTGTACCTGAAATCCTCCCAATTTTGAAAGTATTTTGCCACTAATGAACCTAAGAAAAGGTTTCAGTCGTAGGTCAAGCTGAGTGGCAAAATAGCTGTTGAAATCTTGTGCTGGAATGTGGCCATAAGATACCCTAGAAGTATAAGTCCGGCACCTGGCCTAATGACCATTATCAAATAAATAGCTTATAATAAAGTTAAATTTATTTCATCACTAATATAATTTTCTCATTGAATCCTTTCTTCGGCAAAAGTGTCAACAAACTGGAAGGGTTAAATTCCCAGTTTGTAATGAAGCCTGCCTTGGAAGAAGTTCCTGAACCTGAAGTGAAAATTACGCCCAAAATCAGCCAGAAGAGTCAAGGCGAATTTAATAGCCTAGTGTTTTTTTAAATAGTCTAAATCCCATAAACTTTAGGCGCTATAGAGGATCAACCATCAGAAGTTCAGCCCAAATAGATGTACAGGATAACAATATCCAAGCGAGCAATCCTCAGATTTTGACTCAGGGCACCATAGTAATAGGGCTCATGGTAGGTTCTTCTTTAGTGCTAGTGGTGACCAGCCCAAGAGGGGTGGTCCTCCACGCATCTTTATTTACAGTGAGTTAAACAAAGGGATGATTAGATAAAATTCAGGAATGGAGCCTCAGCGTTAGCTTAAGCATCCATTTTAGGAGGTGAAGAGGGTTCAAGAGGATTTTCATTTAGTGCCATCTTCAGGTGGTGGCAAAGATATACAATAGGTGGTTGGAGCATCAACGACATGTGGAAGAAG
Source organism: Massospora cicadina (assembly GCA_022478985.1). Taxonomy (NCBI): domain Eukaryota; kingdom Fungi; phylum Entomophthoromycota; class Entomophthoromycetes; order Entomophthorales; family Entomophthoraceae; genus Massospora; species Massospora cicadina. Next base: position 52,537 of record JAKSZP010014463.1, read on the forward strand.
AAGAAAAGAGAATAGAATTCTCCTCATCAATTAAATCAGCAATATGAATCACCATGACATATTGGGCTATTTGAAATTCAGAAAATTTTATAGGATTAAACACAAGTATAAGATTTGATGCACTGATGAATTTGGGGGTATGTGGTCATATTGCAAAGATCTTGATGCATTGACACATGCGTGCCCAGATGTAAAAGCTCGCTCTTCAATATCTAATTTAGTGTCCTCAGAAGATCTTTAGGGAAGTCAAGTAATGGAAGGCCCTCACAAGGTGGTTCAATAGCCGTATTGAAGGATTGGAAGAGGGGAGTCAATGGGGCAACGGCTGCATCAACAGCCTTTTGATGATCTTTTTTTGTAAACATAGGAACCATTATGAGGATGTAAATGGTGCCAGGGAGTTGGATTGGGGGTTGGGTGAAAATCTGACCTGGCAAATTTGGGTTTGGTTTTGTAAGTAATCCATCATCAATTTATATAAAGCATCAAATGTATTCAACATGGCCAACTCTGGGCCAGCGACAGATATTAGTGGGATGGAAGAAGCTGATTGGCCATCCACAGTGGACCACAACAATTCTGCCTGCGCATGAGCAGCAATCTACTCAGGAATGGATCAGGCGGTCAACACTTGTTTAATTGGAGTGGTGGGAGCAGAATTTGCGGTAGCTGAGGGTGGGGGATAATTGATCCTCATGTGAAAAAATTTTTACGACCACTAATGGGGCTTACGCCAAATGGAGGAGTGGCAGAGGAAGCTTCAGCTGAGTACGTGGGCACTTGCGCTTTGAGTGTTTAAAGTTAAAGCACAAGGGACAAATGGCGCAAACATTTCTGATGCATGCCTAGAAGGATGAACAGGGGCAGATCTGATCATGGCACAGGGAGGTATTGCGGGGTGGGTGTTGATGCAATAGGGCAGATAGTTGTGAATGTACAAGGCCTGGTGAGATGATCAGTGCCATTTGGAACAAAAACTGCAGAATGGGGTCAGCGCTGTAGGCAGTTCAGCCTACATGAATTCTATGGTGAAGACGTTCAAAGGAGAGGTGGGAAGGAAAGTCAGCGAACTGGACTACCAGTGAGGCCTCAACCAGCAAGTGAATCTAAACTTTAGTATTGGTGTATTTTTGTAAATTAATGACAGATGTACTGCTTCCATAGCGTGGGCTTTATATGAGAAGCCTAGGTTAGAGCACCCCTTGAAGGGGCGGAAATCTATAAATCTGGCGGGTTTGTAAACCGCCATGGCCATCTTAATGATGGCTGCGCTAAAATAGGGAAAGAGGTTCCCATACTTTATCCAAAGGCCAAACGCAGATTGTTTCATGGGAGCACCAGGGGGCTTCTGTGTACTGCCTGGGAGCGTGTGAGGTATGGGATAGGTCCTGAGACAGAATGTAGTGACTGGAAGCATTCAGGGGGCTAGTTGGGCCAGCCCAGGGGCGTTTCAGAAGCGGCTGGTAAGTTCCAGAAGGCGGCGCACCACTGCCCCATGCCAGGTCAGCAGGCGTCAATCTAAAAACAAAGGCTAGAGAAAGCTCAGGCAAAAAATGGTCAATAGTAAAAAATCTTTCTTAATTTTGAGGTTAATTGATAAGTGATTCAAAAAAAGGGTTTCATGGTAGGTTCCTCAAAACCTATGTCTCCCTTTAAAAAGAACTTATGGCACTGTCAGAGCTTTTGATGGTGCACAATATAATGTATCAAAGATAAAAGTAATGAGAAGTTTGGAGCCTTCCTTCAAAATTGAGCTTTGATGACACAATTTGATTTGTCACATATTGACTCAATGCCCCCAATTGGGCAAGAACCGGAAAAGGAGATTTAAAAATCTTCATAAGATACTATTGAGACTAATCTAATTGACAATTTGGGTAAACTGTATTTTAAACCAGACCTCAACCCATAAGCACATGTACGATGTGGCGCAATAATCCAGATGTTGATAAAAGAAGATGATTACTAATCAGCTCTCATTTTGAATTAGAAGTGAAAGTCATGATTAGGGAGGGCCCAGGCACTCTCTACGTCACAAGGTTTCCACTCACACTATAACTATAAAAATTTGACTCAATGAGGTTAGTTCAGAATTACTTCTTAATAAAATAACCATATATTTCCAAGTTCCCTCATATATTTGTAAAATAGCGCCTAGCAGTAGTAACAAAGATTGTAGCCAATAAATGTACCCTTCAGAACGCAAAAGTGTTTTGCCATTGCCCTTCAGGAGGCATTTTGTCACTAAGAACCATCTTTATGGAAGCTAGAATCACCAACTAAACACCACTGGGTAACTATGAATTCAAGTCTTTGGCAAAAATCCAGTGGTAAATCCAAGATCATAGCCTGTTAAAGTTGTAAAATTATATATATTAATAAAGCTTAATTGAAACATGACAAATACACTAAAATCTATATGCCTAAACTAGACATTGTTTGATTAAAAAATTTGTAAAACTACCTTAAAGATCATAGTAAATGACCTGCACTTGTTTAAAAAAAAACCAAAAATTGAATGACAATGTCTAAACTCAAACAGTACTTATACAAGTGCTACAGAAATTAGTGATCTATACAAAGGGGTGCAAGTCTGTTGTCTACAGGAGTCTACTAGCCACAGGAAAATAGAGGCCAAGTGTCAGCACATTGGTTTTAAAAATATTAAGCACTGTGAATTTTGCTATCCTAATTTCGTTATTAAGGTAAATAGCGTCCGTTATCTTTATAGATAATTACCCAAAGGTGGTAACTCTGGGGCGGTGGAGTTGGACAAATCTAACCTTCAGTAATGGGGTACTAATAGTCTAAAGTAATTTATATCCATGAGTTTGTTTTAGATAACATTGAGAAAACATCAAGGATAAAAGAAAAAGAAAAGGTTGTAATATGTAGTTTATTTAGTATAGAAGGTCACAACAAGGAAATTTATAAGCAGGAGTAAAAACTCCTAATCTGTATTAGTATATAAAGCTTTAAACTTTTAAGATGATCTAGAATAGCTATGCTATAGAAAAGCTTTTAGTTTAACATATGAGATATTCTAATTCAATTTTTATAAATATAACTTGCTAGTTATAGATTTTAGGCTAGAAATGAATTCAAAGATTGAAAAAATTAGTTTTCAATTTTCAGGTGGTAGGGATAAAAATAAAAATGGGTACACTTCTTCTGGAAAAAATTTTATAAAATCCAGCTACTTCATTATTTTATACTTAATGGTCTAATATCCAAAGTATCAAGTTTTAAGAGAGCGTTTTAATGGACTATGTGAGGTATAAAGTCAAAAATTCTAATAGTCAGGACTTTTATCTTAGAAAGTATGTCATTGTAGGCAATTCACCATACCTTTATAGGATCCCATAAGATTAAATATACTTATCTTCTTTATACAAGACTTTTAAAAAGGTGCTTTTGAAGATAAGAATGTTAAATCGTTCCTAATAGGCTAAAAATTAAAAATTAATATATCTATAAAATAAAAACTACTGACAAGTGTAATTAAATATATAATGTATCCTATGCTGAGGATAACTAGATAATTTAAGGATCACAGGAACAGTACTAAAATCATATACGGCTTATTTTATAGTGGTTAAAGCTGTATATCCGTTATATAAGATATTTAGGTTTATAGACTTATCTTATCTTAACTTTTATTTTATTATATGTAGTAAAGATATCAGTGATACAAAAAATACATACTTTATACCTACATAAATTGTTTATCATTGACTAATTTTATTAAATTACCTTTTGAATTATAGACTGACAAGATATAAATGAGTATTACCAAGAATAAACGCATATATTAGTATAAAAAAGGCATATAATAAATCCATTATAAGACAAAGGCTGCTACATACATGATTTATATGATAAAAGATGCGCTGATACTAAAGACTTAGATTAAGACGCTCAATTTACTTATGAATATTAGCTCTGGAGCTTAGTAGTATCTTATTTTTTATACTATATTGGAGACTCATATATGTTTTATTTTTTAATATTATTTTTAAACTTGAACTCTATGACAATAATGCTCTGGGGATTTATTAGATATATGGCTTTATTTTTCTATAAGAAAGCTTTACATACCTACTCTGTACCAAATATGCATTTAGTTCAACTATTGTAATTATGAAAATCAAAGTCAAAACATAGTGCTAACTTATCTCTTTCTGCTAAGCATCACTTTTCGAAAATCAATTCAGCCTGAAATTTAGCTCCACTAAAGAGATTTACGAAAACTATTAGCAAATATGGCGGGAAACCCCGCAAAAGAACCCGCAGGCTATGCCAAACGAGCCAGCACCACCCCCAAACGAAGCAACCCTCGGTTACCCACCTCAGGGTCAACCAGAATCACCCGCTCTCAAGCAGCAGCCATGAAAGCAGGCACCACCCCCCAACCTGGAGCTACTCCAACTAGCGCCAGTTCACCTGATCGCACTTCTGCAACCTGCACGCCTAACAGCTCTGTGTGTGCTGCCTCCCACCAACCCGCTGGGCCCCCTCCAACCAAGGAGGCCATCACCCACGCTGTTTTAATGGCGTCTGCTCAGTTGAATGCAACTCAGCCCATCCAGACATTCACCTCCCCCATTGTGTCAGCTATTTCAGCCCCATCTATTATTGCTGATGCCATGTTTCTGGCTCCCTCCATGAGGGGCGATACCCAGCTACCTGGCCCCCAAATCCTCAGATGTAAGGTTGGATTAGCCACACATTCTGGTTCACTAAGCACCAAATTGGGACAATCTACTCTTCCCAATGAGGATTCAAATGGTTCGGATTTTGGAACTTCACACCAGTTCCAATCTCATCCGTCCCATTTAAACCCCGTAATTGGCACTTCTCAAGTTGGCACTTTATCGCAATATGCTGAAAACGACCAATTCACTAATCAGCCAATGAGTTTTGCCCACGAAATCACAGCAAACACTCGGGCTGAATTTACCCAAATAGATTGGGATGGTGATGAAACATCTCCCTCCTCCCAATTGGCTGGAGTTAATTCCAATCTGGATGGGACTCCCCAATTTAGCGAGGCCCAACAATCACCTGGCCCCCAAACCCTCGGATGTAAGGTTGGATTAGCCGCACATTCTGGTTCACTAAGCACCAAATTGGGACAATCTACTCTTCCCAATGGGGATTTAAATGGTTCAGATTTTGGAACTTCACACCAGTTCCAATCTCACCCGTCCCATTTAAACCCCATAATCGGCACTTCTCAAGTCGGCACTTTATCTCAATATGCTGAAAACGACCAATTCACCAATCAGCCAGTGAGTTTTGCCCACAAAATCACAGCAAATACTGGGCTGAATTTACCCAAATAGATTGGGATGGTGATGAAACATCGCCCTCCTCCCAATTGGCTGGAGTTAATTCCAATCTGGATGGGCCTCCCCAATTTAGCGAGGCCCAACAAACCGCCCCTCAATTTAATATGACGCCAGCAACTGCTGTAATATTCCAGAAACAAGGGAACTCCGCAAACTTGTCCAAACCACTAGCTCACACTCAACCTGCAATTGCAGCCCAAAGCAAACACAAACGCACCAAAGGAGCCACTGGGGCGTGGCAAAAACCTCTGGCACCAACGCTACCCAAAGCAGATCCCCGTGAAGTGGCGTTTATTGCCGATGTTAAGAAGAAATGGGCCGAAACTAGAGCGCAAAAAGCTCTACCTCGCTCAACCCTCTCCCACGCAATTCGCCTTTATTATGGGCATAACCCTGTTGAATTCTATACAGAGGATTACTTCTCATACTTTGCAGCGATTGCGGAGACATTCCCTATTAACACCACCATCCATGAATCAGTGGAGGGCCACTACATCGATGTGGGATTCACTGAAGCTGCCCTTGCTGACCATGCTGCCACCCTCCAGGTCATTATTCCACGCGGATCTCTTCGCATCTCCCGCACACGCTCTCACCTGGAGAAAATTTCATGGGTTACTTTTTCCAACCTACCAACGACTGTTGATCCTGAGTCTCTTAAACTGGCACTCCATCGTGGTTTAATGGAGTTTGAGTCTGTTCTTTCAGTGGACTTTAGCGTCCCCTCTTACTATGCTCCCACTCAAAGAGCTCGCACTGCTAGGGCGTCATTTATCCCCTCCCCCACTGTATCCCGTAACATTGAGGTTATTCCTCGTGTGGCGGTAGTTGGGGCATGCCCTGAGATCTTTTTTGTCGACCCTGATTAGGCGCCCCCGGTGTTCATGGTGTAACGCCCTTGGACACTTGTATAGTGGCTGCACAGCTCGAAAACAAGCCCTCTTAGCCACCACCCAGGGGCCTAAACCAGGCCAAAAACGATCCCACATGGCTGCAGCAGCAATTCCACAACCCACACAATGGGTTCCTGTTCAAGACCTGTCCCCTGAGGCCTTACGCCTAGCAGTTGAAACAGCTAACCCCACTATTGGTGTGGGATACCTTCGCGCTCATGCCCCCTTCCAATGGGCACCCCCTCCAATCTCCCAGAGTCAACTCCCTCTCTCACCAAGCGCAAGGCATCTCCCACAGGGTGCCCCTCGTCAGCCACCCCCACTCAGGGCTCCGCGGCACCCCCACCAACCCCCACCAGCGATTTATCGCATCAGCCCTCAGCTCCCAATGGAGCTATGCCCACCAGCATGGACTGGCAACTCGCGGCCTGCAGTAGAAGTGCCACCTCAAAGAGTCCTACCCCAACCCCACAGTCCATTTCGCGCGGATCCTTTGCAGTGTTGGAGGAAGTGAATATGGACTCAGACTCATCAAATGGGGACACCGCGGAGGTCACCATTGAGCACCCTCAGGTCCTTCCCCTGCAACGGAGCGGGGCAGCATCCTAGGCTGGCTTACTGGGTCCTCCGCCCCCCACCCTCTCCTTCCCCTCAGAACCCTCGACGCTCCTCACGGATTGCAGCTAATAGTCAAGCTAAAGGACTCAAAACTAGCCGCCTCACAGCAGCAGGTTTAAGCGCTGGCAACCCCCCAGGACATGGAGGGGAACAGCTATGAGTCCCCATGGCAGCACCCTGGCCCTGCAATCCATCAACGCAAATGGGTTGCGGGACTTTAAGCGGAGAGCCCACCTCCTCCGAAACTTCAGGTCAGCACAAATTGACATCGCTGCTGTCCAGGAGCCCCATATCCTCCCCCACGAACAATCTGCATGGAATGAACAGTTTGGAGGCAACTCCTTCTGGACAAACCATGCCGCCCTTATTGTTTTGAATCCCCGGGTTAAAACCCATTCTTTTTCACAATATCTAGGTGGCCGCCTCATACTGGCCAAAATCACCACTCCTGACTTCTCCTTCTTCGCTGCAAGCATCTACCTGCTAATGCAGGTCAGGAGCAAAATCGGCTCTTGGAAGAGCTCCTCCAACTCAATCTCCCACGGAATACAGTTCTCTTAGGAGATTTCAACACAACCATAAGTCGCGTCCGTGAATCTTACCCCCCTGCAGCAAAGGAACGCCCTGGATCAAGTCGCCTCCAGGATTTCCTTCGCCTGAGTGGCTTTATAGATGCGCTTCCACCCTCCGCGTCTGGCCTAGGTTGCATGACTAGGATCCAGTATGATGGAGGAGCTTTCCAGTCAGCGTCACGCATAGATATGGCACTGATTGGCCCCCTGCTAATTGGCCGCGTCTCCTCTCCCATCTCTCGTGACAACCATCTGAGTGATCACAGGTCACTCACCGTTGTCCTCACCACCACACTTAGACCGTCGCGTAGGTTCTGGCCTAGGGTTGCCCCAGCTCTTCTCAACAACCCCTTCACTAAGGAGAAGCTGTCTATGACCATCCGAGAGACTCTCACCTCCCCCCACCCCACCTGCTTGACCACAAGGCTAGATGGGCGGTGACCAAGGAGGGCATCACCCGCGTTGCTTACAACTGTGCCAAAGCCCAGATGACTGCAGCTCGCGCCAGAGTCAAAAGGGCGGAAGCCAGAATCAGACATCTAGAGCGAAACTGCCAGCCTTCGCCCTCTCCCAGATGGTTGGAAGACTGGGAAGCGGCGCAGGAAGCACTCCGCTTGGAGCTCACACTGCAGGAAGAACGGGCAGCAAACTTTACAACATCTCGTTACTATGCTCAATGGGAACGCCCCACCCGCTTCTTCTTTCAGAAACAGAAAGCCCGGTCAACAGCGCAGGATATTACTGCACTGAAAATTGGCACTACAACCACTTCAGATAAGGAGAAAATCACGCAGGAACTACACCGCTTCTACTCCAGCCTCTTCCATGCCACCCAGGTGGACCCATCGGACATCCAAGACTTCCTGTGGCGGGCTCCAGAGCCGCCCATTGACCCACGGGCTGATGAGGCTCTACTGGCGCCTATTTCCATCCAGGAGGTGATGGAAACCCTTCTGAAATCCCCACGGCTTAAAGCCCCAGGCCCAGATGGAATACCCTTTGAGGTGTACCTTCTGGAACCTGCAGTGATAGCCAGAACCCTCCGCGACCTCTTCGCTGCACTCTTGGTGAATGGCGAGGTCCTCCCCGACTCCAGAGGCTCAATCACGACCCTCATTCACAAGAAGTCAGACCGTGAGAACCTGGCGAACTGGCGCCCCATAGCGTTGATCAACACAGACCACAAGCTCTTCACGAAGCTTCTGGCCAACCGCATCACCAAATGGGTGTCACCTCGCCTCTCCCCATCCCAGTACGGTTTTATTCCGGGGAGGTCGTTATGGGACAACTATAATGACCTTCACATGACTTTGACTGCTAACTCTCGTAAGGTGAATGGCTTTGTGGCTCTTCTGGATATGGAGAAAGCATATGATCGGGTAGCCTGGAAGTATATTGATGCTTCCCTGGCCCGCTTCCATCTCCCACCCGCAGCTAGGCGCTGGATATCATCGCTCTATGACCAGCTCCACACCAGAGTTCTGGCGCCAATGGGTTTTACAGTGGCAGTACCAGTTGGACAAGGTCTCCGGCAAGGGGACCCCCTGAGCCCTATCCTTTTTAACATCACCCTTGACCCCCTCTTGGCCTCCTTACAGGACAAGCTAACAGGGATTCTGGTCCCAGGTAAAGCCCCCACACGCACCATGGCATTTGCAGATGACACTGCCATTGCATTTGGCTGCCCTGGGGATGTTGCCCTCGCTGCTGTGACCCTTGAGAGGTACACCAAGGCGTCCAACGCCATGGTCAACACCTCCAAGACAACAGTTGTACAGGTCGGCTCCCCCACCTTCCCCCCACCATTTGGTATTGAACCTGAGCGCGGTACCTTCCGTCACCTGGGCGTTCTCACCAACCAACAAGGAGTTGCGCTAAAAGACAATGAGGACTTTCTCCTTGCAGCAGTTAACTCCAGGATTGCCAGCTGGAACCGGCGGCACATCACCCCCCAGGGTCGAGCTCTGATGGCCAATGTGTTCCTCCTCTCCAAAGTCTGGTTCCTAGCGCACGTCTGCCCATTCACAGATGCCTTTTATACGCGGCTCAATGTACTCCTCCGCTGTTGGATCTGGGGCTCAAACCATCCACCAATAGCCCTCTCAACCATTGCCCGACCCTGTAATGAAGGGGGCCTAGGGCTTCTGGACACGCGATCCCACGCCACCACAATCTTCCTGAAGTTCCTATGGCCGATTGTCTGCTGGGACGCGACCCCCATGCCCCAATGGGCGCCCGCCCTCCGCCAGTCAGTGTCAGCAGCTCTGGGTCTTCCTAGAGCATCTCTGACCTCATTAGGGGAGTGGCTCACAAACCACCCAGGCCATCGCCTAAAACCATCCTCATCCCCCTACTGGAACCAGGCTCTCCTTGCCCTGAAACGAGTAGGCGCGCGGATCCACCATGCCTTCCCATACAGAAGGGAAGGCCCTGGCCTCAGCCCACGTCGCCATGCAATTGTGCACAATGGACAAGTTGTCACAACTCGCCTCAACCCCCAAGATCGTCCTCCCATCCGCCCAAGACTCCTTGAGCTCCTCCCTCCCTCCGTGAGATTTGACCTTAAGGAATTGTGGAAGGACGTCTATCACCCCATCCTGTCAGCAAAGGTGTCCAACACCTTATGGAGAGTGCTCCACTGTTCATACAGGACAGGGGACCGGACTGGCCCTACCTTCCAGCACCGAAGCTGCCCCGCTGTGTGGAGCCTATTGACTCCCACCTCCATCGTTTTTTCACCTGTCCAGGTGTCGCCGCATTTTGGCCAAAGGCCCGCGCGCTCCTCCATGCTCAGCCCTGGTCTGGACACCCTGTGCAAGACCTCATGTTTGAGCAGACATTGCCTGGTTGCCACCGACCCCTCCGTGTCCTCGCCTATGCCACAGCCATCTGGACCATCCATAACTCCTTCCTTCGTGCTGCCTTTGACCAGCAGGTGTGGACCCTTCCACACATGATCACCCACTTTCAGGTACACTTTGAGATGGCCCTGAAGGTCTGCACTATGTCGCCAACCCTCCCCCGCTCAGTTGTCACTGCAGCACGGCTCTGGCGCGCAAACCCCCTCCCTTTCTCGATGCCTCCTCCCTCCCCTTCCCTCGCCTCAGGCTCTTAGGAGCCCAGGCGTAATTCAATAAACATCGATGAATCCCCCCTTGGGTTGGGACCATCTAGTACTAAAAAAAAAACATAGTGCTAACTTGTTTTATAACACCAAAAAGCTGAAACTATATCACTTTAAGTTATGTTTACATACTTTGAGAGTAAAATATACATAAAACATGTTTCTAAAAGCACTCATCATTGTTATCAAGGCTTTTAAGGGCATTAGTAATTACTTTTTTAATGAGCTTTTAAGATATAGGTGAAAATAAGATTACTATGAAAAGATATAACTTATCAGAAAATACCACTAAAATGCCATAGTTTAAATTAAAACATCAAGTCTGATCAAAACTAAATAGCATAATATTTTTATCATAATATTTTAAAGTGATAAAGTAAAGTAGGATTCCATTATGAGTACTCATGCACATATAATAGTATTAAAGCCACAATATACTATGAATCTGATAATGCAGAAAATATGTGCTAATAAGGAACAATTGAAAAAGTACTATCTTGATAAAGTGTCATAGATCTCAATAACTGGAGGAAACTAATAAAATCCTTATAAAGCTATCACTCTGGTATACTTTAGTATCATTTTTAATCTTGGTAATTCTAAGTCAGATGAAGCCTCATCCATATCCTCAGAATTTATTTTTACCACAATGTGAAAGGGTGTATATGTGAAAGGCACATGGTACTCTCACTTTATCCTCTTAGGTTCCATAGCAGAGTTTATTTAAATCCAAAGATTGCTCTCTTGATAATATAATCCTGCTTGTATATTTAGGAAGAACTTTGGCTGAAGATCCATAATATTGGCCAGTGTCTTATGGTATATCAACAGTTTGGAAGCTCACTAGGCTTAATAAAATAAATATGATACTTCTGGTCAAATTGGGTTGATCTTCCTAAAAATTTGGGAACTTTTACTGAGGCGGGCAACAATATAGGCTGGATATTTTTTGACCTAAAACCTTGCTGACACTCATATAAGGAACTAACTTGATAAAAAAACCAGATAGTGAGAATTAAAAGGGACTAACTTTTTATCAGAAGATATAATTTAATATTGGATGCTAATTTCATTAGGTCAGGAACCAGTACTTATACCTCTAGTGCATCTCCTGGCCACATTTTGAGCACACAATTCCCACAGATTATATTTTCCACCTCAGTTCAGCCATTTAACAGATAAAACTATGACCTATTGCTAGGACTATTGGTGACAAAATGCTCTCAGAATCAGGAAGGTTTCAGGTAAAAATTGCAGCACAAATGTGCAAATTTGGCTAAAATTAGCCTAATTCGAGTTTCATCATACAGCTGACAAAATACAACTTATGGGAAATTTGGCATCAATTTAAGTAAATTATGTACCCTTAATCAGGATGTTAGCATGTCTCTCAATAGCACTAAGTACTCCCATCTTGGCTATCTATGTGTAAGTGCTTACAAGTTTTGTCATATAGATAAAAATATATAATTACTATAAGAAATTGCATCATTTGGCTTATTGATGTATCCCTAATCAGGATGTCAGTAGCCTCTTGATAGCACTAGGTACACCATTTGGGCTGTCCATGAGCAAGTGCTGTTGCGCCAATTAAGAGCATCAATGTACAAATTTCTTTAGGGCAGAAAAATAATTGCAATAATTTGAGGGGCAATCTTAGTGTTATTATTAGCCCATCAGATTTTTAGAGCTGTATTTGAATCAATCCCAGAACAATTACTTGAAAATAAAGTTGGTTCTTGCATGGATAATTGGGACCAATTGTTGAGTTGTTGTAAGGGTAATTGCTTGAGTCGATGTATGGGTAATTGGCCCAAGTTATTGAAAGGGTAATTAGCCTGAGTTAATATGAGGATAATTGGCCAAATAGGTAAAAAAGTAATTGGCCTAAGTTGATTATAAGGATAAATGGCCCAAGTTATTAAAAGGGTCTCAGCCTGAGTTGATGTAAGAATATTTGGCCTAAGTAAAAAGAGATATCGGCTTAAGTTGAGTGTAATGGTAATCAGCCCTAATCGCCAGGTTAATGTTGAAATAATTGTCCAGAATTGATGGTGCTTAAAGGTATATTATGAGGTTAAACAGCCATGTTTTTAAGTTTTTGAAGGGGTTATTTTCGAGTAAACCACCAGAATTTGCACGGTTCTTATAAAATTATCTACTCCATTAATGATCTCCGATTATGGTGAATTTTTAGTAGGACTATTACATGTCTGTGCATCAATAATGGTTAAGGCTTTTTTATGTTTTTAATCTTGACAACATGCCTTGTGTTAGATAATTGACTAAATTAATTTTGAAGCTAGTAAGACTCCAAATTAGACCAAAAACTAGGGCTCCACGCTTATGTAATTGATTTCAATGTATGTGAAATAGTCAATCAAATAATTTACAAAGAAGAATTTAAACTACAATTAAGCTGAGGAGTCAAAACTTTCATTTCCACTTAATTATTATTTGATCCAAAGACCAATTATTGGGAACTCTTGGGTCTAGTTAAATTTATTTTGAGCGTCAATTAGTTTACAATTAAAAAATTAGATATTTGTGGTAAAGAATGCATGAGCACTGCGCTTCCATAGTCCAGAGGATTGGTGGCGTAGATATCCAACATGCACCAGAAGAGGCGCTGTCTTTGAACTTTTTCCATAAGCCAAAAAATTCAGCCACTTAGGTGGAGATGAGTTTACAAAAGGAGACCTCTTATGCGGAGAGATGTTTCAGAAATTTTGACCATAATCCACTGGCTAGGTGGTGGTACAAGGAGAAGAGCTATTGACGAAGATGCATTAGCATCAGAAGCAACTTCAATTAAACAACTGAATCCATCTGAGGAATGAATTATCAAGGGTTTTAGTTTCAGTTACATATCAGCATTAGTTTTTTGTAACCTTTTAACAATTGATACTTTTTTTGTACTATGCCTATGACAGATAATATATTGATCAGAAAGATCATAGGGCGGTTAGTCATAGTAGTTGTAGTACAGAAGAATACTGATCTAATCTTTAATTTCTAAATTTTTATTGAAACGCACCATCAGTGGGTCTGTTGTTTTCATACAATAGACAATTGCAACTCCTCTTTAGATCTGAGGAACAAATAATCAGCCACATAATGGGGCAAATCTTCAGCACTGGTGCTCATGGATGTGATGGCGGATGGTGATTACATTTTAAAAAATTGGATTTAACAAACATATATTAATTAATATAGCAATAACACCCATGATACCCTATAGATCTCTCCGTACCCTTGGCCCACCGCCTGAATTTTCAGTTGATCAATTCCCAATGATAAATCATCATATATCAGCAGTAAGCCTCAATTTAATATAAGCATTTATGGTTAATCTGTTATATTATTCTTACATTTTTTTCTGGAAGACCTACCCTTTCTGTTTGTCATCTAAATACCCAGTTCCCTTAGATTAGTTCCGTTCTCATCAATCTAAAATTTAATAGAATTAAGAATTTCTGTAATGAGCTGTCCCACTGACTGAAAGCCAAAAAAGCGCCTGACATTGAACAGACAACCATCAAGATGTACCCAACGTTGGACTGATTTCCCGGTCTCAGAATCATTGCCCAAAGTCTATCAGCAGACCAAAAAGGGGAATCACTGTAAGTAATGTGAATGATAGAAAGCCAACTCACAGTCTACACCATTGGTGCTCAGGTATAAATTGGAATCTTTAAATATTTTAAAAGGGGACAATACATGTAAACACAACTCTTGGTATTAAGTTCAGCAAGAGTAATGTTGGTATGCCATTATTTGAGTCAACTAGCACCGCAAGTATGCAAAAAGACTATAAAGGATTTAGGGATACATATTCAATAAAATTCTTAGTTTTCTATTTGTCTTTTAAATTTATATTTAGTGTTAAATATCTTCATACAGTTATACCTGTTTGCGCGCAAACACTACCTATGACAATATCGCCCAGTTGCAGCCTAAATTGCAACTATTTATCACTACAGGGGCATTGTCAATACCTTGTATCCTATTGAACATATAAAAATTCAACTACATGAAGATTTTTGTTAGCCTGACCCAAGAATATCTTTTATGGTGAACTGGATAACGTAGAGGTTCAGCCAAGCTATAGACTCCCAACCCTACTTTCTGAAGTTTTATCTTTTTACAATCAGCAAGAAATCTGGTTTTCTGAAAATACTTTTATGCTCCACGCCGCAGTAACTACCTTTATTTACTAGAAGAGAGGAAGTTTAAAGCTTATCTGGCCTTTAACAGACACATAAAACTTTATAGATCATGTTCCAATTTCAAGGGCAGTAAAATCAAGGAATTGAATTTTGATCTCATAAAAATAAAAAACACAAACAGGCTGTTCAACGATTACCAGCATAATGGCGCCATTCTACTAGTCTTATCAATTACTCCACCAAAAAGTTTAAAAGGTCATGTGTACATGTAAGCAAGATCATGTTCATGATCAATCCTTGGACTTTAAAACCAAAAATAGCATGTAACCATTTGTAACTAACACACCCTTTATTCTGACTACCATACCATTGAAAGAAAATGTTCCTAACACTGCCTAGATGTATACTACACATCCTGCTATTGGGAAAATGTTTTTTAAAACTCCCCTTTAGCTGTCAATACTTATTGTGCTGTGATTTATCCAGGCTTACCAGGAATCAGGTTTAATGATGGTCACCAAGTTGCCAAGTTAACTTGCCTAAGTTTGACAGAAAAATGAGACATTCACACTTTTATATGGCTGTTTGAAATCAACATGGGGGATTTTAATTCCCAAGCCAAACTTTTCAAGTTATTGAAACTGTTGACTCTGTCAGTCAATAGATGGTAATACAAAAGAATTTGTGAAGCTGGTATGTCTTATAATAATGTTAAACAAGGTAAGTTTTAATGAATTTGGTGGGTGGAACTGCTGATAGAGTGGAAACCGCCTAACTTCCCATCAACTTTACTCCAGTTGAAGAAATTTAGCCTTTGCTAACTGTTTTTATCATTCATCCCAAGAAGTTGTATGGGGCTAGAGGTTAAGTCATTATAATTTATCAGGTTTATTTTCTCTACGCTTGAGAGCCCTACAAAGGATTATACCAGGCTATGTCCCATGTTTTAAAAGCCAAAAGAACTAAAACTAAGATGAAGATGTATCTCCGCCATTGTGCCCTCATTTCAAGCACCAGAAAGAGCATATGTTATATATATAAATTCTGATGCACTATATACTGATTACATTAAATATATAAGCAGCCATAATTGGCCTCGCTACCCTACAAAAAACCAGGGATTCATTATTTTAACATTGTCCACAGGCACACAAGAGGGAAAAGCTAGGCATAGTAAAAAAAGATATTCTACTTCTGCTATAAAGTTAGTATTACCCATCTAAAGACCAAATAATCATGAACACTGCCTAGCTGGCAGAACTTCTTTTGAGTAGAAAACAGTTGTCTATGCCTCCACAGATGCAGGTTGTCAGGATTTTACCAAATTCTTCTATCCCTGAATCTATTACCCCAAATAATTCTCAATCAGTTGTTGAGGGGTCTTAGTGAATTTGGTCGCATCAGGTCTTCTAAACATGATCATGCTTATCATGATCATGTAACCTCAAAAGATTTGTTTACTCAGGTATTGAAAAGTTCAGATATAAGGATAGACTTGCAAAACCTCTAGATATTGATTCTATTAAATAAAATTTAATTCTATTTGTAAGTTATATCTATTAATATTTTATTAAAATCTTAAACTTTGGAGATTCTATAAAAGTAATTTTAAAAGAATACATGAAATTTTTAGGTGTAAATTAAAGCTTCAAAAGAGATGCTCACTACAGGGAGCACTCTGAGCTATGCACCAGTGAAAACGTTGTTCACAACTTTAGATTCTCTTTTTTGTCCTTGGAGTCTCAGGACCATGAACAGAGTATTTTGCGTTGGTTTGTTCTACTAAATCCAAAATTCCCAGGGAGCCTTATAAAGTTGGAATTCTGTGCCAATTTAGAGCTTAAAGGTCCCAACTTAATTTTATTACAAATTTTTAACTGAAGCCTAAAGCTTTACAAGACACCATCCAGCAATTACGTGATGGGGTCCTTTTTCTCAGGATCCATTATATTTAGTTTTGGTCCAAGGATGTGCCCTCCACCATGAGGGACTTATACCAAACCTCTCAGTTGGCCAGGGTTAGTACTGGGCCATATCTACGCTAGTTTTTGCACCTTGCGTTGTACCACTTAATATAAGTAATGGGATCACATAATCAGGGGATATTAAATTTATTGAAAGGACATCAATCTTTGAACATTTCAGTTTCTAAGTTATTCAATTCTTTGTCCAAGTTTAGTTGTAACATTTGAGATGCATTTATTAGTAACTGTAATATTCTTAATGATGTACAGCAAAAAAGCCCATCTTAATCACAGAATATCTAGCATCATTGGCACTCAATTGGTGGAATGAGTTTGAGAATTATAATGAGTATAGAGATAGCCTCACCCACCTTTCTAGAAAAAATCAGTTGGTGGATAAGAAAATCAAAAATTGCCTTTTAAAGTTGGAGAAAATATATTTGAGATTCAAATTTGAGTTAGCTAAGTGGAGGAACCCCCTGGAACTATGGGTCACCCGGGGTCCAAGGTCCTCCTGGACCAGTGGGTCCCCCAGGACCTAATGAGCCCATGGGCCTATGGAGCTAGAGAGACAATGGGACCTTCTGGATTAAGTGGACCACCTTGCCCATGTGGAACTCCTGGTACAGCAGGGCCGCCTGGTCCTCCTGGACCCCCTAGTGCTGTTGGGCCTTCCAGGCCTCCCAGCCCTTCAGGGCTCCCCCAACGCTCTAGCTCTGTTGACTCTGATTATCCATATGAGTCTAATAATAGTTTGCTCTTTAACATGATTGACCAGTTGCAAGTGCGAATACATAATTTAGCCAAGTTATGCAGCTTGACTCCAGATGGGACTCCTATTAACCTCCTGTTCTTACTTCTTTCCTTATCTGACAAGCTATATAATTTAGGCAAATGGGCTAAGGATAGTGATATCTTGCTACAAGCGTGTGAACTTAAGGGCAAATGTTCTAAATGAAGATTGCTTCCTTGGAGCTTAGATGCCAAGTTCAACAGGAGCAAATTCATGAATTAAACTGAATTTTGATGCTAAATGGGGCATTTAAAGTTAAATCATTGGATTAACGAAACTTGCACTAAGGATAAACTTGCTCAATATGTTGAGGCGATGGACACCGCTGGCCTCATAAACAAAGAAAACCCACAACTATATCTCCTTATGCCCCATGTCGCTGATGCTCCCACCCTGATGCTGTCTTCCATGGTCCACCAGCTAAAGTAAGCATCGAAATTTTTCCCTAAAGCTTCCTCGCCATCTGATATGGCTTCCTAGGCTGATAGCTTAGGGGCTATATTGGGATTTTTTTATTTACAATAATCCCTTTGTTTGACTCAATTGCAAAAATAAGATGCATGGTGGCTCCAACTTTTAGGTTGGGCACCACTAGTGCTAAAAAAGAAATTTGCACTGAGTTTTCTGGATTGTACCCATAATATTCCTCCCAAGCATCTGACCTTAAATCTTATACCTCCACTCAACCAGAGCAGCCTGGGGTTCATGTCTATACAGCTAATGCTCCTATGAGTTTTAAAACGATGTTTTAGGATATGTATTACCATGGATAAGGGAGTATCGTTTCTTTCCTTTATTTATTATTAGAAGGCTCTAGGGAGACAACAGACCTTTAAGAAATGAATTATTTGCATAATTGTCTTACCCATATGGCCCAGGATTTTATGGTTTCCCTTCTGATTACTTATACTACTTGGTCTCATGTCAAAGAGACCTTGATAAA
The DNA here is from genome assembly GCA_022478985.1 of Massospora cicadina. Lineage (NCBI taxonomy): Eukaryota > Fungi > Entomophthoromycota > Entomophthoromycetes > Entomophthorales > Entomophthoraceae > Massospora > Massospora cicadina. The sequence continues at coordinate 70,964 of JAKSZP010014463.1, forward strand.
GAAATTTAGGAGTGAGAAGACCTTATCCTCTCAAAAAACATGCTTTTATGGGCATACAACCCCTTTGAAATGAATCCATTAAGGACTTTGTACACCAGTTTTATTAAGAGGCGCAGACTTTGGGACCATCTAGTACTAAAAAAAAAAAAAGAGGCGCAGACTTTGGTGAACTGTGGTCTCTTTTAATTCTTAACAATGCTATAGCTTCCATTATGTCTTCTTTCACCTTCCAAACTCAGTTGAAAGTCTACTTATTAATGTGAAGAAGAACTTCTGAAATATCTTGGACATTAAGGAGGATTTTGTTGGAATTGCCACTTCAATTCACCAAAAAACCCACATATATAACTCTTAAAAACCAGTTTGTCCTAAAGTGTATGCAGTATCTGAAAACTCTCAGGGTATTCAATGTGACTATTGTCACCAATACTTTCATACTGAAGACCGCTTTTTAAGAAGAAATCCAATTTGAAGAGCAAGGAAGAAAATTTCAATAAGATCTATTACCTTGATAACGATTTGGGTATAAACCAGGGTGAACATATCACTGTAGAGCATAATAGAGACGAACATTCGTCTTCTTATGCCTTGCCCTCCTTGTTAGCGCTACCTTCACAAATTAAAAAATGATCACTCGCATTAATCTTCAAGTAAACTAGATCAATGTTAGGGCCATCATTGATACCATCTCTCCCATAAATGTAGTCCCATATAAGATGATAAGCTGATTAAACTTACGCTTAAATTTACCATTTTGAGAGTATGGAACTGCAGGACCCCAGAGTATGCGGTTAATTTAAGCTTTTTCATCACTTCCCTTGAAGATCAAAAAGTTAATTTTTATGGTACCTGCTATCACTTGAATAATTGAGTTATGACCTTCTCTTGGCAATTTTTACAGTTATTTAGTGGGTCATTATTTTCCCTAACTCTCCTCTATCCCTTTTGGAGTTCTGGGTTCCTTTATTTTTATCTGAAAATGCTCTTATTCAACATACCAAGCGTCAGGTCTGTCTGTTGGAAGAAACAAAAAGGTCCTATATTATTCAGTATCATGTTGAAGGACCTTAAGTAAATCACCCTCAAGATGCTGACATCAAAGAAGATATGACTTTTCTCTCCTGATACTGTTGCTATTCCTCTGAAATCTCAGAGTATTGTTGACAACTTATTATATTTCGCTATCCCCATGGACCAATTGAAGATTCAGGGCGTTTCAACTCCCTTCTGTTAAAGAGATTTTTCCTTGCCCATTAGTGCTGGACTATGCATATTTGGGAGCTTTACTCATAAATTCTGGCGAATCTCACTACATGGTCAAAAACTATAGATTGATAGACTATGATAATCTATGTCAAACTATTACCTCTTTCTTAAATTTATGATGTTAAGACTTTTAGGGGTTTACAAACTTCTGGATTATAGTCCAATCAGGAAATTCTTAATGTTGGTTCCGCAATTGGGAAACATCTTAATCCAGACCAAGAAAAACTAGTTTATCAAATACTAGAGGAATATCTCGATATTTTAGCAAAGCATACCTATAATTTTGGTGAAATGAATGGAGTAACGCATACCGTTGAAACTGGGGAGCATGCTCCTATTTGTGCTAAGCCTTATTGCAAGTTGAAGGTTGAGTAGGCGCAGGTCACCAAAGAGTTGAATCAATTTATTGGAAGCCATATATTAAGACCTTCCAATAGTCCTTGGGCCTCCCCATTGTTGTTGGTGAAGAAGAAATATGGCTCTCACTGGGTGGTTAGAGATTACCACAAGTATAATTCAATTACTCGTCAGCACAGCCTCCCCTTACCAAGGACTGATGATTCCCTCCGTTTGCTTGCTGGCTCTACATACTTTTCTGCAAAGGATTTATCCATTGGTTACTGGAATATTGAGTCAGCCCTGGAGGACTGGGCCACATGTGCTTTGATTTCTAGTGAGGGCTTGTATAAACTGACTTGTATGCCACAAGGGTTGATCAATGTCTAGCCAAATTTATAGGGTCATGGATGGAATGCTCCAAGACTTGTAGCTGACCCGAGTCTTGGTGTATTTAGATGACATTACCATGTTTTCAAAGACTTTTACTGAGAACTTGGACCACTAATGAGAAGACTTTAACAAATTTAGAATTCTTAATTACACTCAAAACTTCCAAATGTTCCTTCTTCCAGAATTTTTGAAGCTCTTAGGGAACAAGGTTTCTTTTGAAAGGGATTTAACCTTTTCTAGAAAAAATTAAGTCCATTAGCCAAATGTCTCCCATGGACTCTTTGCGTGATATACAGGTTTTCCTATGTATGATCAGATATTATCAACAATTATCCCTATATTTGCTAATCTGGCTGAACCTCTATTCTATTTATTACAGAAAGGTGTATCCTTTGAGTGGGGATCTGCTTTGGACCAATCTTTTAATTCTCTAATAACAGCTCTAACCAAAGCGTCAGTTTTAATTTATCCTTGATTTGATAAGCCTTTTATTCTGCATACTGACGTGAGCTATGTTGCTATTGGGGCCATCTATCTCAGTATGATAATTAAATTGACCATCCTGTGACCTTTTACAGCAAAACCCTATCTAAAGCTGAGCTAAATTTAAGTGTAACCAAACAAGAGTGACTAGCTGTAATTATGGAAAATTAAACACTTCCAATACTTCTTACATGGTAACCACCTTTCTGTTGTTACCAACCATTCTTCTCAAAGATGGTTGCAAAATATGAAGGATCCGGATGTGAGGTTGGCTCTTTGGGCCTTACAATTTCAAAAATTATGTTTTCCAATCGTTCAATGTTCAGGTACAAGCATCAAAATGCCAATGACATGTTTTGATTTCCTATGTTAACCTTGGATCTTAAAAGAGGAGCGATTATTTACTCTAATTGGACGACTGAGCTGGGGATAAAGAAACTGAGGAAGATCAAGCTTTCTTTAAGGCCATTACTAAGGATACTATAATACAGGTGGGGTCTTTGTATAAGAAGGTCAAATTTCATGTGATTATCCTTTTTACACCCAAATTTGTGGTCTAGTGCTATTATGGAAGGGCTAGTCAACTAGGTCACATTGGCTTGAAGAAGACTCAAAATTGATTAAAATCCAGATACTATTAGAATAATATGACCGCTGTTATCAAGGAAACTCTTGATGCATGTAACATCTGTAAAGGCCATGGTACCTCCAACCCTAGTTACCAACATCAAGTGATTCCACTGACCAAGGCTTTTGAAGTGGCTAGTATCAGTGTAGGACCTTTGCCTCAGGGGTTGCATGGGAAACAACAAATTATAACGGTTTACCATTTAACTAAATGGGTTGAAGCCATTTCAATTGATACTCTTTACGCTAAAACAACCGCCTTGTTCCTCTACAATCAAATCATCATTCAACATGGGTTTCAAAAAGGTCCTTAAATTGGACAATGGGACTAATTTCACTTTCCATCTTCTACAAACATTATCAAAGTTGTTTATTACTACTCAACAGTATGTCATTCTCTAACACCCTTCAACTAATGGGGCTATTGAGCGAGTCAACAGAACCTTAATCTCCATTTTGAGGAAGATGACCTCCTCTGACCCATCTTGGTGGAACTTTAATTTACCTAGTGCTCTGTTCGCTTATTAATTAGTTATCTTCAATTTATAAAATTTCGCATTTTAGGGGTATATATATGGGCGGGATCCTTCAATTACCTTGACTATCCAGGTGATACTTGATGTGAATGTTCCAGAGAATACCATTTTAATTATTTAAATCTGGTTGATGAAATCATTCACCTTCAAGCTCAAGAAATGGAGTCAATTAAGATTACCACCAAAAAATGAGACTCTTAGGAGTAAACAACTTATTATTTTTTTATATTAGTATCAAATTGGAGATTACACTATGTACTATCACTCTTGGCCTAGTTGGAAAATGGAAAAATTAAAATCAAACTGGTCAGTTCCCTATTGAGTCATTTTCAGAAGAGATTCTGAGTTTTTTGTTTTTCATGTTGAAACATATATAGTTGTAGATAGTGTCCATCCCAGGTTTACAAAGACTCATCCTCATTCACATTTAAATCCTGGAGGAATAGAAGTGTCAGAGTTTTTCCAAATTCTTCCATCCCTGAATCTATTACCCCAATAATCCTCCATCAGTTGTTGAGGGGGAACTTAGTAAAGCTTGGTCACATCAATTCTTCTAAACATGATCACGCTTATCCTGTTCATGTAATCTCAGAAGATTTAATCTCTCAGAGATTGAAAAGTTCAGAATGAAGGCAAGTCTCTACAAGATTTATAACGTTAAGTCTTTTTCTTATAAAATCAAGTCTATTTTGCGAGTTATAATTATTAATATCATATTAAAATCTTATAGTTTTGGAGATATCATGAGAGTAACTTTGATAGATACCTGCCGTTTTTGTAGTGTAATTCAAAAAATTTTAAAACAGATGACCAGAGACTTATTACTTACCTGAGCTAAGTAGATATTAATGACGTTCTTATTCTTAAAGCTTCATATAGTTACGCTGAGTGTATCTAATTTGATATAAGCATGAACTATTTAAAGTTTGGCTATTGTAGACAAAGGGCACCCATCTAGATAGTTTCCTCAATGCTTATGAAATCTGGTATTGCACCTAATATCGCTCATTGGAATGAATATGAACCACAAGGCCTAATGACTCCACTTCACTAGTAGTTTAAAGCTCCTTACCGCTGAAGACTAGTATTATAATATTGTATGCTCTGGAAATCATTTTACCTTATGATAACTAAAAGATACATATTAATACATCTTCTATGAGAACATAAGAGCTTCAAGTAAGCTTAAAAATGATACTTAAATATATTGGGATGACAATTCCCGCTTTGTTATACTAAAAAGAAATTTAGGAAAAACAGATCCTTCCTTGACTGTTAAGCTGTTAATCCAGAATAGCCTATTTTCACTGCCATACCATGAGATTTGACACCATACCAAGCAATTGCTAACCCAAACAGCTAGCTACTGTGATATAGCTGCAAGCAAAGCAGAGCATGACTGTTGCACTGGGCCACCAAGGCCTAATAGGAATGGTTAATAGCTGATTTTTTCATGAGGGCTTAATTGGTAAAATTTGGTCCCCAACATGCCAATCCAAAATGGATCTTATCACTGCAACTAGTACTATTCATCCCAACAATGGGAAAAATCAAGGTTTTATCAACTAACCAATAATATATCCTATTCAAGTTAAACTCCATCAACTTGTTTCTAGCACTTATGTGCTGCCCTCAGGTAGCCAGGTAGAACATGATGAAATGAGCCTGCTAGTTTTGGGTTATCAAGACAGAGCTCAATGGATTTAATAAAAATCCTCTGACCTGAATCTCCCACCTCATTTGATGTAAAAAGATAGAGCCTGGAGAAGAAATAAGAACAAGTGGATTTTGCTGCTCTTCTTACGCTTTGGAAAATTTGATGCGTTACAATGATAAACCTAAACACTCTTGGTTTAAGGAACATGGTTAAAGGGGCCCTATAAAATTTATACATTCTGGATACAGATATCTATACCATTAAACACTTAACAAAAGGTTAAATTGTCTATCAGTTCCAGGCCAGGTTCCTTATGCAATATCCTTCATGAGCCATCTTGAAGGCCATGCCTTCCCAATAATTAGTCTAAACCCCACACATTTTTGTTATCTGATATTATATCAAGTTTGAGAAAAAGAAAATTGGGTTAGGTAAACATATGATAACAATTCTAGCAATAACAATCCCAAGACACTATAGACCTTGCCACTACCCTTGCCCCGCTACCTGTGTTTTTGGTAGATTAATTTTTATCAGTTCTCCATGAGAAGATACAGTAGCATTTCTAGACCTGAAATCTAAGTATTTACAAATAAATATAGCAAAATGATTCTAAAATTTTAGCAGGTCAATCACTATTTGTTTTTCATCCACGTACTCAGTTCCCTAAACCAGTTTCATTTGCATTAGTAAAAATTACCTGGAATATTCAGAAAATACATTGTGAGCTTCCCCACTAACCAAAACCCTAAAATATGAACCTGATTTTGACAGACAACCATCAAGATGTACCCAATTTTGGACAGATGAACGTCAGGTATCAGAAATATTGTCCACAGTCTATTAGTGGACTAAAAAGGGGTTTACTATAAAATTTATGATCGAAAGAGAAGGCTAACTTACAGGCAACGCCTTTGAGGTTCAGATATAAATTAGAAGAATTAATTATTGGAAAAGGGGACAAAACACAGAAACGTAGATCTGAGTATTAAATTCAAGCAGAGTAATTCTGGTTTGAATTATTCTGGATCCATTAAAACTAGAAGTATTGAAAAAGACTACAGCCAATGTGAAGGATTTATAGATTGAGGCTTAGTTTTCTATCCAGCTTTTACAATTATATTTGAGATATATTAACTTCATACAATTATACATCTGTTAATTTATAGAACATCTGATCCAATTCAATCAGATAATGACACAATCTGCTTTGCCCTCAGGGTGGTTTACCTTTGTGGATGAGTTATCATGAGAGATGAAAACTATTATTGTTGAAAACCCTTAATGCATAGCAGCTAATCTGCTGGAATTATTGTAATTATTTGAGATGATGAGCAAGCCAAAATCCCTGCTCCCAAATTTAACCTCAATTATGACTTTTGAACCAGCATGAACAGAACCCTATATTGAAGGAACTGAAAAGAGATTAGATCTAGAAGCATCACACATATGAGAATTAATGGAATTACCTTCAGAAATACTATCGTCACTTCTTGAATCATGAGATGCGCTGCCCTCAACACTGCAGTTATAGAAAACGCAGTACAATGAGGGCACCATCCAGGTAGATGATCCAGAAGGCGGTAAAAGCTCCTAATCTCACAGGGCCATGAAGGTCCTTGAGGCACTATGTCCCCACACGCCCTATAAATATCACCGTTTTCTAAAACAATAAAGTAGTATATATTCTCTTTATCTATTAGTTTTTTGACCTCTCAACTAATTTTTAGCTTTGAGCCCATTTTCAGACTTTGGAAACAGTCAATAGAACTGTTTCAATGAGAGAAATGGTGCTTAATATAGGGGACTTTAAGATGTCCTAAGTGAAAGTGTATATCGAGAATGATGGAGCTACTAGCAGCCATAGAGATCAATCTGAGGATTGGTAGAGAAGCATAGCTTGAGGGATTAGTACCATGTGGTATGATGTGCCGTACACACATCCTGAGAGCTAGAATTCCGAACCATGTTCCAGTTCTCTCTGCCCTCAGTTGATGGAAATCAGTATCAACTTTAATATTAGAACCTTAACGACATTATTCAACAATTAATATATAGCATCTATTCTGTGGGTTCCTGCTCCAGCTGCCCTTGTACCGCTTCCATGCCCTCTACCATGCGGGACCTTTATACCTCTGCTCAGCTACCTGTGGGAGAACATACCCTGGGAACTGAACGTTACCTTCAAAACTTTATTACCTAGCTATTCTCCACCTTCTACAGTTAGTTAGGTTGCACCAGCATGAAGTCTCATGACAACTGGAGCTCACCCAAACCCTACACCCCCATGTTGTCAGTTTTTACAACGTGACCTCCTCCATCATCCATGACAACCGTGAAGTCATTATATATTAACTGACGATTAATTAATGAGGCCCAAGGCCAAATAACAGTGTTGAATAGCAGGATCTCTGGCATCTTAAGGACCAGCTGCATCAGAATATCCAACTCCTTGAGGCTTTTTGGAACCAGCGCCTTTATCAAGTTAAAGATTTTAATGGACCCTACAACAACACTATAAGGAGTTGCCTCTCACATTTACACCTCTGGTAGTGAAGGACATGAAGGGCCTAGGGGGCCTAAAGGTCTCCGTGGACCTCAGGGGCCCTCAGAACCCACAGTACCTATCCCTGGAGACCCTGACGACCCTTGAAAAAAAGATGTGTTAGCGGCTCTGGCTGCCTTATGTGATTAAAGTTGGAATGTAGCTCAAGAGATAAATAATTTGAGTAGACGGAGTCCCCCTTGACCCTAGGGTCTACATTGAGGCATTGTCAGACGAAATGGACAACTTTAGCATATTCACTAAGATTACCAATAGCCACATTTCCCAGCTCAAATAAACTTGTTGAGGGTTTGAGACCCATTTGACCGCCCATAAGATTTGGCTTCGCTTTCAAGGCGCTGACATTTATTCCCTAAAAGAGAAGGTCGCAAATAAGGCTTTTGTTCTCCTCCCTCAACTGAAACTTGGATGATTTAAGAGGACCTCGAGGGCCTAAGATGACAGTCAGACCAGCAGGTCCCTGCAACTATGTGGAGACTGAGATCTCTGAGATGCACCCATCCCTGGCGTTAAAATCCTTCCACTATTTTGTAACTAACTTTAACCTAGTTTTAGATAAAGGTTCACCCCTGGCTACGAAAACATCGTCTTTTTCCTATATGCATTAAGGGTTCCATTTAGGAGGCCACCAACCATCAAAAAGTGAAGAATATCTACTCCTTCATCAACAGCACTGTCCAGGAGATCATGACTACTCATCTAAATGAGTGCAACGCTTGGAACAGGTCCATATGGCCTTGATCTAAGAATTCTTCAGCAGTCAATCTCTAGCCAACCAAAAAAAGGATTATGGGTATCCACCTGAGTATAGGGGAAAGCCACATGGAACTCGCCAGCTGCTTCTACGCCCATGTGCAATTTTGGATTACTACCAATTGTATTATCTTGGATGACGCTATCACTTCTTTCATCTCCACATTTATGATCCTACCATGAGGTTCAAATGAATATGATTGGACAAAAAAGTTTTACCTGCATCTGGGAACTTAAGGAAGTGATTAACGAGATCCCTGCATAAACCCTTCACTACAAGGCAATTACTTCTGGTCCCTCCAGTCATCCTCAAGTCCATGTGGTCAAAAACCAGAAGGATATTGACCTTAATGCACCTACTGCAACGGTTTCAGACCAGCACCAAGACCTACTGGAAATGACTTTCCAAGGAGGCGAGAAAAGGGCTGTCATCATTAATAACGAGGCGCTTCATGCTGACATCCTTACCAAGCCTCAAGAATCCTCCATAACCTCAAACAAATATGGAGCTATTGTACATAAAGAAGAAGTTTTAGTACCCATAATTAATAAAGAAATTGATACTTTTTACTTTTCTTACAATGAAACTCCCTTGTTTCTCATACTACTTCCCCAGTTCGGAAGTCTGGTTACCCATGATGCAGTTTGAGTTAAAATGATTCCATTCCCACCATAGTCAATAGTAGCTCCCCTTTGAACGTTATATTGTACAAATTGATGAAGAGCATCAAGATCATTCTGACTTTCCACACTATATGGAGTACGGCATGTCTTGCCCATAAAGTACTCAATCTATAGGGGCTATTCTTCCCTGCCTATTCAAATTAAAAAGCTCTCTGTGAATACCCCCACTGTCGCGCTAGATAACTCTATCTATGGCCTATTTCTTGGAACTCAGTTCCTTCAAAACTACTCAGCAGTAGTCTATTATGATGAAGGGTTCCTATCCCTACTAGGGTAATGGGTAACCCTGATCTTTGAACCATTCACAACTTTAAGATGGAGGTCAAGGCCCAAGCCTGCCTACTGAAGTGAGGGCCAAATTGATCATCTCAAATATCACATAAGAAGCTCTTGGGTCCGATTGCACCCTGCTGTTGATGGGGAAGAAGGCATGCCATTCTACTTACCTAGAGCGGCCACTATACCTATGAAGTCCCAAGTCATTTCTAACACCTGGGTCAATGTTAAAATCCCCTCAGGATACCTACTGGAAATCCGAGGCCTAGACAACAGTCCACCCAAGGAGGTGCTAACCTACTTGGGATTCTAGATACAGCTTATGCTGGGTCTATATCAATGTTGTTGCTAACCTTACTGATAAACCCAAGGTAGTAGGCCCAAACAGTCCTGTCGCCTATTTCCGCCTACTACCAGTAAAGGCTGTCAATGATATTCATATATCTCTGGGAGCCTAGAGAACTTTGGGTTGGAGGTGCCCCAACAGTGGCCTGGTTGTTACAGTATTAGAAAGGATCTCACTGAATAAATACAGCGTAAAATTTGCGAATTTTTGGAGAGTATTCAGATCTATTTTCAGCCTTAACATATGACCTTAGGAGAATGAGCTGAGTCCTACATCATGTGGAGACTGGGAACGCTCCCTTTTCTGGTCCAAACCTTACTAAAGAGCAAGGTTGAAGAAGCCCAGGTGGCGTTGGAACTTAGATTTAACTCAAAGATGGACTCCTAGTGCCTTCATGCAGCCCTTGGGCCTCTCCTCTCCTGCTGGTTTGGAAGAAGGATGACAGCCACCAGGTGGTGATAGACTATTGATGACTCAACTCCATCACCAAGAAGGACAGGTATCCTCTGCCCCAAATTGTTGAATCCCTCTGATTGCTCACTGGATTTCAGTACATTTCCGCAATGGACCATGCCAGTGGATATTGGCAAGTGGAGCTCGCCCCTGAAGATTGAGCCAATTGCGCACTAATAGCCAACAGAAAACTATTCAAGCCCACGATGATTCCCCAGGGCCTCTATAACGCGCCAGCCACAATTCCAACGTGCCATGGAAGGGATCCTCGGGAAATTGAAACAGTCATGTGTCTACATCTACCTAGATAACATCACTGTCTTCTCATGAACTTTTAAGTGCACGTTGATCATCTTGGGAAAGTTTTCAAATGGCTACAGAATCCTTTTATAAATCTTATACCTATGAATTGAACCTTATTACAGTCATAAATGGGTTTTTTGGGACACAAAGTTTCTAAGGATGGCATTCAACCATACCAGACAAAGTTGAAGCCATAAAAAGATGTCGCGCCATCAGAGCTTAAGGGATAGTCAGGTGTTCTTAGGCATGGTGGGCTATTATCATCAGTTTATCCCTTGGTTTACCAACCTAGCTGAGCCTCTGTTTTTCTTCTGCAGAAGAAAATGCTGTTTTAATGGCGGGCTGAACAAGAACAAGCTTTTAAATGCGTTGAGGACTGCTTCTTTGTACTGAACCCATTTTAGTCCATACACGTTTTAACCATTCCTTCTTGTTGTTCATAGATGCAAGTGATGTCACTGTTGGGGCCATCCTAACCCAGCGTGGAGAAAAATAAGTTGATCATCCGGTAGTTTATTTTAGCAAGAAGCTGAGCAAGGATGAACGGAACAACAGCGTTACTGAGAGGGAATTCCTGGCTGTCTTGCTAGCCATTAAACATTTAGGACCTATCTCTATGGTACCCACTTTAACATTGTCACCAATAATTTCTTACTCTGGTGGTTCCAACAGATGAATTACTCATTTGGCTGTTTAGTCAGGTAGGCCTTACAGCTGCAGAGCTATGATTTCACCAATTGTTCGTTATGAAACGATCCATCAAAACATCAATGGTCTCTCCAGGATGCCAGTTCTAGCTGTTTTAACCCCTGGGGAGGACTGACCGTATGATCTGATTGGTCAATCCTAACATTGGGAGTTGAAAATCTCTTAAGTCCAATCTGAGCTCTTAAAGATTACCTGAGACACTCAAATCAAGGACAAGATGCTCAACAAGAAATTTATTAAAAAATGGTCACCTTAAGTCCGCCCTTCTTCCCATGCTGACGTTACCAGGAGGGCCATACCACTATTGGACGCAGTACAGTTAAGAAGACTCACAAATAGTTAAAGTCATTATGTTACTGGGACCAAATGGTGGAGATCATCCAAGTGGTCCTGGAGGCATACATGCCTTGCCAATAATTCGAACAAGACAGAACTCATTACTAACACTCAGTTTTCAACCTGATGGGATCAAGTTGTAATTTTTGCCCACATTTAAACCCGTCTAGATTACCAGGGGTCGCTAGGAGATAATTGCCTATAGCGAAGTTATTTGGATATTGGTTGACCCTAATTTTGGGTTAACAATGTTTGGGGGATTTTAGGTATTTGCCTAGTTCATATCTGTTGGAGATCAATCCAGGTGAATGCTTAAGATCTTTTCAGGCAGAGTTGCCAACGAAGTGGGGGCATCTGATAGTTGATCAATGATTAGCTATCAGGTGTAATTATTGGGATTGGTCAGGTTTCATCACCAATTTATTAGGACTTTGAGGATCAAGTTGCATGGTGAGTGATGCCACCTGCAACTAGAGAACTGATCTGTTGGTTCACTTCTTGCCTTAATGGGTAACAAGTCCATTACCTAAGCAGGCCGCTTGCCAAATATGGTTAGTTTGCTAAGATTGATAGAAAACGTTAGGCCATATTTTCTGACTCTTTCCATATTAGGTCTAGATGATGTCCAATGGTGGAATCTTAGACAGGATGGATAAGACCATCGCTGATGAGATGATGAAGGGTAATTAATGGCAATGGCTGCCATTTAATTGCTGAGGTGCCAACTGAGGGTTGGGCGCCAAATTACCAAGATAAATTTCCCTGAGAATTCACTTAATAAAAACCAGTAAAACAGCGATTAGTATAATATACTTTAGCAGAATTCTTTATTAGTTCTATTAATCTTAAATGAAATAATTTCTATTTGATTTAATTGGAGATTCTTAAATAGGATAAAAAGTAAGGATCGAGGATCCAGAGAAGAGAAGCTGAGATGAGATGGAAATTGCTGCCAACTGTGGTTCACCAGAGGAAAGGCTTTAAACTAGGATCTGAGCGTGTATCAAGTTAGGTGGATAAGGGAATAAATCCTAACTGAGTACATTTAGATTATCTTGAGTAGGAATACTGATCAAGCATTGGATCTAATACTAGTGAACTATTTAACTATAAATAATAGTCTTCATACTATCATCAATCATATTATATCATCAGACAACGTGAGAATTGCACAACACCAAACCCGTGCAGTTAAAATTTGAGTGGTTAATATTTGTGAATAAACAGTGAAGCCACTAAGATTTTTAACAATTGGTACTCACTACTGGGGTGTAGTTGAGTAGGATACTAGTAGAAGATGTCATATATGGAAGCTTCTAATTTCAGCAATGAGTTACTAGGGAAATTAAAGTCATTGAAGATTTAATGTGGATGGATTACGTTAAATTGTGTTCACTCAGATCAGATGTGGAGCGACTAGTAAAGCCAATCAAAAAAGATAATTAAGGTCTGGGAAAAGGACTTGCGGCCTGGATATGGAACTATCTAGTGCTGGAAGAAATCTTGTTCCACCAGATATCAACTTAAGATTTAGATTATCAGCAGGGTCAACTTGGTTTGAAATTGGGTCCACTTGAAATAGTCCCAAGGATCATCAGGGTCAACTCATGTTGAAATTGGGTCCGCTTGAAATAGCCCTGAGTAGCGAGGTGTTAGATGGGATACTAGATAAGACATTGGATGGGATTGATACAGAAAGCAAACAATTCAGAGTATTATATTACAATACCAATGAATAGTACTATGTCAAAGAAGGAAGCAACTGATAAAAGATAGTGGAAGAAATTGTTTGACCTAATATTATTCAATCAATGATGCAGAAGTTGCTGGGAACGAAGATCATCAATTAAAGACGAAATTGGATCAAGTTAATATTACTAAATTAATCCACGTGATTAAGGGATCATTTTCAGAGCCATCAATGGATTTATTCAACTGTTTTGGATGGCAACAAATGGCAAAAATCATTTTTAAGAGAAAACATTAAGAGCAAATGAATAGAACTGCAATTTATGAGAAACTCACAATCGTGGGAGATACAAAGTCTCAAGTACCAGTTGCTGAAATATGAAATATATAATTAGGACCTGTTGGACAAATGACAAGTCAGAATTAAAGGCCTAATGAATGGAAACATTTACAAGTATTTCCAAAGTCAGCAAGTGCTTCCTATACGTGAGGAAATAGCGCTGCTGGTTTTATAGTGAAGAAGGGCAATACTAAAAACAAAAGTATTGGATCTAAAAGAAAATAATTGTAATGTTCCCAAAGGACCACTGAATCATTAAAATGGTCACGTCCTAAGATTTTGATCAAGTTCTAAAAGAGGACCGCTGAACTGAATTAGATGATTAAATCTTAAGAGAATAAGGTAATTGAAATATGAAAACTGGCAGGTCAGAGTATACTTAGGAATCAGTATGGATGAAGAGGAAAAGAAGGACCTCTGAACCTAATTGTAGGGTAAAAGTCCCATTGCAAAAGAAAAATACAAAAAAACATATTTAATATCAGATATCAATTTTATGGTTCTATGATTTTTGGACCTACAATGAGATAAGAATGCCAGCTTGGGTTGCTGAGAGAATCATTATATTGGTTGGTTGATAGCAACTTGCTGATATGATGGACAGGCAGCAGGAGGAGGTGCTCAAATTATTTTACAATTATCAGTAAGTATTTGCTCAGGTTAATCATAATTTTGGATGTTTGAGAGATGTAATCCACAAGGTAAACCCAGGGTTAAAATTTACTGATAAAAATGAGACTGATTTGACAGTCAAAGACTTATGAAGCAGTAGTGGAGGAAGAAATCAGCAAACTAGTGATACATGGGCTTCTAGTTCCATCATTAAGTCCCTGCGCGAGCCCCAACTTTATTGTGAACAAGAAGGATGGCTCTAATTGGTTGGTGATTAATTTTTGGGCTAAATAAGATTATGAAGAAGGATTTGTATCCACTACCATGCATTTACGATGCATTATATTCTTGGGAGAAGCGAAGTATTTCTCCACAATGGATCTTTTATTGGGATATTGGCAAATTGATTTGCCAAGAGAAAACCAAGAGAAAATGAGCAGCTATCACCGCACAAGGGCTTTATCACTGACGAGGATGCCCCAGGGTCTATGCAATGCGCCTGAGACATTTCAGAGCGGCCATGAACACTACTTAAATAAACTGGAGTTGCCATGCATCCTGGTGTACCTGGATGATATAATGTGTTCAGTAGGACATTCACTGACCATTTACACTACTTGAAGGAAGTTTTCAAGTGACTGTCTGCAGCTAACCTGAAGATCAAGCTGAGGAAGTGTCACTTCTTCAAGAAAGAGTTGGACTATATGGGATTTGTAATCAACTCTAATGGTCTGCAGCTGCAAGACCAGAAAATTGAAGCTGTAGAGCAAATGACTGTACCAAAGAGTGTCTGAGATATCTAAGTGTTCTCTGTAATGGTCAGATAGTATAGAAGATTTATTTGGGATTTTGCAAGATTTTCAAGCCCCTACATCTATTTTTTTAGTACTAGATGCCCCTCACATTTATTGAAGGATCCAAAAAATGATTTGTTTGGAGCAAAGAGGCCCAGAGTTCTTTTAATGAATTACGTCAGTATTCAATAAAAAATCCAATTTTGTAATATCTGAATTTTGATTGATAATTTATAATACAGACCAATGATTTGATAATGACGTTTAGCTCCATCCTGAGCCAAGTGGATGAACTTGGGGACAGACATCTGGTAGCATATGTGAGCTGACTCTCTACAGTCAAAAGGAATTACACCATAACTAAGTGTGAATGCCTTACAGTCATTTACGCCTGTAAACAGTTTTGGGTGTATATCCATGGAGCGCACTTCAACGTGGTGTGGACAGCTCCT
Organism: Massospora cicadina; assembly: GCA_022478985.1. Taxonomy (NCBI): domain Eukaryota; kingdom Fungi; phylum Entomophthoromycota; class Entomophthoromycetes; order Entomophthorales; family Entomophthoraceae; genus Massospora; species Massospora cicadina. The sequence continues at coordinate 86,574 of JAKSZP010014463.1, forward strand.
TGTTGCGTTGGCTACACAACTTAAGAGAACCAGAATGATGACTGGCCCAATGTGCATTAGAGCTACAGGATTACAATTGTGAGATAGTCCACCAAGCTGGAGCTTCTCATCAGAACGCAGATGGCTTATCAAGTTTATTAATGGTCCAAGTGGTATACCAGCAGGCGGGTGAGCTATTCCAGAGAATGGTTGAAGGAGAAATTGGGAACGACCTGTGAGAAATCCAAGGTGTGCTTCAAAAGCAATGGAAAACACTGAGATCATGGATGGACAAGTTTTAAAGATTATCAATAGGAAATGATTACTATTTCCAAAGCCGTCAAATTGTGTGGCTATCGTATAAGCAACTTATAAGGTTGTTGGCCATAGAGGTCTGAGGAAGATGACAAATCATAATTGTTATTTATAACTACTGGAAGTTCATCAACTATGACATAGCGGATTATCAGTTTGTTGTGTGGAGTGCCAGCTGCATAAGCCCCACAAGAATATGATAAGTACTGACTGGTCCGCCCTGGATTTGCTTGGCATATAGTATCCATTGATGTGATGGGACCATTAGTCATTAGCACCAGAGATTCTGATACATCATAGTTACAATTGACCATCTGAAAAGATTGGTCAAGGTGAAGGCCCTGGTGAAATTAGACGCCACAAGCACTGCAAAGTTTATCCTAGATCAAGTAGTATATTGACATGGATGCCCACAGGTCTTGTTGAGCAATAATGGAATGAATTTTAAAGCTCATTTGATCCCGCAATTAAATAAAATAATGGGGATCTGAGGAGTCATATCATCACCTTACCATCCAGAGATGAACGGACTAGCAGAATGGTTCAATGGAACGCTGGCCACAACGCTGAGGAAGCTGGTTGCAGGGATAACTTATGCATGGGAAACGTACTTTAGTTTGGTGACGTTTGCCTACAACATAGGTCATCATACAATGATGGGAAAAATGCCATTTGAGTTGTTATATGAAAGGAAAGCGCATTTCCACCAATTTTATATTTGGTGGTAGAACCAACCTCAGGGATTAGACCATAGTCATACTTGAACCAATTGTCAAATATCTTGATTTTGATGCAATTGCAAGCATTCAATATGAGCATAAAGAAAAGGACCAGAGCAAAAATCACAGATGATAAGAACTGACCATACTTATTAGAATATTAAATAGGTTAAAGGGTTGCCTATTGCGATACACATGAGTTTGGGAGAAGAAACAAATTGGATGCATTGTGGTCAGGTCCATTGGATTATTGCCAAGACGGCGATGGATGCTTATACCCTCAAGAATCTCTTGGAAGAAAGGATAGTAAATTGAGTCCATGCTAAGTACTTAAATTGATGGATCGATGAAAAAATAATAAACAAAGTGTTACCAAAGGACCGCTGAACCATTAAGATAATTTATGTCCAGATGATTTGGTTAAGTCCAAAAAAAGACCGCTTAACCAAACTAGATGGTTAAGTCTTAAATAAGACCTCTGAATTATAGAAAACTGGTAGGTCTAAAGTATAAATAGGAACCAGTCTGGAGGAAAAACTAAAAAAAGATGGACTGCTGAACCTAATGAAGGCCAAGTCCCATATAAAAAAGAAGCAAAAATATAAAGTTTTTAAAATTATAGTGGGAAAAAAAATTCTTAAGAGCACAGAAAAAAGACATATTTTTATTATTTTTATTGGTTATCATCAAATAAAGGATGATTTCGCATATGTTGCCTCTTTGGGGAGGGAGGATGGATTTCAGGAGTAAATAAACCATCAAAATCTATGTGAGTTGAACAGTAGCAAGGGTTAGACCTACTTGAAGCCAAGTTCTCTGAGCGGAGGCGGATCCCTATGAAAATTTGACTAGGGGAAGAGAAATGGAAATATCATTACTTGCCAAACAAGATACCCCAGATTGGGGATAGAAGCAACATAACAAGAAAAGGCAGTTGGCGAATAACCCCAAATACTCCTGATATGGCACCAGAGTTGTAAGATTGGTCTTGAGCACTTGATGACGGGCTTCATCAAGAACACTGGACATATGGGCTTGCATTAAGCAAGGGATACTAGGTGGGGGTTTCTAAATCATACCCCAATTAAAGCCATTAGGGGAAGATAACAATGAGACGCTCCAGAGATGAGATAGTTGTGCAAAGAGTGAATGGCATCTGGCAGATGATGACTATGATCACCTTAAGAGCAAAAGCAGAAGGAGTAATGTAAGCCAGGAGATTTGTGAATCTTCATGTCCAACTTCAAAGAACTTGGCTGGCAAAGCGAAGAACATAGGCTGCAACGTCTCAATTTAGAATGTTTTTGAGATTGGAGGGGTTAAGAGCTATGGAGAGAGCTTTGATTACTTGGGTCCTCAATTTTGCATAGGAGAGTTTAGAATGTTCACAGTTTCCATTAACCAGTTCAGTTGATAGAGCAACAGATTTGTAATACTGGCCAAGTCAGAAAAGGAACTCCAGAAGAAAGTTCAATTTAATGAGGAGTGATCGATTTAGAGCAGAGGGCATTGCTTCCAGAGGATCAACAATGATTGTAGGAGTATCCATGAATGGAGCCAAATCCAGGAGAGTTTTGAAGTCTAACTTGGGAATCGATGACAGCAGGAAGTATTGGTTGTGAGTTGTTCAAGACAATTGCTAACCTAGTTTTGTCAGGGTTGGATACTGTTTCTGGTAATTCCATAGAAGGACTGGCCACAGGTCCTTGACTGGGAGTATTAGTCCTGGGAGGACCATAGAAGTGGTCTATTGCGCAGATCAACTCATCAGTTGGTTGAGCCAAAGGTCTTTATCAGACATGCTATTCAGAAGTTGTTGATACTGAGATTCCAAACTCAACAAATGAGATGGATGAGATGGGGGATGAAAGACTTTTTGGTAGAAGACATCAAGCACTATGGAATCAACTAAGCTCTAATTTTGGGGAAATAATCTCAAATCTAATGAGATAAGCTTTCCAGAGAAAAATTAAGAATGATATGAGCCATGAAGTTAATATGAGAAGGTAACAAGAGAGTATTTAAATGAGCATGCTCAACTGTTCCATGAAACAAACATTGACAGCGAGAATCTCCTGTTGAGGACAAGGAGATAACCAGGAAATTGAGGATGCTGGACCAAGAAGCCTGAATATGACAGCAGGCCATATGCCCTGACGGGGGAAAACCAGTCTCCGGGATTAATATCATCACAAGTAGATTGATTATCCCTGCATGACAGAAGGTCATGGGGACCGTGCTCTGTGTAGGTGGTAGTAAGGAGGAAGAGGAAGAAGGCTGCATGCCAAAGGTTGTCCTGATTAGCGTTGAGTACATATTGACCGCACTCCACTTGAACCTAAGAAGTATTTTACCTGGTGTCCAAAGTGGTATCCTCTTGTCCTAATCCTTTTTTCAGTGGAAATCTAGCCTAAGAGGGGATGTGTTGGGATTTTTGATCACATTTCCAGCCATCTAGATTATCAGGGGTCGCTAGGGGATAATTGCCTATAGAAAAGTGAATAGGATATCAGTATACCCTGATTTCAGGTTAAAAATGTTTGGGGGATTTTAGGTAACTCATCTGGTTCAGATCCGTTGAGGATCGATCTGGGTGAATCCTAAAGATCTCATTGGGAAGAGTTGCCAACAAAATGGGAGCATCTGATAGTTAATCAATGATTAACTATCAGGTATACCTATTAGGATTGTTTGGGTTTCATCACCAACTTATTGAGAATTTAAGGATCAAGTTGTATGGTGAGTGATGCCATCTGTAACTAGAGAATTGATCAGTTGGTTCACTTATTGCAATAATTGGTAAAAAGTACCATTACCTAAGAAGGTCGCTTGCCAAATATGATTGATTCACTGGGATCAGGTGGAAAACGTTAGGGATGTGTTTTTTGACTCTTTATATTTTAGGTCTAGATTATATACAATGATGGAATCTTAAACAGGATGGATAAGACCATCGCTGATGAGATGATGAAGGGTAATTAATGGCAAAGGCTGCCATTTCATTGCTGAGGTGCCAACTGAGGGTTGGGCGCCAAATTCCCATTATAAATTTCCCTGAGAATTCACTTAATAAAAACAGTAAAACAGTAATTAGTATGATATACTTTAGCAGAACTCATTATTAGTTCTATTAATCTTCAAGGAAATTATTGCTGTGTGCTTTAATTGGATACTCTTTAATAGGTTTAAAGATTAAGGATTGAGGATCTTGAGAAGAGAAGCCATGCTGAGACAGAAATTCCTGCAAACTATGTATCACCAGAGGAAAGGCCGTAAATTAGGATCTGAGCGTAGTCAAGTTAGGCGATAAGGGAATAAACTTTACTGAGGACATCTAGAGTATTTTGAGAAGGAATACTGATCAAGCTTTTGACCTAACTCTAGTGATCTATTCAACTATATATATTACTCTTCATACTATCATCAGTAATATTATATATCAGACAACACGAGGATTACACAACATTAAGCCTGTGCAGTTATAAATTTTAGTGGTTTATATTTGTAAACAAGCAGCGAAGTCATTAAGAAGCTTTAACAGACCTTTCAACGTCATTAGCATCGATGTGATACGCCCTTCTCCCACTAAATACATGGCCACAAATATAGTCACATCTTATATTTCCTTTAATGATCACTTTAGTTCCAAAGTTCTTTTAAATAGTATATTTGATAATCACACAGGAGAGATGGGTGACACTAATAAAACAAATTTAACCTTATTGAAAGCCATATCAGACAATGGGCAGAAAATTGCACCATAGGGCAAGAAACGCCCTGGGGGACTAGAAAACACTGCCACTAAAAAATTACAAACCCAGACAGCAATCAAGGTTATGTAATTTACAACCAAACAAAATCATAGCTCAAAACACAGTATTCTCAACCCCTCTCAACGGTAGAGCATGGGCTCCAACTCTATCCATGAGTCGATTCTCCAACCTTGTGATAGAAAGAGGCAATGCACAGGCCACCCTATTCCTGATGCAGTGTACATAACCACCCATAAAATCCAAATTATCAGTATTGACATGGGATATGAAACCAAAGAAGATAAAGATGCCATCACAAGAGTCTGAATCAATGTTGCCCTCCCTGAAGGCAAACATGTTGAGTGCACCGTGTGGACCAGATGAAACAAAGAAAAGACTTGTTCATCTCATTTGACTCACTCCCAACAAATCTCCCCATAAGATAATTAAGGAGGAGCTCCGTTCTGGATTTTCCAGCTATGGCGAGATCAAACAATTAAAGTTACAGTTGTTCCACTTGATGCCAAACCTGTGCACAGGTAAGGCAATAGCCGTGATCTACCAGCGTCCTGTGGTAATAAAAGATCTCACAAAGATCCCGCGCACAGCGAAATTTCCACTTCCTTGATGGGGATAATTTAAACGTGTACCACATCACACCGGAAAGCACACTGCCAATTTGCAACCATTTCAGCACCTTGGGGCACAAGAGACACGTATGCCCCATAAAGGAGGGCTTAATGGCACCCCAACTTCTGTTACAACTCTATGGATGAAGATAACAAAGACTTTGCCAAAATAATTGACATCAGCCACGCTTTCCTCTAAGGGAGGACAGAAAGTAACTTTATCATAGACCCAGTCTCAACTAAAGTAAACAAAATGGCACAGAAGGCCCGCAAATGTGATGTAACATGAAGCACCACTCACAATTTTCTCCATCACCCCTGGCCAAATCCAGGAAGACATGAAGGAATTTTCCTGAGCCAACCAATAAGATCAGAAGACCCAGGACAACAATTCTCTAAAATTTGACTGAAACACCAAGTGACATCAATAAATTAAATTTAGCTAGACAATTCAGCTCCGCCGTTGGTACACAGGTGAGACAAGCACACACAGTTGAAAACCCTGCAACCGTGGAGATCAAGCAGCGCACTGTAATGGGTTACCATGTGACATGAGCAGAAGAGACCAACTCAAACTCACTCAAGAGTAAGACTTCCATGAAATTAGCAAAGAGAAAGGGATAGCAACCGCACAGATGGGACTGGTCCAGTCACCTGGACCCAATATTGGAAATGTTGTAAGCGTATAGGGCTGGATGGCCCTCCCAACCGCTTTGAGGTTCCACCAGCACCTCAGTGTCCATAAGGACTTTAAGCATCTTGGGAGCCAGGGCTCAATCTTCCCAAGCCAAAAAAATGGACTTTCTGAAAAAACCCCCTGTAGATATCTTTCCCATCCAAGAAACCCACTGTCTGCAAGGGGAAGATGGATCCTGGTCAGCTAGGGTCTCACCATCCCAATTGCTATGAACATCCCTCTATGTGGTATTTTCCATAACCACAAAATATTATGATAATAATTTCAGACACCTATCTGCATAGCTGCATCCTGGTAGCAACAATCTCATGCCAGGATGACACAACCTTGATATCATGCACCTATGCACCATGAACCACAGATGATAGGAAGCAATTACTTGAAAAAACAACAAAACTTGCCCTCCCACCAGACACAAATCTACTGGGCGACTTCACCTACTGGGCTGACCCCAGAACGGACTGATGGCTTAAGACTAGGGGGTACCCCCTGGGGTACATCATACCATAAGTGAAGGCATCCCTCGACATATATGATGCCCTCCCTCTTGGGTCAACACTACTCCCCCACGAGACTCGCCCCAATGTGCGAGAAGGAAAACAATCTCAATGAGCCGCATCAACTACATTCTTGCCCCAAAATACCACCATTTGACCCATTCCAATTTCTTGACCAAAAATATAGATTTTTGACCAATGACTTGTTTCTACAGCTTTTGCCAACCCACACTCCTGCACAAGTGATGACCTAGAGGAAGGTGCACCCAGGCAACATAAAATTGCCTGAACTATCAGACTGGGTCAAAGACAAGACCGCATACCCCAAATTCGCAACCTCATCTGTATTGGACCCATCGTAACCTGGGCAGATTTCAAAGTCAGATCAATCAACAAAACTTGCCATCTTGCCTAATGTAAGTACGCTTCCAACACAACCACAATCAAGCGTAATTTGTCAGAAAAGGACCACCTCAAGCTCAAACCCCCGTAGTCTGTCTACTCCCCCAAATTGGGGGCATAGATGGGCGGAAATATACACTCACCTAAACGCCCTCATCTTCAAACACCAGCATAGAATCAAAATGTCAAAAAAAGTAAGTTCATAAAGGAAGGCGTAAACTGATTGACATACTTTTTCTACCAATTTAACTCCTGTGGCAACCAGCCCGCATAAACAGGTCTGCAAAAGTGCCGCACTGTGGCAACTAACCCAGTGGAGGTCAAAGGGGAAGTGCACCACTATTATGCAGAACAATATTGTGACACACCAACCAACCCCCAAAAAATCAAAAATTTTATATACAACGTCAGAATCCAAAGTGCACCGCCAGACCATAACCTATCAAACCTAATTACACAGGAGGAGCTCTGGAACACAGTTCTCAGTGCACCACATAGGAAATTCCCAGGGCCTGATGGGATACCCTATGATTCTATAAAAAATATTATAAACAAATTGTCCCCCCCTCCTGGTTCAATGAATCAGTGCTTTCTGGAGACCAGCCTCCTATCAGGGGGACAGGAAGCCTATGTCATAACCCCGTTTAAAAAGGGCAACAAACTGGACCTGATCAACTGCGTCAAAATGCACTCTTTAACACAGATAAAAAACTTATACCTAAATTTTAGCCATCAGACTAGGTGAAATAGCCTCTAAAATCCAGTCTGCAAACCAGTTTGGGTTCATACCAAGGAGATCTGCCTGTATCAATAAACACTTCGTCGTCAACATCTGCCAATTTTAAGAAACTGGAGCCATGGTATTCCTAGACCAGGAGAAGTCATGTGACCGCATCAGCTAGTCATACCTGAAGAAATGCCTGAGCGCCTTCAGGCTCTAACACAATTTCATATACTGGACAATGCTTCTAACATAGTCTGCATCCATGGCTGTCTGCAAGACTGGCTTTCTGATTGACACAATCACACCGCTCAGAGGGCTAAAGCAAGGGAACCCTCATCTCATTGCTATACAACTTCAGCATAGATCTTTGCACTGCTGACTCACGCCTCATGGGAATCACTGCACAAGGCCAACCTGAAGTCAAGGTACTGGCCTTTATGGATGACTGCGTGACTGGCATAGCTAGTAATGAAAATGCCCGGCGTAGGAGAGCACCCTGGAGGAGTCTTTCAATTTGAGAAATGCATCACTCAACAAAAAGAAGACGGAATTTATCCTCTTAGTAAGTACACTACCAACTGGACCATGACACCCAAGCTACATAGTTCTTCACAAAAAATGACCAAATCATCCTGCCCTTAGCATCACCCCCCTCGGCCAACCCTGTCTGCCACCTTGGAATGTGGCTGGAAAAAGGGGGTATGACAATGAGATGATCAAGAGAAACCTACCATGGAAGATGTCCAACTGCATTTCATCCCTCAGGGAAGATCATTGGGACTAACTGGGCAAGTAACGGTTGCCAATTCACTTAACCTCTTAACTCTGTTGTTCTCTGCCATAAATTCTCCTTATCACCTTCATTCATATCCTCTTTCTGCGCCCTAATTCGATGATGGCTGTGGCCTGGGTCCTAGCCATCAGTACAATAATAATGCTCTGTAGCTCGCGCTTAAGCGTTTGCATGGGCCTAATAGACTTTTTAGTCCACGAAAAACGCATACTGAGCACCTGAATAGATGAAGTCCTAGCCCCAGAACTTCCACACAAACACTGGTCTAGATCAGAGAGGGCCAATTTTTCACATGCACTCAAACTATCCAACCCCCACAACTCGTCTAGCCAGTTCACATACCTCTCAAACCACCTCAATGCAAAGGGCCCACATGAAAACCCCCTCACTTCAAACGCAGCCTCTGCACCATCCAGCATTTAACATGGCCGGTCACAATAACAGGCACTGATCAGGGTGGAAACCCAAAGCAAGCTTCACGTTGATAGAACACAACCACCACTCCCAGAGGGACATACACATTGTAGTCCTTATCACAAGAATCGACTACCTGGATGCCTTGGACATCCCTTATGATTCCATGACACAGAAGGTAATATGTAGGCTCGAACATCACCCATTTCTCCAGCCAAGGGTAAGAGAAAACACCTGGCGTTCCCTCAGACAAACCTACTGGACAGCAGACAGCTCCAACTCTCTTCATGCGACATGTGCAGTGTGTGGAGGGAACAGCACCCTTTACCACCGCCTTGAAGCATACCTGCCATCTAAAGCCATATGGTGTGAAGTAGCGCGTCGCTTAAAGCCTACAACCAGGAGCTTACAATCTCTAGAAGCCATCTCACACTCCAACCTAAATTCCCTATACCATCCACGCTCCACTCCCTCATATTTGCCATTGTACTGTGGACCATACACACAGTATCACTGGATGACTTTAAGGGAACTGTGTGATTATCTGCGGGACAAACAATAGATTTCACCTACTTCTACAAAACAAATCCAAGCCTGGCTCTATGGATACATGAAGCCAAAGCAACGAAAACTCGTTGAGACATGGTTTCTGATCAGGTTTTTACATTTGGATCACTTCCTCCAGACCTATCCCATCATAGGATAAGGCCCCACAGAATAGGATACCCACCTCATATCCACCTGGAGGTACCAGCTGACAACAGGAGTAGCTTTTTACTATGAGGTGTCAAAAACTCACTCTAACTTTTACTTCCACCTTACAACGCTTTCTAGCTCATACCAGTAGTGTCCATCCCCTGATCGGCCTAACCCCAATTAAATAAAGACATGGCCATACAGATATCCTCTTAATCATTTACCATCTGACCAAATGGGTCAAAGCAATTTTATTTCCCGCTGCTACTGCAAATGCCATGGTTTTTTTTCCTTAAACAATCCCTTTTTACTCAGCATTGTTGCCCACAACTTTTACTTTCAGACAATGGGTTAAAATTCACCTCGCAGGTAGTCAAAAATCTAACTTCACTTTTTGTCACTAACCAAAGTATCGCCACCCCTTACAACTCATCAACCAATCAAATAATGGAACACACTAACGGAAACCTTGTCTCTATTTTGTGGAAGATGGCCGCCTCCAACCCTGCTCACTGAAATCATTATTTACCCTGCGCTTTGCTTACCTACTGAATGAACTACCACTGAGTCATTAGAAAAGTCCCATTTGAAGCTCAATATGGACGAACTTCACAACTCCCAAGTAGGGTAAAGACTTTCTCAAATCCTCTGCTCCTGAGAACTCTGATATAACTGTGAGGGCCTTAGATAATAAAATCTTCCAGCTTCCAGCCCTAGCCATGCAAAGCACTGTCACCACCACAAAAAAGGAAACATCCCAATTTAATGTCAGCCAACCCTCCTTACCCATTTTTCAATTAGGTGACCTCACCCTTTTTTTACTACCATTGACCAAGAGATCAACAGAATAAGCTCAACGTTCTTTGGTCTGGACTTTATAAGGTCATCCACAAGGTAAAATTAGGATACTCCATTGCCAACGCAAGTAGGGGATAGTGGTGAAATAAGTTCATGGCCAGTTCCTCCGGCCCTATACCCACCTCCAACAGGATCTTGAGGGTAGCGTTGTCAAAATTTGAGATTATGAACAAGCCAAATCCCTGCTCTCAAATTAAGCCTCAACAGATCAATTCATGAACCAGTGCAATTGGAACTCTATTATTAGGCACCAAAGCTATATTTGATCAGGAAGCATCATGCATATGACAATTGATGGAATCACCTTCAAGAATCCCGTCTCCACTTCCCTAATCCTGCTAGGTGCTACCTCCACCACTGTGATCATGAGGATGAAGCAGTACAATGGGGGTACCATCCAGGCGGATAATTCAGAAGGCAGTAAAAGATCCTGATCTTATGCGGCTATAAAGGTCCCTGAGGCACCATGTCCCCACGCGCCCTACAAATATCAACGCTTTTTAACACACTAAAGTAGCCTATATTCTCTATCTTTTTGTTTTTTGACCTCTCTATTAATATTTAACTTTAAGACCATTTTTAGATTTTGGTGACAGTATAGAGAACTGTTACGCTGATAATTGAATCTTGCATATTGATAGTATCTTGTTGAGGATGTCCCCAACAATCTATAACTAATTGATTTGCAAATGAATTTGATTATTAGTAATTCATTAGTTTTAATCAGTTGGCTTTTGTCAATAGTAGACTGGGGGATTTATAATTAATTGCTGAGGCGTTGCCAACACTTCTGGTAACAACTAACAGGTTGACCTTTTAGGTAATTCAATTTTCTATTGATAAGTAGCAGTCCCATTACCTAAGAAGGTTGCAACCTAATTAGGTTACCCTGCTGAGATTATTCAATTAAAGTTGTGTGGGACACATTTATTGATTAACCATAAAAGGTCAAATTTCTAGTTGGTGGTGGAACCATTTAAATTAAAGGGGAAATCTCGTGTATTGTGCGGCTTAGAGAGTGTAAATTCATCAGCAATGTTTGCCGTGTCCAAAAGGAGGTGCCAATAGAAGAGCCAGGCTCTGTGTTCCCTATACATTTCCTTAAATATTAAGTAAATGAAGCAGACAATCGAAGACTTAGATATTTAATTGTTATACATTTATTGTTTTTTCTACTCTTGTATTATAGTTGAAGGATTGGATATTCTATGTTTAAAATTACCTGTTAAGTTCACCGCAACTCCTGTGAGAAGAGAGGAAGAGTTGAAGGGAGAGTATTCACTTGTTGTTTAGAGAGTTTATCAGAGTACCAATCTAAGGATAAAAGGAAGAGCGTTAGCACCAGTCTATAGTTGAGGACAATACTCAAATTGGTGGTGAATTACTCGACTAGGACAATAGTCTTCAGACTATTGTCAATCCAATTGATTTTCATATAAATAATCTGTTTCAACGTACATACCAGAACCTGTGCAATAGACCTAAGAGCTACAGTGAGCAATCTAGCTCAAAAGTTTACAACTTTTTTGAGTGAAAATACCTCCTGTGAAAATCTAGCTAAGTTGCAATATAAAATGCAACAACAAAGATAAGGGAGCAACCCCTTTCCATATCAATTCTACAGAACCAAAAAGATACCAAGACTCAGCAGATCAAATCGAGACAGATGATTAATGGTCTTGATTAAGGTGTTACTTTCATATATATCAAATAAAACTCTACATATGACTTCTAAGAATGTAAAAAAAGATAAAGGAACTTCAGTATTAGAATTCCAATCAAAAGCGAGGAATCAAGAAATTAAAAGTAAAACAAACGAGGTTGCACAGACCAGAAAATTGTCAATTAGCAAATTTTAAAACTGTACGCTAGTTGATGCTAAGGCGGCCATGTCAATACTACTAGTAGAAATGCATCAGATTATTTTTAGGATAAAGCTTTGGATGTCAATACAAAAGCTGATCCTAGGCCGCACCAGAAATTGTCATTACTATAGTTGCATTAATCATCCAGCTTTTTCAACTCAAGGTGTGCTTCAGAGTTCTGAGATATTGAACAAGCCAAGGTGATCAATACAAGTTGAAGCCAATCTGAAAGGGATAACTTCTATTATTCTCCTTTAATTTGCCTACAGTTGGCAATGGAAGTGTGGTCAATTTATTAAATGATTTGAGATGGCTATGTATGGGACTAGAGACCAAAATAAAGCTGATATATTCATCAACTATTTGGATGAATGGATCATTGAGTTGAACATGTCACATTTGGATGAAAACACTAATAAACTAAGGCCAAAGAGGCCATTATTTTTTTTAGTACTAGATGGTCCCAACCTGAGGGGCCAAAGAGGCCATTATCTGTGAGTTTAAAGCCCAAAATATATGTATACAGAAGAAAGCTGATTTCATGAATATTTTTTTAGTACTAGATGGTGATTTCATGAATATTAGTTTCAGAATTATAAAGCAATCGTTGAATTTTCAAAACAAAATAAACTGAGAAGTTCAAATTTTCCTCAGCTCCTAGGGCATGATTAATTTTGATGCTAAATTTGCACTATGACTTGCATTGCAATCTTACTATAATTTGATAAATACCTTATGCTATCACGATTTAGGTTTTTTATGGATAAAACATTGCCTTACTATTTTTAAAAAAAACAATTCAGTAAACAATTGCAAAAATTTAAAAAACAAGTAAAAATAATTGGCCTCAATCCCTGATAAACTTATAAATAAATACCACCAGTCAGAAACAATCCATGAATGATTAAACCAAGTAAAACATTATAGAAATTGCGCAAAAAAGGAATGCAACCAAAACCTTAAACAAAAAAGAAGTTCAAACTATGGCATCCAACCCCAAAGCTACCAATTCGCAAACATCAGCTATATCAAAGGGCAGTAAGCTGCAGGTATTGCAAAGCTTTCAGAGCAGATTGCGGCAAATGAACCCTAGTATATTGATAGCCATTTAACTAGCTTTTCTCATAATAAACCATTCAGAAAATGAAATCTTTTGGTGTATAAGTACATAAAGCAATACCATCCCTTACAATTTCCAATATGCTTTACTAAAATCCCCCATAAAACTTAATTATTTAATACTCTTTGGCGTTTCCTGGGCTTTTACTCCTAGTTAATAACCCAACTGGCGCCCCACCAATGCTGAGAAATCTGCTCTCAACTTAGAGCCCTAGCAATTGGCTTTCCTCCTGCTCTGTATGGGACTGCCCCTGAAAGAATTCTTCGTTACCACCCAAGTGAATTATGTGCAGTTACATTAATATCTGGTACTTGGCACCTCTGTAACTTGGGCGTTTGCAGGGAATTTTACCCAGCAATATGCCTTGTGTCTTAAGGGCAGAACCGTGACATTGAAAAGAGACTCTTTCATTTTGTCTTCATTATATTAGCGCCATCCAAACTTCTGAACCTGCAAGTCTTCCCTCATGATACACACAACTATTGTGGTGATAAATGTGTTTTCCTCCCTATTTGTGTTTGTAGTAGTTTGCTACTGCTTTAAAACATCAGTTCGCCAACTACCACACTATCAACCTCTTCATGTAGGTAATTCATCCTACCCCAATTTGGACCCCTCAAAGGCTGACTATATTAGCTACGCCTTGGAAAGCCTTTTGACTCCAAACATGCTTCTGAAAGGCTGTTTGTATCAAATCCCTTCATGAACTGGTGTGCGTGCTATCTCCACCTTGCCCGCTACACTATCTGCCTAAATAGTGAATCTAAAATGTGCGCCAACCTGGCATACCCTTCTCCCTGGAGGAGTACATAGACCTGCTCCATCATATGGCCACACCTGAGGAGTTCATTGACGCGGCTTAGTCTGTGCTTATGTCCTTACAGCAGTGCGACTTATCATTGCCAAAATATGCTGCACGCTTTCATACCTTGGCCCAATTTTCCCAAGCGTTTCTCACACAGCTCCCGCGTTTGCTCCATCAGGACTTGAGCCAAAATTACTAAGAGCCACTGTGGCCAAACATGTCGCTATTACCTTGAAGGAGGAGATATCCTTAGCTAGCCTGGTGTAGCATTAACTGCCTTTGGCGCTCACAAAAAAGGTCCCTCCTTCCCAGCATGGCCTCCACGACCAAAGCACCTCCACCTTCAGAATGAACCTTCCCATCTGTTGGGATTTCACCAAATTTTTCTTGTTTCTGAAATACTTTTTTTAGTACTAGATGGTCCCAACCCAAGGGGGGGATTAGTCGATGTCTTATTTCTGAAATACTACTCCATCAATTTCCCTGGTACTTTCAGAAGGAGAGCGTAATTTATCTAAATCTATCAAGGTTTATAAGAACGATCAGTCTCATGTCAATCAAGGGATAAAATAGATTTGCTCCTTAGTGATTAATTAGATCAAATAGATCCTGAACCATATCGAAACCTATAAATATTCCATCCTTTCAAAAAATTAGGTCAAATCATAACCTGCTTTTACTTTAATTTATCGCTTTTTGGAGAATCCACCTAAGTAACTTCAAGAGAAAACCTGCCCTATTAGAAGTGTAATTCAAGGCTTCCAAAGTAGTGCTCACTACAGGGACACTCTGAGTTATGCACCAGTGAAAATGTCAATTACTACTATGGATTCTCATTTTTCGCCTGAAGAAACTCAAGATCATGTTTAAGGCAGTATTTTATGTTGGGTCCATTCAATTAGAACTGAAATCATAAGAGTACCATTCACATTGGAATTCCATGCCAACCTGGAGTTTTACGATCCTAACTTAAGCTTTACAACGAACTTTCTAAAACACTGCCCAAGGCTTTACAAAATAATATCAATTGAATGCTTGAGGGGGCCTTAATACGTGGAATCTGTTCCACTTGATATTGGGCCAATGATGTACCCTCTATCTTGCAAAAGGGGTTGCAAACCTACAAAATGCCAGGAATTGGTACCAAGCAATACTTGCATCAGCTTGTACACCCTACCTTATATTATTTATTACCAGTAGTGGGAATGCATCATCATGGGATGCTTGATCTACTAGAAGGACTCCAGTCCTTGAATAATTATGTATCCAAGTTTTTCAAATTTTTCTCTGAGTTTAGCAGAGTTAATTGAAATGCCAGAATTAATAGTTGACCTTTCTCAATGAAGTACATCAACAGCTTATTCAGCTTGACCATGGGATGTCCAGTTTTGTTGATTTACAGTCTTTAAAAGCAAGTCCAGGAAATTCAGCGAGAATGTAAAGAATGTATTTCCCAACTCTCTGAACATAGTCAATCAATTGAAGAGGAAATCAAAAACCGTCTCTTCCATTTATGTAATTGTACTCTGGAAATAAATGACGAGTCAATTAAGCAGAGAGAACCTCTGGAGCTATGGGTCCTCCTGGGGTTGAAGGACCTCGTGGTCAACCTGGGGGTGAAGGTCCACGTGGACGTCCTGGTGCTTACGGGCCCCATGGAACCCCCAGCGTTGAAGGGCCCTGCAGACCACTGGGTGCGGATGGACCTCAGGGACCCCCTGGTGCAGAGGGCATTCAGGATCCCTTTAACAAATTGACTCTCTATTAAGAATAATGGAACGCTTACATGAGCAATTTTACAAAGTGGCCAAGGAGTTTAACTTAACACCTGATGGGGTAACACTTAATCCTCTCCTGTCACTTCAGTCTTTATCTGACAAATTGAGTAATCTGGTTAAATGGGCAAAAGACACAGACATCTTGCTACAAGCTTACAAAATAAAAGACGAGATGCTCCAAGCAAAAATTGAAACACTGGAACTTAAGTACAATGCACATCAGGAGCAAAATTATGAGCTATCTCATCAGTTAGATGAGAAATTGCGGCATACTGATTTGAATTAAAGGGATTAGTGAAATTTGTACTGAGACTGTTGGGCCTTATCTTCAATTTTCTTTCCAAGCTTTGGACTCCAACTCATATGTTTCACCTAAATCAGAACACCCTGAATTGCATGTTTTGACTGCCAATGCTCCAATGACTTATAAACCGGTATCAAAAGATAAGCACTCTTCTGAGGAAGGCAGCATTATCTCCTTCCTCTATCTATATGAGAAGGCTATAAGTGAGGCTATGGATCACTAAAAGATGAATTACTTGCCTAATTGCCTGACCCAATTGGCTCAGGATATCATAATACCCCATATGACTTTCTCTACTTGGTCTCAGGTCAAAGAAGCGTTAATCAAGGAATTTGGGAATGAGCAAACCTTATCATCTCAAAAACAGGCTTTTATGGGTATATAGCCTCACCAGAATGAATCTATCAAAGACTTTACTCATTGGTTCTTTAAGGATTCTCATCGTTTGGTAGTGTTTTATAAGTCATTGGAGCATTGGCAGTCAAAACATGCAATTCAGGGTGTTCTGATTTAGGTGATGCAATTACTGCAATTATGTCCGCTTTTACTTATAGGACCCAGATTCAAATTTAATCTATAAGCGTAAAGAAGAATTTCAGAAATATATTAGACATCAAGGAGGCCTTATTGGAATTGTCTCCTCAATTTTTCTGAAGAATCTCGAGTTTATAAAAATCAAAACCTAGTCACCATAGTGTTTACGCTGTGCCAGAGAATGCTAGAGCAATTCAGTGTAATTACTGTCACCGATATTTTCATACTGAGTACCGCTGTTATAAGAAAGAAGATGATGAGAAGAAAGAAGAGATAAAATCAATAAAATTCTCCACCTTTATAACGATAGAACATGTAATAGGAACATCAAAGCCCTGTAGAGTATAATAAAGATGAACATTCCTCCTAATTCTTGCCTTTCTTGTTGGCTTTACCCTCTCAGTTTGGAAGTACCATTACCCGCATTGACTTTCAAGTGAATCAAGTCAATGCCAAATCTATCATTGACGCTGGATCCCTGGTAAATGTTACCTCATCAAAAATTATTAATCAGATCAAGTTAACGCCTGATATTTCCCATTATGAAGAATATGGCACTGCAGGACCTCAGTGTACTTGGTCAATTGAGCCTTTTCATCACTTCCTCTAAAATTGGGAATTTAATTTTTACAATTACTGCTATCATCCTCATTAATTTGAGTTATGACCTACTTTTGTAAACTCAATTTTTAAAATAATTCGATGGAATTATTAATTACCCTGATTTGTCACTTTCTCTTTTGGGGTGTAGAGTTCCCTTACTTTTATCTGAACATGCTCATAACAGGAGTCAGTTATGTATGTTGGAAGGATCTAAAAGGTCTTATTCTATTCAATACCATGTTGGAGACCCTTGAGCAAAATTACCCCCTATATCAACGTATATCAAAGAAGAGATGCCTATTTCTCCCACTGAGAATTTAATCATTCCACCAAGGTTGCAAATATTTTTTTTACTTCTTTGCATTTTTATTCCAAGAGGACATTTGTTACAAGTCCAAGGCATTTTCAACCCTTATGCTAAAGAGCTCTTGCCTTGTCCTTGAGTATTGGATTATGCTTATTCTGGATCATTATCTGTTTTATTGGCGAACCTTACCAATGATCCAAAAATGGTGGATTAAAAACATCCAATTGCTTATGTCAAGTTATTACCTTTTTCTTAAATTTATGATTTTAAATCTTTTGGAAGCTTACAAGAGTTTGTGCTGGAAAGTGATCAGTAAATTCTTACCGTGGGTTCTGCAATTGGAAAATACCTCACTAATGAACTGGAGAAACAAGTACTTCAATTATTAGAAGATACTCTGACATTTTTGCTAAGCATTTTTAAGACTTTAGTAAGATGAAAAGATTAGTGCACTATGTCAAAACTCATGTTCCTCTTCCTATTTATGTAAAGCCCTATCATAAGTCTAAAGTGGAGGAAGCCCAGGTTAACAAAGAATTGCATCAACTTTTGGGGGCTGGATTATTGAAACCCTCCACCAGTCCTTGAGCCTCTCCATTGCTGTTGATTAAGACAAAGCATGGTTCTCATCAAGTTGTTATGGATAATTGTAGATTAAATGCTATTACTCGATGAGATAGTTATCCTTTATGGTGTATTAATGATTCCCTTCAGTTGTTGGCTGGTTTGACTTATTTTTTGCCATGGACTTAGCCAGTAGATACTGACAAATTGAGTTATCCCAAGAATATTGAGCTAAGTGTGTTCTAATATTCAGTAAAGGTTTATTTGAACCAACCCATATGTCACAAGGATTGAGTAACGCCCCAGCATTTTTCCAAAAGGCCATGGATGGTATGTTACGGGACTTAAAGCTCTCCTGTGTTCTGGTATATCTGGATGATATTACCATGTTTTCCAAAACATTTAATGAACATTTGGATCATCTAAAAGAAGTTTTCTGATGAATTAGGAATTCTTCTCTGAAGCTCAAACCTTCCAAATGTTCATTTTTCCAAAATGAAATGGAATTTTTAGGACACCAGGTATCATCTAAAGGGATTCAACACTCATAGTTAAAAATTGAAACTATTCAAAGAATGCCTGCTTAACCTCTATGCGGGATATCCAAGTCTTTCTAGGCATGTTTGGGTATTATCAGCAATTTATACCCAAATTTGTTGATATGGCTGAACTTTTATTCCATCTATTAAAAAAAGGGGTGCCATTTTGAGTGGAGTTCAGCTAAGGAATAATCATTCAATTCTCTGCGAATGGCCTTGACTAAGGCTCTTGTTATTTTCCATCTTCAATTAGATAAGCTTTTTTATTACATACTGATGAAAGTAATTTTGCTATTTGGGCTATCTTATCCCAGTGTGACAAAGAGCAGAATGATCATCCTATTGCGTTTTATAGCAAAACTTTGTCCAAAGCTGAAATAAACTACAGTGTAACTGAGAGGGATTGTTTGGCTGTGATTCTATCAATTAAGCACTTCCATCCTTTCCCATATAGTAATTATTTTACTGTTATTAAAGACCATTCTTCTTTAAGATGGTTGCAAAATATAAAGGATCTTGACGGGAGTTTGGCCCGTTGGTCTCAAAGGTTACAAAATTACGACTTTTCCAATGTGCATCATTCAGGTGCTTAACATCAAAATGCTGATGGTCTGTCCTGACTGCCTAAACTTACCGTGGATTTGGGGAAGGAAGAATATCTATATAATCTGATTGGACGGCTTGAGTTGTGGGATTGAGAGTTTGAAGAAGATTGAGCCTACCTAAAAATAGCTACCAAAGATATTATTAGAGAAGGAGCTTTGTATAAAAAGTAAAGTACAAGTGGATACCCTTTTTTCACCTAAACTCAAGATTTCATGCTGTTATGGAGGGACATGAAAAAGTAGGTCATAGCGGTTAAAGAAAACCCAAGGATGGGAAAAACCGATATTATTGGAAGAACTTTACTGTATCCATTTGAGAGACCCTTGACTCATGTCTCATCTGTAAAAGCCATGGTGCCACTAACCCTACTTATCAATATCAAGTTATTCCCCCAAATAAAGCGTTTAAAAGTGGTAAGCATTAATGTTGTTGGTCCTTTTCCTCGGGGATTGCATGGCCTTCAGTACATTATTATGGTGGTCACCCCCTAACTAAATGGGTTGAGGCCATTTCCATTGCCACCCCCTCTGCTAAGACTACTGCGCTATTCCTTAATCAGCACATTATCACTCAAAATAGGTTTCACAAAGTCCTTATGTTTGATAATGAAACTAATTTTATCTCGCAACTCTTAAAGAAATATCTAGATTATTTAATACTACCCAACAATTTGATGTTTTTTTACAAATCATCCACAAACAGAGCATCAAACGAGTCAATGGAACTCTATTCTTGTTTTTCAGGAAGATGGCTTCCACTGATCCCTCTCAATGGAACTTCTATTTTCCTAATGCCTTATTTTCTTATTGAGTAAGCTATCATACGATCGTCAAGATGTCACCTTTCAAATGCATATATTGGAGGGTCCATCAGTCCCTTCTAGTGTTCAGGACTTACTCAAAGAAAGCATACCATAAAACTCTGATTTAGTTATGAGAAATATAGCTTATTAGATTATTCATCTTTAAGCTCTAGCCATGAATCAATTGAAGTAACTACTCAAAAGGAGACCCAAAGAATCAATCAGCATAAACTCACCTTACCTGAATATCAAATTGAGGATTTCTATATGTATTATTACTATCAGCATGGTGGGCAAACTGAGAAGTTAGGATAACTAGTCTGGTCCTTATCAAGCTATATTTCGAAAAAACTAGAATACTCAACTGTCCATGTTGATACTGGTACAGTGATAAACTAAATTCACCCCATATTTTTAAGAATTCAACCTCCTCCGCAATCAAATCTTGAGGGGGGAAGTGTCAGGATTTCACTAATTCTCTCAATCCTAAAAATTTTACTTCCTCAATTCCCATGACACTATCAGAAAAAGAGCGTAACTTATCTAAATCTATCAAGGGTAATAAAAACGATCAGTCTCATCCTGATCAAGGGATAGAAGATTCAATCACTCAGCGATTAATTAGATCAAATAGATCCCAAACCATTACAAAACCTATAAATATTCCATCCTTCCAATAAAAATCAGGTCAAATTATAACCTACTTTTACTTTATTCTATCGCTTTATGGAGAATCCATTCAAAGTAATTTTGAGAGAAAACCTGCCCCGTTGGAAGTGTAATTTAAAAATTCCAGACCAGCTATGGAACTCAGTTTCCTTCACCAAATGTAGCCATCTCAATGAAAGAAACTACCATGAACTGCAACGCAGAAGAGGCGGAGCAACCCTAAAAACATGCGCTTCACTACAGCATGTCTTATGGTCTAAGTAAAGGTAGGGCAACCCTTTTTTCTTACCTGGTGATAAAATTCACCACCAAGTTTATAACCTTAATGTCAAGGTCATCATAAAAACAATAAACGCTCTGGTTATACTGGTGCTGATGATAAATTCATTGATAATTCCCTGTTTAAACAGTTTGACCTTCCAATACCCTCAAATGTCATGTTCACGTGGCTTTATTAAAGAAACCAACTGCCAGATAAGGTTATATGTCAAGAGTCCAAAAAAGTCAAACTTCAGGACCTTTTTGACATCAAGAACACCGTGTACCAACGCTAGGTGCGGGCCAAAAATGCCCAGGTTAGTCCTGGGGAAGTGCATAATGCCCAACCCTGGGTTACAGCGGTGGTGTTAAAACGGACGTCTTACCTTCTTAATCATGACAGTTTGGTTCAATTGATTGGCAAACGGGGTTTTGAAACCCATTTAATTTTTAAATTTTTTTAAATTAGGTCGCCCTTGTCTTCAATTAATAACCCAAGTTCAGTCAATCTCTAAATATAGTACCCTGACTGATGGAAGCATTCTCTTATTGGTGCACCTGTTATTAGAACCACTACCATCAATTAATGGTTCACAGTAACTGTTTAGATATGATTCTTCAATAAATCTTCCTCGTTGGTCATCTTTCCTTCAAATAAAATCCCCCGTTTGTTTACAGTTTTTTGAATTTATGGTTATTGGTGAGAACCTGTGCGCAGACCTCCTCAAGGAGGTCTTCAACAGAGTTGGACGTTCTATTTTTTACTAAAAATTCTACCCAATCAAATACACTGTTGAGACCCCTTGGTTCCCTCCAAACTGAGGAATTAAAACCCTCCAACACTGATCCCCGCTTGGTTATGGGCCTCCCCATAGGGCCCACCCAAGTGTTTCTATTTATTTGTTTCCAACTCCTCTACCCCGCGTTATACACCCTCACATAGGATTACTTTGAATCTGGCGCCTTCCGCGGTGCCCCCTTTACCATAATCCTTATAATGAGTTTCCTGGCTTTGTGGCTGTGCATAGTGCACTACTTCGCTGGGAACTGAAGAGTTATAGACACTCTACTGACAGCAAATAAAAATGTTAATCTTGCTGACGCTTGGGTTTTGCTGCTATTGACAACAAGCCAGAGATAGAATATTAGATACTCAGAGATGCCTCAGGTGGATATCTTAGGCTGGGTATTATGATTTAAGTAATCTAACTCTCTTTAAGATGGCACTTTAGTGAAATGGCTTCTAATAGGCTATAGCTAGGCACTTTTACTTCAGTAGGGTTTGCATATTTGGCGACTAGTTTTCATCACAACTGCTAACGGTATTGTTGGGACTCTGAAAAGAAATATAAAAATAAGCTATAAAATATAGATTGGAACATGGAATAAATTATTAAGTTGAAGATGGTACTTTTAAATTACCAGAAGAGAATCAGAAATGTGATGAGTGATAGGCGAATACCACATGTGAGGGTATAAAGAGTTTTAGGAATGCAAGTTGTGATGACACAGTCCAGGTAAGGAGTTGGAGATTAGGATTCATTATCAAAGGTTGGCCTTGATCAAATAATAGTAATGAAATTAAGTGGTTTCCATTATCAGCCGTTAGGAAGCCAAGAGGTATTAAGGTATAATATGAGCCATAATGTGGTCAATGGAGTGGATTGAGGTATAAAAAACACTGATTATAGCTTTGGGCTTCATATCAAGATGATATTAAGTTGGTTAGGGCTTTTTTCACTATCTCATTGGCCAGTAAAGCACTATTCTTAGAAAATTATTCAAAATTTGTTTTTAAGAGCTTGGTGTTAATGTGGGAAATTGCTCAGTGCTTAAAATATAGATTATTAATGATCTTAGGCTATAGGTCCAATAAAACATTATTTGATATATAATAATTTTTAAGGAATATGACCCAAGAAAAATCAATTAATAATCAGATAATAATGTTTCCAGGCATTATGCCTAAGTTTAAGAAGCATATTTATAGCACTAGGTGGTTAGGCTTAAGAAAGCATTAATTGACAAGTAAATTATAATGTTTTAGGCCATCATCCTGAGAGAGCATTAACAATAATTAGATAAATAATAAATATAGACTTAAAGCCAAAGAAAACAAATAACAACTCAGGAAAAAAGATGATTGTTTTAATTTAAACTAGGGTGCAGCTCCCAACTGACAATTCAGAGATATCTCATAGCTGGATAGTCTATTGACAAGTTGCCCTCCGCCAAGACTACCATAGAGTTGAGGAGCTTTTCTGTGCCTTAAAGAATATGCCTTGCTTGATCATATTAGGTATGAGGTGGTAGAACAAGAATTCCCCTACCTTGAGATTTGAAGTAATCTGGTTACCCTACATCCTGAAGGGAAATATCCATCATTTTGGAACTCTTCTCCACACCCAATAAGAGCCCCAGCATGGAGGTAATCACCAAGGTCCATTAATCCCAACCTGCCTCTGGAGTTTTCACATTTTGTTCCGATGTTTGAGCCCACTACACACTATGCTTCTTCTGCCTCCAGTCTTTTTGCTTTCTTCTGAAAATTAGGGAGGGAGCAGAACTCCCTAAGGGGTTTTAAACTTCTTTAGAATATCCTGCACAAGTTTGTTTTAAATGAGTTTCTTGATATTGAGGGTAGGTAGATAGTAGTATCTATACAACTATTCATTTGAGTTTAATCATAGCTAATGGTATTATCTTGCTTAGATTTTCCTACAGGAAGGTATTGAAGACCTTTCTTCTGGTAGTTTGGGAACAATTTGGACAAGGGAAAATATCCCTTCTACACTTTATACAAGAGTACTTAAGAACAAACTATCCTAGGGAACTGTCCATTTACCTCTTATACAAGTGGTCTTGAGCACAAAACAGTTTAGATAGAAGAAACTATCTTTTCAACTCTTCCACAAGGGCACAATAAAATTGTATTACCATCTAATGTATTACTGTAATGTATGTCTTTATTGCATAAAATAAGGGATTAATATGTGAGATTTGGTGCTTAACTGTTTATTTGCACCTTAATAGGAACAACATCCATTGTCAATTAACTTTGATCCTAAAAGCACATAAACAACGATAACTTCATCCACCTAGTTGAGAACCTGTTCCTACTATATTACGACCCTCTTTTAGGGTGGAATTAGAAATAGCAAGTTCTAACGCCGTTATCAAAGCACAAAAAATTGAATATTATGAGCTAACAACCTGACTAGGTAATGGAACCATTTAATTGTTACTGGAAGGTTGCATCACACAGGTAATACACAAGTTACTGCCATGAAAAGCGTTTCAAAGCTTTACTTAATCCAAAATACCCTTTTTCAATTGTCATTAAACTCCAAATTAATCTGCATATAAATCGTTAGTTGCTAATTTTACCAACAATCCAAATCAGTACAAACATTGTTAGAATCATCCCAAAAAAAATTAATAATCTTTTTTCTTAAAGTAAGGCAATAACAAGTATCCCATACCTTGTTAACTTTTAATAAACATAGCTCCAAATACATTCAAATTACTTGAAATTTATCAAAGAAAGGCAGCTCAATCTACAGACCCTATTACATTAATAATCTTTAAACACTAAATTATATATGTTAATTAGCTTAACAAAACTTTTAAAAAGAAAAAACCTAAAAATAGGGATCAAATCAAATTAAGCTAACATCCCTTAAGATTGCTTATAAATAAAGCAAAACAAAGAGAGGCTATACAAATTGGTATTATAATCTGCCATAGATAGATAATGTGGGTGCTGGCATTATAGATACCAGGGCCAGAAAAGGGTAGGCTTTTAAGCTACTTAGAGTCAGATGTGGTTGCCTTCAATAAATACAGCAAAGGGTACAACAACCG
This sequence comes from Massospora cicadina, assembly GCA_022478985.1. Classification (NCBI taxonomy): domain Eukaryota; kingdom Fungi; phylum Entomophthoromycota; class Entomophthoromycetes; order Entomophthorales; family Entomophthoraceae; genus Massospora; species Massospora cicadina. The sequence goes on from JAKSZP010014463.1 coordinate 111,667, forward strand.
GGATGACCAAGACTTGATGAATAAACTCTTTAAAAGCTTAAAGATAAAAACTAATTTGGAATTTTTTAGATAAGCAAAACGCGTTAACTTGTCTATTTAAAGGTTGGGATATCCATAGGGGGATAGGATTTGTTGCGCATGGGACGTTCATTGATGGACCAACAATTGGGATCTCCTTGGAATTCAGAAAGAAGGCGTGACGATACATATTCCTTTGTGTCATGGTAGACTTCTGGAATAATTAATAGGGTAAGCCTATTTGTCAACTTGGTTATATGTGTCTTATCTCTTCTTCCTCTGTCATAATTAGGGTTAATGCCTTTGTTAATTTAGGATCAGTAATAGAATCATTGGTAGGAGGAGTGTATTTGAGTTAAAAATTTACAAATTCATCCTCATCAGTGGTGAAATATCTGATAATACCCCCTTGATATCCTTACATAGGGGTATAAAAGCTCTAAAAAATCGCCCATGTACTTATTTGATGATTATCTTTATCAGCGCTGACAATATAATGTTCTGACCACATGTAAGTAAGACCTACATGGGCCAGACCAAGATATCACAAGCTTCTGGTTTTTTTCTCCAGGACGAGGGTGATAGAACATTATTAAGTCTCCTAGTTGGTACACCAGCAAAGAGGGTCATTGTAAAACTCTTTGGTCCATCTCCATATTTGTGGTATGCACCAAAGCATCAATGTCCTGGGACTTTGGTCATATTATCTCATCCTTTAAAGCATACAGAGTGATTTTTAGACAATATTTTGAGAGTTAGCGACGTCAGCAAGGGCTGTAAACTAGTTGGTAAGAGGTGTTATCTTTCATTAAGCGCCTTAAATGAGGACATCTTTATACCCTATTATAGCTGAGCCAATATGCAATTAGGGAACTAGGAAGAAAGCGATTCCATAGTAGTGGGTTGGTAGAAACTATAATTCTCAAATTGACTAAAGTGACATTAGCCCTTTCTACAGCCCCATTATTGGAGAGGCTGTAGGGTGCTGCGATAAACTCTGATGAGTGTCAAATAAGGCAGATAATTTTTGAATCACCTCTGAGGTAAAATTTAGGCCGTTGTCAGATAGAATCATCCTTTTACTACCATGTTGGAGGAAGATTTTACAGTAAACAAATAAGGTGGTTGCTTAGGCAGTGGATATAGAAAAATACAGCTTCCATCTATTGGTAAGGTGATCCACAGCCAAATTATATATTGGTGACTGTGGACTCCTGTGGGCAGAAGACCTATAAACTCAATACTTACTATATGGGAAGGGAAAAAAGACAAACTACTTGGTTTTAAACTAAAGTTTGGGCCTATAATGATGGCACCAGGTGCTAAAGTCATCTATCACATACTGAATTGAGTTGAGCATTTCATTCAAGAAGATCTAGAATTTTAATCATTAGTGATTTTTTTTGCACCGCACCATGTCCAGTATAGTATGTCCTTCCATAACAACCTTAGTCCGATCAGAGAGTAGTACATAATGAAACCACTTTTCTTTATTAAGTTTATAGATTATACCATTGGTTGTTTGAGTATTGACCGCTTACCACCTAGTTAACTACTGATTTAAGAGTTTCTAGGCCATAAATTGGAATGACAAAGGAGATCATAGGTCTTCCTTAATAGATAAACTGTCAGGACTGGTATATGGGAGAAGACATCAGCATTTTAGTGTGTATGACACAGGGTCAATGAACAATTAAAATTCCATAGTTTTGTAACCATAAAGCCTAATGAGATAATCAGCCATCATGATCACTCATCTGTTGTAATAGCAAAAGGAGGTGTAATCAGTTATTGCATCAAAGTGCATCTTATAAAGTGTGGTCAGAAATGCTTAATGGCTAAGATTACTTCTAGACACTTGCACTTGGTTACACTGTAGTTCCTTACATCTTTGGAGAAGTATTGCTAAAATATGCAGTTGGGTGGCCTACTTGGTTTTCGTCATGTTGTTTTAGAAGGGCACCAACGGCAACATAACTGGCATGAGTAAAAGGCAGGAAAGGCATATCAAATTTGAGAAATAATATTAAATGGGATCTGGGCAATGCCAATTGCAAAGCATGAAGGATTGTTTTTAGGATGCTTCTCAGTGGAAAAACACATTATTATGTAACAGATAGACCAAGGGCTCCGCAAGTTCAGCAAAATGAGGGATAAATTTGTAGGAATAACCTACCATCCCAAAAAACCTGGATGTCCCCTAGACTCCTTGAAGGGACATCTTGTGTAATGCTGTAACTTTATCTAGCAGTGGCTGGATACCTTCAATAATTACCTTATGCCATGAAATCATTAATTGCGCTGGAAAAATGTGCATTTTGAGGGTTTTATTTTAAGAACGCTTACCGTAGTCATTCAGGTACTTGGCATGAGTAGTCAATATGGATGCCAAAAGTTTAATAAAGTACGTTAATATCACTATTACATCAGGACACATGATTTTTTAAATCCCCTAGGATGCCATCCATGGCTCGCTGGAACTTAGCAGGGTATTGCAGAGCTTCTTCAGCATTTTAGTTGGTTCAAACAGGTCCTCTTTTTTGATAAGGGCTCGCTTCTCTAAGTCCTCCTGGAAAGGTTAATTTCCCAATTTCTCGCTGGTTAGATCCATAGCAGAGAAAAACTGCAACCCAGCCAGCTCTAAAAGGGAATTGTCAATTCTGGGTAAGGGATAGCTGTCATTTTAGGATATTGAATTCGGTTTGTGATAATCTATCACCATGCAATAGGTTCTGTCTTTCTTCTTCACTATCAGCAGAAGCTAAGCCCAAGGGCTTTGTGAAGGTTTTAGTAGTGTAGCCTCCAAAAGCTCTCTTAGTTAGACGGCTACTTGGGCTTCTTTCAATTTAGTTTTTGACAAGGCTTGGATTGAATCAGAGGGGCATCTCCAGTGACTATTCAAAGAATCATCCATTATTTTTTCCAAAATCATAAGTTCCTTGAAGAAGAAAGTATTTTGATATTTGGCCAAAAAAGTGCTCAGCGGCCTCTTATTAGGTTTTGATGAGTCTTAAGCAGATATTATGCTCAATGGCGGCTATAGTAAGAGGATCGTTGAGTAAAATTTTCTTAGAGTACAAAATTTAAGAACGCTATGTAATTTAACAGGCAACTGGCTAACATAAGCTATGGGATTCTTTTCCCCTTTGAAATGAGAGGTTTAATCAGATTACCTAACAAAATCTGAGATGGTCCCTGAATAGACTGGATCTAGGATACTGGGGCAGGGTAATACCACCTTGGTGAATGGATTTAAACCCTGCAAACTTCTAGTATTTGGCCAAGGGGAATATGTTCTTGGATGTGGGTATCACTATAACTATCTCCTAATCTGAGACAACAACTAGAGATGAAGTATATAACGTCATTTCTTGCCAAGCTCCAACTGACTGAAGAGGCTATTTACATTAGTTTTAACTACATATACTAGATTAGTATAGAGTTCAATCGTCTTCCATATGGAAGATTCTTTTATTGTGATTGTCATTTTTGGTTATGGGCGTTTGAGAAAAGAAGCTATATCTGATGCCCAATCATAGATTAATAGAAATTAGAGAGGTTAAAATTCAGTAGTATACGTGCAGAAAATGCGTCCCTAATCAAGCGTAGCTCTGTTTCTCAAGCCTACACCAGGTGCTTTTAGAGGAAGCTTCTCAAAACATATGGATAATATTAGATAAGCGCCGAGTGACTTAGTGCAATGAGGGGCTAAATTCCTTACTAAAAGTTAGAAGGAGTTTGAGTGAAACTCTAAATTTACTGACCAGTCTGGAAGATATAACAGTTACTAAAGATCTGATGTCAACAATAGCTTGAACCTTAAGTTTGTAAATCCAAACTAAACCTTGGTGACTAGTCCCCCAAACTGCGGTTGTATGGTAAAGAGTGTAGTTGGGGGAACACAGAGGAAACAAGAATAATTCAAATCACTGTATCTAATTTTGTAGACATATTGACGGCATAATTATAAGAAGGGCAGAAAAAATAATAGCATTAGAAGTAATTGGTTGATAATTAAAATGGCTGTCTATAAAAAGCCTCTCCCTTCATTTTGATGTGGTTTTTCCTCCTCATAAGAGATTCTCTTGTAACATTCTTCAGCTTCATGTGATCTTCTTACACTGTAAGTGTATTATTTATTATTCTTATTAGCCCCTTTTTTAAGAGCGTAGATCTGAGGGCGTCAGTTAAAAAAATGCTGGGCTTGGAGGCTTATGGAGAAAACTAGTTGGATTTTGATGAGAGCCTCTTTGATGTTCAGGATGTTTGAGAAGTTTCTTTTTATAGTGCCAATATGCAACTGCATGGTGGGTTGAGGTACCAAGGTGGAAATGGCGGCTGTAATGGCGTCTTATAGAGAAACACTGTCACTGGCAACCAAGGTCTGTGGCTTGTAGTAAAACTGATTGACAAACTAAGTTAGTGATTCCCCATCTTTAATGCAAATACCCTTAAAAGCTTGCTTCTTCATGGACTGGGTCCTATCACTTCTAAATTCCTTTATTTAGGCCTTGAAATAATTCTAGGTTAGATTATTCTTCAGGTGAGGGAACATGATTTATTAATTATCTGAATTAAGAAGATGGGTAGATCTTAATCTTCTATTAATCAGTAACCTCTTTCATTGCAACTTTGTAGATGTGTATAAACGAAGAAAAACTTGCTTTAATGGGAATGCACTTTTCCATAAACAAATGTTTAGTTTTGTAAAAACAGTTGTTAATGGAACGGTAATACCAATTGGTGCAAGAGGACCTGAAAAAGAGATAATATAATTATATTCAGAGGGTTGTATCTTATCAAACCAAGCCCTCGAATCGTTGCCATTATTCTTTATATCTGTATACCAAGTCATACAGTGGTAGTCGTAGCTTTTAGGTAAGATTGTCCTTGATACCTTGCAATTCTAGCTTCTGGGATTTCATGGTGGTATTAGTGGAGATTCGTACCACCTTAATGGCCTTAACTTGACTGGTAAGTTAAATAAGCCACTCATTGATGCAGGTTTTTTTGAGAACCAAGCAATTTGGAGAAACTAATGAAATTCATGAGCCCACCGACTAAGACTTCAAAGGTAATAGGGTCAACACCACAGCCATGATTGATAGCACAACTTTAGATTCAAGTTGGATGAATTGATTCTAGAAATTATCTAATTGAGATCAAGAAGCGTCAGCTTTGAGTTCTTTCATGATAAGTACAGGAGGCCTACCTTCCCGTCCCCAGCTTGGAGGTCCTTCCATTCCAAGTGGCCCTCAAAAACCAGTGGGTCTTTATCCTCTGAAGACCTAGGGGCTTGATTAATCCCAGTGGCCTTATAGGTCCATTATCCCCTTGAGGCCCAAAAATACCAGAGGTTCTCCTTGGGCTGATAGGGCCTTGGTAGCCAGGGGGCCTTTCAGGGCCAACAGTCCTCGCTCTTGGACAGGCTTGCTGTAAGGCTTCCTTTTTTATGAGAAACCTCATCCCCACTGTCCTTTGAGGCTAGAAATATGATCCAAGAGCGATTCAATAGTCTGTATGACCTAAAGATAAGTTTCAGATATGGGCGCATCCGCATGAGTTCTAAATTGATTATAAAAGGATGTGAAGGCTTTATCATTCAATAAGGTCATCTGATATTTTAAGTTGGTAATTTATCATTGATTTTTCTATATAGGGTTTCTATTTTCTTTAATAAAGGAGGAGGCAGATTTGTAAAATTCATGGGTGGATGAATGAAGGGATTAAATCAGGCTTCATTGTTGCAGTACTTCTTGGTGGTGTGTCCTAAAATGCTTAATGTGATATATGGGTAGGTGGAAAAATTTGAACTATTCATCCATTCTGGTTCCTATTTCAGAGGCGGGTAAACTAGGAGCTAAGTATAGTTTCCCCATAGTTGAGGAAAAGGCTGAAGCGTTGACCCAATTGGAACCCACTTAAAGCATAAAAATGCCATCGAGCAGCCATTGTGCAATTTGACTGAGGTTGACAATTGTTTAATCAATATTCACTTTGGTCCACAAGAGGCACTTCACCTTTGTACACAGCCATAGATTCAAGGGTAGCTGAAACAGGGACACCTAGTTTAAATCAAGCATTGTTAATCCAATGGTTAATGCTTTTAACCCCATTAACTTGGAAATTCCTTGGTTTGAATCCTTTATCTTCTTTTTTATCCTCACCCTTTTAACAGCAACTGATAAAAACCTGGAACGGGAGCACTAGTTTTCTGTTGGCACTGTATATAGCAGGTCCAGGCAAAGGGGCAGGTTTTGAAGCTTCTTGGAGTCATACGTTGTTATCTCCAATTGAGATATAGCAAGGAGTTAGAACCACATGGATGAACAAGGCTTGCTAAATTTCAATAAAATTTAAAAATAGGACGCTTATTAAAAAATTATAAAAGTGAAAAAATAAAGTGTTTATTTAAACGGTTAAAATATCTATGGCTAATAGGGTTTGTTGCACATGGAATGACCCTTTTTAGACTAAGAAAAGGGAAGTTTGGACCTAGGAAGAGGCATGTGATGGGACATCTTCCTTTGTTTCATGGTGGTTTTCTGAAATTGATAGGCTGGACCTCTTTGTCACCCAAGTTCCAATGGCATCTGGATCTTTTTTCCTCTATCAGATCCATGAAATGATGCCTTTTGTTAGAATGCAGCTTTTTAGGTGCTCGCTGGTGATAACACCGCTGGATTACAAAAGTCTTGATGATTTTAATAAAAACTTACTAATAGAAAACTTGGATTTTTGTGAATTTTTCTATTAATAAGACAGGGTAGAATGATAAGCGATTCCTCTTGATATTTGACCAAACAGTATTTAATCTGTTTTGAGGGTCAAGGGAAATTTGAGGATAGTTTTGGAATAGCTTAGGTGCTTCCAAATTGGGTAATATGAAAAGTGCTCCTATCAGATCTTATAAAAACGAGTTCCTTTTTAGGAAACTAAAAATTGGGGTTTTGAGGCAGAACGTACCCATGTGGTAAGGTCTTGATGAACTTCAACCAATCACCGCTAGCTAAAATATTTTCACCTTGGGGGTCATCTGCCGCCCCTATAAAAGGGGGTGGTCCCCGCATAGGTGCTTTGAGGGACTTGGTGATGGTGGGGGGAGTACCTTCCGCTGGTTGCCCCAAGATCCACGTGTTAGTCAGGGAAATCTGACCATTCAATTGTACAATAAAAGCCCAAGCAGATTTTGTAATGGTGTTACCCCAATTAACAGAGTTCCACCGAGAATCAGCCAGGGTCTTTTAGCCAATATTATTGAAATCATCATTAGTTTTTAATAAAGCACTTTTCAGATTATCGCAAACTCTTATATGGCTGTCATTTCCCTGTTTAGGCAGATTTTGACCCACAACATTCTTCTTTTGAGGCCTGGAAGGCAAATGCCTGACACCTTTGTTAAGTTAGGATCAGGAATAGAATCCATGGTAGGCAGAGGGGATTTGAGTTCAACCTTATTAAATTTATCCTCATTTGCAGTGCAAGTCTTATATTGGGCATTAAAACCTTAACAAATGTTTAAATATAAAATGAATCATTTCAGTTTTAACTTAAAAAATTATTTTATTTGTCAACTTATATCAATTTACATGCTATTGCGTCATAACTATCATCAGAACATCCAACGGCTGCATTGATTGTACCTGTATGTTTTGGTACACTAAAGTTATTGATGACTAGGACCAGTATTTTCTGGAGTTTAGTCATTAAAATATCTATTACCAATCAATTGACCAATCAACATAGTAGCTAAATCAGAGCTTCCCATGTGAAAAATTAAAATTATAAACTAGCTAAATAAGCCATTATCATCATCCTAGCATATAAATGGCTAGTTTTGGAAAATAATGGAAAAAGCATCGTATGGTTAAGATCTAACATCAAGGTCAGTGAAATAGTGCAGCAGGTTAATCAACATTAAATTTTATTCTTCAATAAAGTCCAATGTGCAGAGCCTCAACATAATGAGGAAGCTGATTTTTGAAACTACTCATTTCTGGCACACAAGAAAAACTTTTGAGTTTTATTAAGTTATAGGTTAGTGAGAGTCAAACATCAAAAATCTTTGAAGCATTTGCAAAGTTGTGAGCCACAGTAAATTAAAGCTCTTTGATGTCATACCTGGCCTCTTTCAGGATACCATACAGTAAGTTGGGATAGAGAATCTCTTTGCACAGTGGCTCCATGGCCATACAAAGGACCTATGGAGGAAACTTTTGTTGGATGAAGCAGCCACTAGATGACAAGCTGATGGCAGGTCAATACAGGTAAGTCCTTGCGAGGGCAGATGCAGTTCTGAGGAACAGAAATGGGAGATGGATGCTAGAATTTAAGCTAATAAAAACTGGGATTCATCTGGAAAGGTTAATAGGCATTTTTTAGCAAAAGGTGGTCCCAACCTGAAGGGGGGACTCACCGATCTAAGGTTAATAGGTATTGATAACCCAATTTAAAAGTTTTGATTGGTTAAAAATGGTTAATTTGGCTAGCCACGGCAGCTGATTAAATGGGGAAAGGAATGGTCATACCACAAACCAATTTTCAGCACTGTGGATAGAAAGGTCTAAGCAAAGGAACAGGCTTTGAAGTTACTCTGAGTTAGATATGGTAAACTGATAAAAATACTGCAAGGGGCCAAAACTATTATGATGTTCAAGAATAGCTGGTTAACTTCAGCAAAAGCCCTAGTAATAGTAAACTTGTTTTACTAGATAAGAAAAAATAATATATGCATAATTAAAGATTTTGACATCTATAGGAACTGGGGGTAATCGCGTCCTGAATGTTTTTTTGGACCAACGATCATGATCACCCCAAGCTTCAGGAAGTGAAGAAAGACGAACCAAATACCATTGTGTCATTATAGTAATTTGAAATCTCAATGATGTCTCTTTGGCACCTTGGCTTTAAATGTAAATATTATTCTCTTCTTCCTTTGTCCTTTATTTAATTAATTGTTGCTTCCAGTAACTTGATATTGGTGATCAAAGTTTTTTAGGGAGGTGGAATTTAGCTTTGTCACTAGTCAATTTGTCTTCATATGAGAGTCAAGTCCTGGAAATTCCCTCCTCAGGATCTTGTTGGAGGGTACAAAAGCTGTTTAGAATGGCCCATGTACTTAAATGATATCTATGCTCTTATCAAAACTAACAATGGAGTACTAAGACCCACGTTTATGGAGGACTTTGAATGGTCCTGACCAGTAAGTAGCAAGCTTGTAGTTCTCCCCTTGTGGATATAGCCATTAAACGTTACTAATATTCTCCATGTTGATATACTGACAGAGAGGGTCGGCATAAGTTGCTTTGATTAGCCTCCTTAGTTGTGGTATGTACTAAAGCATCCAAGGTTAAAGATTGAAATAAGATAATCTTATTTACTAAATCTCTTAGGGTGTAATCATAGGTCTTAGGAGTTGCCAAAAATAGTAAGGTTGTAGGCCAGTTATTAAGAAGAGTTCCTATAATAAAAAGCCTCAAGAGGGCACATCGTTATTACCCAAAGGTAGCTGACCTGATGAGCGAGCAAATCACTTGGTAGGAAATTTTTCAATCATAATGTTTCAGTAGAAGACATTTTCTTAGGATGGAAATTGCAGTGCCATTATCTCTGTCTACCCCTCAATTTGTGGAAGGGTTAAAGTGTGATAGAAATCTTGGCGTGTGTTAAATAAAGTTTTTATAACTGTAATGGCTCTGAATTGGAATATAGTTTACTATCAGATAAGAGCACCTTTGGCCTACGATGCTTCAAGAAGTGATTTAATACAAGAATAATGCAGTTGCCCAGGCATTAGCTGTGGGGATGGATACAACTCATATCCTTTGGTGAATTGGTTCAACAACAAAATCATATATTAATTGCCATGGACTCCTGTTGGCAATGGACCTATAACGTTGATACTTACCATATAAAAGGGTCTGAAGGAGCAGACACTTGACTAGACATCACTAGTTATGTTTATCAAGTTGGCAACATGTATTACAGGCATCAAAAACATCTTATATGGAGTTAAACATTCCATCTCAGAATATCAAGACTTCAACCATTAGTGGGTTTCTGTATTGCCCCATGTCCAGTGATAGTTTGACCCTCCATAACAACCTCAGTATGACCAGAGGGATGCATATAAGGAAGCTATTTTCTATAAAAACATCTAGCATATCACCAGTTATTTGTGCATCAATCACTCCTCGCCTTAGTTCACTCTAGATTTATTGGGTTTCTAGTGTCCACAAGTCAGAACAACAGAGAAGGTCATATAGGTTGTCCTCTTCGGTAGATATAACAGTTAGGAAAGGGAATCTAGAGAGGCTATCTACATTTTGGTGTACCACACCTGGCTGATGGACAATTAAGAAACTGTAATTTGCAATCTAAGATCCTAAGGTCAGATGGCCTTCAGGGTCACGCATTTGTTGCAGCCAATGGAGGGAGGCTTGTTCAGTTATTACTGTGAAGTGCATTCCATAAAGGAAAGGATGTAAATACTTAAAGGAAAGATCATGGCCTAACTCATTTTCAGTGACACTATAATCTTGTTCAGTTTGAAACAGAGTCTTGCTAAAGTATATGATAGGATAGACAAATTGGTCATTGTCATGTTGTTTAAAATACTGTTAACAGCAACATTTCTGGAGTCAGTTATTAATAAAGGCTTATCAAAATGGGGTGCACCAGCATGGGAGTTCTGGTTAGTGCCAGTCTTAGCACATCAAAGGATAGCTGTAGCAATAATATTATCATTGGAATTGTAAGTTCTGTTTTAGTTAACCAAGGGCTCCGCAAGGTTAGTAAATAGGAGTTAAATTGGCAGTAGTACCTCACCATCCCCCAAGAAAAGCTAATGTCTCTTAGATTTTTGGTGAGGATATCTTACGTATGGCTGTTACTATGTATAGTAATGGTTGGATTCCCTAATTAATTACCTTATGTCCTAAAAACTCTACTTTTCGTTAGAAAAAAAGGCAATTTGGAAGCTTCAACCTTGAAAATGATGTTATTATAGCTCAAAGTCTTGCTACAGATGGTAAAGTTGGGAGCTAAAGGTTTAAGAAAAAAGTGTTGATATTATATTAATATATCATGACGCAGGTCAATTTTCAAATCCCCAGAATCCACCCATGGCTCGCAGTATTATAGCAGGGGCGATTTATAGCCCCTAGGCATATGGATAGGCTCAAATAATCCCTCTAATTGATATGAGCAGACTTACTAGTCATTAAGGGTGAGGTCTAGCTGGCAGTATACATTGGGTAATTCTATTACTAATAAGAACTGTGAGCCCGCTAGCTTCTGAATGGAATCATCAATCCCAGGTAAGGGGTAGCTATCTAATCATGTGATTGAGTTCAATTTACTATAATTCATCGCCACGCACAGGAAATATTTTTCTTTTTCATCATGAGCAAAGGCAAAGCCCATGTGCTTTGTGAAAGCTTCAAAATGCAGGTACAAAGAAGTTGTTTCAACATGACTGATACTTGTGCTTCCTCCACAATGAAGTTTTGATAAAGCTTGATCCGTATGAGCAGTTTATCTTGTGTATTTCTCAATGGGTTACTCCACTTAATTCCCCAAAATAGTAATGTTTAGAGGATAAAATGTCAGATTAAAATGGCTAAAAGTTTAATAGCTTCTTTTGTTATGCATTGGTAAGGTTTAATACAACCTTGTGTTCAATGGTGGCTATAGTGGGAACGTCTTATAATCCAGATCCTGAAAGGTACCAAATTGTGGAGTTTTATAATTCGTCAACAGGAAGCAGCCATAAATAAGTTATAAGATCATTTTTTCTTATGACATGTGGAGTCAGGAGTTATATTACATAACAGAACTGAGATGTTACCTGAGTAGGCTGTATAAAAGATGCATAGTCAGGGAAATATCTCCTTGATGGATGTGTTGTCTACTTCATAACTTTTATTTTTGTTCCCTGATGGAATGTGTACTTGAAATCTTGTATCTAAAATAACTTTATAATTAGATGGTACTAATACCTGAGAAGGAGAAAGGTAATAGCATTCTTTGTAAATCTTTGATGTACAGGGGAGGCATTTTTACACGTGGTCCTACTGATACTCTATCTTATATAAAGCTTAGTCATCTTACATAAGGCATATTATTTCCTGATTGCTTTCTTGGTGACAGGAGTTTGGAAAATGAGCGGCGTTTAAAAACAGATATAGAAAAATAGGCTAATATAAATTGACACTTCTAGAATGCTCGCATATAAATCAAGTTCATAAATAATAAGTCATTTCTTTGTTTTCAAAGAACCACAGCAGGGACAGATGTATAAAGCTTCCTAAGTATTTGGGCAAGGACACATAAGCACTGAAGGACCCGATGCAATGTGGTCCAGCGGCTTATACTCAATATTATGTTGAAGTCTGGCTTAACTTTACATGACTGACCAATTTGGAGGAAGCTATGTTTATGGAGAGCCTTGTACCCATCACTTAGACTTTTAACCTTTTATACCTAAACATCCACTTTAGTGATCAAGTCCACAAATCACATTTGTAAGTTAAAGAAGCTGGAGGGTCACAGAGGGAGCAAGAGTAATCCAAATCATAGTCTTTAACTTTGATACTATAAAAGTGAAATCATTGGCAGAGGGGCAGCAAAAGCAATAGCTCAAGAGGAAGGTAGTTGGAAACTAAGTTGTTTCAATATAAAGAGCTCTCCTTTAATGCTAATGGAGATTTTCCCTCCTCATCAATGATACTTTTGTAACACTCTTTGTCTATATGCCAACGGACTCCACAGTAAGTAGGCTGTAATTTTCTCCTTATTAGCCCCTTTTTTTCGAGAAAATTGGCATGAGGGTGGTGATTAGGAGAGCAGCTGGGCTTAGAGCCTTATGGACTAGACTGGCGGGGATCTCAACAAAAACCTTTTTGTTATCCAGAATACTTGTGAAGTTCCTCCTGAAAGCGCTGATATGTAAATCTAAGTATGAGCGAGATACCAAAGCTGATATGGTGGCCGTGATAGCATCATCAATGGAAGTGTGGTCACAAACCACAAAGGTCTGGTCTCATAGTAAAATCTAATTGGTGAACCCAATTGGTTTTTCTCCGTGTTTGATGCATTTTAAGGAAGTTTTGTTATTTTTGGGGATATGGTCTGGTAGCTCCTGAACTCCTTTATCAATGAAGTCTTAACTTGGCTAAAGATTTATAGTTCTCCAAATGAGGAACCATAATATATTGATTGAAAAATCAAACATTTGGGAAGATGTCTAACTTTCTATTTATTGGTAGTCTCTTCCACGGCGCTTTCATAGACAAATAGGAAGGATTCCGATACTACCTCCAGAGATGTATTTTTCCTCTTATGAGGGTCTAAAGTGATCAGAAACATGAGTGGGTAAAATGTTAATAGTAGTCCCTGTGGGAGGTTCCAAAATGAGGCATCTGTAATGTTGTATGCAGTATGTTACATCTGGCCAAGTTGATACCACAAATTGATAATATCATTCTTTAGCTCCGTCCACTGAAACATCACTACAGTGAGGTTGTCTTTTGTGCAAGTTGCTATTTAAGCTTATTTAATTACAGGTTCTAAGATTCTAACCGCCTTAGTGGGGAGTTTTAAGCCTCTATGGTCTTGCCTTGACTGGTAAGCTGAATAAACTGGTTTTGATGTGATTTAAATAATCATAATAAAGTTGGGAAAAGCTACTGATATACATAAGCCTATCTTCTAAGGCTTCAAGTGTAATGTTAGTATCAAGAGGTCGGCCTTTAAGATCCAACCCAAATCCATGAGCTACATCTGTGACTTGAATTTCTAGTCAAGTGAATTGATTTTTGTATATCATTCAATTAAGGTTGGGAAGAATCCTCTTCTGGTTCAATTATGGCAGGTCCAGGAGGACCAGGAGGACCCGGGGAGCCAGGAGACTTACTTACTCTTGAAGGGTGGGAGGCTCTGTCAATCCAGGTGGTCCAGGGGGGCTGATATAATTCCATGGCCACAGTAATTCTGTTGATATTGGGCCCAGGAGGCCCTCGATTTCCTTGAGGTCCATGAATCCCAATGGACCTCATGGCCTGGGGCCCTTGGTAGCTGGGGGATCATTTGTGACCAGCAGGGCCTTGCGTTACTGGGTAGGCTTGTTGTATGGCGTCTTCAGATCGCATAAAGCATTTTTCTTTTTGTTATTTGAGTCAGAAATAAAATTTAAGAACATTGTGATAGTCTTTATGATCTGCAGGCAAGCTCCTGATACAGCGGTGATTAAATAAGTTATATTTGATCTTTAGGTATGTGATGGATCCTTCATCCGATAAGGCCATCTAGAAACGTTCATTGATTAATTGTCAATTTTTAAGATTAATATTTTAATTTTCTTAAAAAAAAGCAAGTAGATTGTTAGAAATTGTGGGCGATGAAAAAAGGATTAATCAGGTCCAATTGTCGCACTATTTCTTGATGGTTTAATATCAAAAAAATGATATTGTGATAAATGCAGAGTGTACAAAGTTTCAAAATGTACTGATACGCTCTTATATACACATTTGGTGGCAGGTGAAATGAGTGCTAAGCTATGGCTTTCATGGTGGGTGAAACAGCTGTTGCTCTGACCCAACTAGAACTTCCAACAGTTATTAATATACCATAAAGAAGTTGTTGTACAATTGAGCTGAGGTTGGCGATTTTAATTTAAATTTACTTTGGTTCACAAGGAGAACTTCACCTCTGAACTCAGCCATAAACCCAAGTGTAGCTGGAACAGTGAAGCCTACTTTAAAACAAGCATTGACAATTGAATGGGTGATATTTCTAACCCTATCATCTTAAGAGGCTTTTTTACCTGTCTTAATGTCCATCTTCTTGTACTTCCCCACTACTTAATGTCAACTTGGAAGACCTGGGAGAGAGAAAAAGTCATGTTTGCACTGTGGATAGGCAGGTCTGAGCAAAGGAAAAGTCTTCAAAGCTGGGTGTTGGAAGTGGTTATTCTTAATAAAGATACAGCACGGGGGCAAATACTATTGGGATGGCAAGGCTTTCTGGCTATTTTCAGTAAAAGTCCTAGAAAATACTAACTAAAGAAACTAGATAAATAAAAATGATATATACTTTACTTGAAACCTTTGATATGTTTAGTATCTGGGGGCTATCACTTCAGTGATATTCTCTTTTAAACCAAAAATCAGGGTCTCCCCAAGCTTCAGGAAGTATAGGAGGATTAGACAATTTCCTTTGTGACATTGTAGTCTTTTGGAACCTCCATGGTGGTCTTTTTGATACCTTAGTTTTGGGTGATTTCATATTTCTCCTTTCTTTTTAGTACTAGATGGTCCCAAATATTTCTCCTTTCTTTATCCATTTGTTTAGGGTATGTTGCTTCCCGAAAATTGCTATTGACAATCAAAGTATTGGTAGGGGAGGTGGGATTTGACTTTGGCATATAAGAACCTTAAACCTAGGGTCAAGTCCCAACATTATTGATTTGTCAAATTGATGGTGCCTGAGCTATCTTCTCCTGAACAGGGAGAGAATAAAATAATTGATTGAATTTCACATTAAAGCATCGCCACTATGTTGAGGGAGAGCAATGTAAGAAAGAAACCAATTTGAAAAGTCACATTGGATTAGTGGTAGGACTTACAATGGAGGGAGGAGGGGCAAAGGCCAATGCGGCAGAAATAGAAGGACGATTTTGCTTTAAGTGGTCTAGACAAAGCACAAGAGAAAGAGGTTACAGCCATTTTCTACATGAGCACAAAATGAGCGATTGGGGGTAGAGCGTATCATGGTGTAGGGGGATGGCAAGATGAGTGTCCTGGTGGAAGGAACAAATCATTGAAAAACTTAAGGAAATTCAAGATGTCTGAACCCATTGGGAATTACAAACTGGAGGAACGTATTGGTGCTTTAAATAGCTAATCCCTCCAGGAGCTCCTTTTGGATTTGCTAAGGGAAAAGATGTTGGTCAGGCCAGCAAGCTGTACCGCCTCAGTGGCATCTTTGGGAAGCTGAGTGCGGGTAGTGGAAAAATAGTCTAATTGTGATAGCCTAGTGGCATTGTTGCTGAACCATGGCATGTGCTTAGTGAGAAAAGTCCTAGTCTAATTACCCCTTAAAGGGCGGAAATCAATAAAGACAGTGTGTTTAAACAACGCCTGAGCAATATCATTGAATATGAACTTGCATAGGGAAAACGTTTTTATATTTGGTTTGAAGGATAAAGTGCAGGTGCTCCAGGGGAGTACCAATAGGCTTCTGAGCACCGCTTGGGTGAACGCAATATAGTGTGCTAGGTCCTGAAGTGGATAAAGCAATCAAAGGGATTGGGGTATCTAGTGGAGCCAGCTTAGATACACTTCAGCAGTGGCTGAAAATGCCAAGAGAAGTGTCACAAAACCACGCCACAGGGTAAGCAGACATCAAGGTTGTCTACAGTCGTTAATTGAAGTGGTGGAGCAACACCTTTTTGTTTTAATTAAAAGCTTAACTATACAATTGATTAATAAAGTGATTAAAGTAAAAGAAAGATACACCTAAGGCCTAGAATGATAAAATAATATTAACTATAAGTCTATGCTGTATCAGATGACAAGGTATTTAATTATAAAAATGATTGATGCGAGTTTACATGGCTATTAGAGAGAATTAAGGGTTTGTTATTCTTTGATTTAAAGAATTAATCAGTGGGGCTATGGGATTTTTCTGCTAAATAATAACATAGATTTGGGGCACAGGGGCGAGGTATTGACAGCGATACAAAATCTAAGGCATTGCTGGCATGAGAGGAAAGTTGATTAAAAACTCATATTATTAAGTAGTTAAATTCATATATAAGAAATTGAAAGAACTTTTAATATGGTTTGGTTAGCATAAATCCCAAAATTCACCCTATTGAATAACATAAGTGAAAAAATAAGTATGGAGCCAATCTAGTTAGTTAGAGTTGGTGGCCTTCCGGCTGGCGTTATGCTGAAATTTTGCACAATTAGTAAGCATTCTATTTATAAGTATCCTGGTGGGATAATTCAGAGTGTTAACGTCAGTAGGCGTTTCCTATATGATTATTTAGTGCCCTTTTCAAATGTGCCCCTGTAAACTATTGCTTTCTAATCCTTGGTTATCATGATATAAAACTGAATCCCTCACGGCAAGTTAGGTAAGGTCAATTGATCCTTTTCATGACGCTTTTGAGCTTTATTTGCTGAGTCAGCGCGTTCAAGTATGCTTCACTTTGTAACTTAAACACTGTCCACGTGAGGTTCTCTAGATACTTAGCTAAACTCATGTTCTCTTCTTGGACACATGAGTATAGTATATGGTAATGTGGACTAATGCTCATATAGTAATTGAATGGTAATCGCCTCATAGAAGAGTATAAGGCGATATTTTAGTAAAACATGTTGATGGGCAAGAAAAGGTCCATCTGGACATCTTTGACTGTGTGTAACCTTTGAAGGATCCCAAAAAGGATAACATTTATCCATTCAATGGTGCCATTGGTTTCAGAGTGGTATGGAATAGACATCACCTCTCAAATATTCAATAATCATTATTCTTAGTAATTACCTTAGATGTAAATTGATCTCATTATCTTTTAGTAGAAATTTCGTGCATCAATTATAGTATATATGAATTGCTACAATAAACTTTTCTATCATTGTAGCGCCTAAATTTTTGCTCAATTTGGCTCCTAACCAAATGTTGTGGTGATCAATGACTACTATGTTGTACGTATATTGTCATTAACTATTGAACATTGGGCACACCACATTGAAGGATATAGTGTTCTAAGAATTTTGAGGTTTGCCAGTTTATAGAGGCTGGCCTTCTAGTATGGATCTTCTGATTAAGTTTCTTAAAACAGCTGTGAGTCTCCTGGATGCTAAGATGTATTGATTCACAATAAACAGTTGTTCTTCTGCCACTAACGAGTTTTTTTGGATCACCCAAGCCTCATCGCCTTATAGGCCAGTTCATCAAGTCTTTTTGTTCTACTGGACATGGTGTCAGATATAGTTGCTGTTAAAACAGGGTCGCTCTTAGATTGTAGACCGATTAAGCTCCCTGATTTAACTGCACAGATTCTTGACCAATTGCATTGATTAACTGAACTAAATAAACTGGGGCAATAATAGTATGAAGACTATTATTAAAGTTATTTGCTCTAAAATCCACGTTGAGTATAATTTCCAACGATAAACAGGTGCTTCTTCCTTTTGAAGATCTCTGAACTGGTAGGGTACTATTTTTTGTTCTCTTCATGCAGAGAAATCTGATATTTGTTAACAACAACCTAAGGATATCCATTCTTTGAACACTTATCCCAACAGTAAGCCATACAACCATTGTACAAACAACTAATTTATTATTAAACTTATGATCTGTCTTTATTGAATAATTGGGGGTTTTATTTTACACATGGCGCACAGCCTTTAAGCTGCCCACTGGAGATTAACTAATTGTTCCATCAGATGGCTTTAACCCTTAAGTTTTAGCTTCTGAATACTGGCTGTTATCTTTGCCTTGGTTATTTATTAGTAGCGAAATCCTTGATGTCTAGCAACCAATATATTAGTGTCAGAATCTGGACACCATTTTATTAGGGTCATGTTGCTAGATGACGCCTACTTCCATCGAAAATGCATTAAAAACGCATTAATTTTTTGACAAACTTCACACTCATTTGATCAGAACAATATCTTAAGTCATATGACTATCAGGTGTTTATACCTCATCAATTAACTACTTAATATTGTCAGAGATCATCCCTGACAAAAATACCAATATAAATAATCATTGGTGCCCTTCCATTGATTATATATGACTAATAATTTAGTCAGCAATTAACATTGAAATATCAGATTAGAAAATACCAATTTTCAAAACGCTTAATCTGTCAATGGCATGGATAATGTGGTCAACTGAAATCTCAACATATCCCCCCGCTTGACCAGATTATTCATTAGAAGATAGAATCTTTGGTTATGGAAGCCGCCTCAGGCCATGATTATGTTAAATCATCATATTTCTATGAATTCAATGGAGTTTGGCTCTGTCCGCACTCAATGCTTTCATGCCATGCTCATCTTTATGACTTCTCTTCCTTGAAAGCTACCTGCTGCCGCTTCTCTTGAGAGCAGTTCCCATGACATCATGCTGTGCAGTACCATATTGGGCATCCTTGCTGTGAGAGAATTCGTCACCCTGTTTAAACCCCAGGACAAGTTCTCAAGGGTGTCTTGTTATTCAACCTGTACTAATTCCCAGGATAGGTTCCAGTGACTTCTCATCGGTCAACCTGTACTACCCCCAGGATGGGTTTCAATGTCTCCTAGTTATTCTCAAGATTCTCTCAGGTGGCCTTGCTAAGTCCTGCACTAGCGCCCCAGGACTACTCACGGCAGCTCCAATTTCAACCCAAGCTGGTTCTACTGACACTTAATAATAGAGAACCTTTCCATAGGATCTAGTTTTAAGCTCATCCTGATCCTGCCAATATTAGACATGTTCCCATCATGATCTTCTCAGTCCTCCACACTTGGGTGGTAGAACATCTCCAGATGCATTTCAATTGCAAAAAATTAAACATTTAGATTTTAATATAATTTTTTAATTTTTATATTTTTATGCATCTTTTTCTTTTTTCCTCTTTTTTTCTTTTTTATATATTTTATATAAATCTTTCTTCTAAGTCTAATGCTAAGTATTTAGTGTGGACTCTATTTACTGTTCAGTAATATCAATATTCTTGATTGTATAAGCATCATTCACTAACTTGGTGATAATCTTGGACGGACCCAACCATAGGGCGTCCAACTTGGTGTTTCTCCCCTTATCATTGGGTATCACAACAGGCTACCCTATCTACCACATGGTATTCTTTCAATGCTTGTGATTCTTTCATCCATTTTCTTTGCATTGATTTTCCTTTTTTAGTGTCATTCCAAACACCTGAGATTGTATTTTCAATCATGTTATTGGCCATCCAGGATAGATATTGTTTATCGCTCATCCCCAAAGCTTGCTCAATGGTGGAATACAAGATTTGCGCAATGTGACCCTTCACCCATGTAAAAGTCTGAACTGTGCTTTCTCTTTCAATTAATGGTAACTAATTTTATAGGCAAATGTGCAAAACTCAGATATGTCTCCTCAAGCGGATGTTTTCTCATACCAACTTTTGTAGGTTGAGGCTGTATTTTCAATTACTCTATCCACCATCACATTCATTTCTGGGCGATTGGGAATGGACGAAACTCCTTGTATTCCCATTAATTTATTTAGGCTGGGAATCATATAAGACATAAAATTGGTCCTGTTGTCACTAAGGATAACTTTAAGGCATCCATGCTAATAGACCATTTTGTCCAATGTAGACTTTGGCGTACTCATTGCACCCACTCTACTCATGGATTTCATTTTTGAAAAATCTGGTTAGATGGTCTTTTGCTACAATTATGGACTTCACGACCCAAGTGCTAACATTCAACAGTCCCATAACTTCTATGCACACCATGCTCCATGCAAAATCAGGGTGTACTAGCCTATACCCTGAGACATTCTTGCGCAGCTTGTGTAGTTGGTACTTCACACAGAAGGCTAGATAGTCTGCGACATCATAGTTAATTGATTCCCAGTATTATTACTGGCGAATATGATCCACAGACTTCTTTAGGCCACAATGGTGGTGACTTTATGAGTTGCTTGGATGATTTCCGCACATTCCAATGCTTTAGGAAATAAAAGCCGTTTCCACTTGATTGTTTTATATAACTGATCATTTTTAATTTATTATTCTTCATTACTTTTCTTAGCGTGCTCCAAATTTTTTGAGGGTTCATCCCCTATATCTCCTTTGATCATCTACTGATATATCTCATCAGCCTGACAATACAACCTGAACAACTGACACGCATGAAAGTCCATCAGCATTCTGATGCGCCGGTCCTGCTCTATATTTAATTTTGAAGTTGTATGCTTGCATCTTTAAAACCCAACGTGCCAATCAGAACTCTGATTATTTCAGTTTATGAAGCTAGAGCAGGGAAGGGTGGTCAGTTACAACTTTAAAGTGCATCCCATGTATGTATACTTTTGAATGTTTGAAGGCGTGTAATACCTCCAGGCACTCTAGCTCTGTATAGTAAATTTTTTTGCAGCTGGAGAAAGGGTTCCGCTTACATATGCTAATGGATGCTATTCCTCATTGTCATCCACTTGACTTATTATGTCTCCAATCACCATTACTGAGACATTCTTTTGGATTATGATTTCCTGATTAAAGTTTGAGTACTTTGACACTGGGCTATTCATGAGATAGTTTCAGAGCTCATCAGATTACTTCTGGGCCTCATCATTCCACAAAAAATCCCTTTTTCAGATCACCAATGGGTGGAATAATGGCTTGGCACATCCAGAGAAATTTTTGATGAATCAGTAATAGTATCCTACCCCCAGTAAGACTTGTATATCCAAAATGCTTTTTTGGATTATAATCTGTTTGATGGTTTTTATCTTCATTGGTTGTGGCTTTAGTTCATCAAAGTTTATTAAAAACCCTAAGTATTTAAGCTCTCACTTAAAGAAATGGATTTTCTCAGATTTAGACAGATCTGAAATTGCCAACCGCTTAAATACTTCCTCCAGATGCTATAAGAGATCTGTGAAGGTCCTGCTAAAGACGTTGATATCGTCTAAATGCACTATTACTCAGGATAACTTCAGATCACTGAGTATTAGTTCGATAGCCAATTTGATTGTCGCTGGCACATTTCATAAACTTTGGAGAAATTCTGGTCTGCTGAAACAATCTTTTGTGGTAAATATACTTTATTTTTCCTGATCTTCCTTTGGCAAATTGATTTTTCAATAGCCTGAAATAGGCCCATAACCAAGAAAGTAATTTTCTTTGGCCAGGCGATTAAAATGCATCATTAATTTGTGGTAGTGGATAGGAGCCTTTTTAGAAATTTTATTTAATCACAGTAATAGATCACTAATTGATTTAATCCATCTATCTTTTTCACCAAAAGGATCAGCTTTGCACATGGCTCAATGATAGAGTGAGGAGCCCATGCTCCGCTATCTTAATGATTACTTTGCTGACCTCAGCTTCAGCCGCTCTTGACCTATGAGTAGATGCCATCCTTATTGGTGGGTAGTCCCCAGTATTGATTTTGTGGATAGCGTTTTGCACATCATAAGATGTTATATTTTGAGTGGACATTTCTTAATATTTTTGAATGATTGGAGCACATCCTCTTGCTGATTTCCAGATAAATCAGCCAGATGCTTATGATCCACTAAAACATTGACACTTTCAGCAGTCTATGCTAGCAATCCCATTTTTGGATAATGACATGAAATCATGAAATTCACCAAGTTCCGCCTTCAGGATTGGATGTAGGAATTCAATTGATTTAATTCTTTTTAAATTTTATTGGTTTTTTCTCCCAGATTGGCAAGGAGAACACTTATTTGTCCATGACCAGGCATAGTGATTTCTGGTGTGACCCATGACTCAGTTCTCAATTTTCTCCATAGGCTGATAATTTATCCTTATATATAGCTTGGGAGTTCAATCATTAATCCTGTGTTAACTACCATTTTATTTCCAGCAGAATAGTGTTCATCGCAAAAGTCTTAAAATGTATTCTGTGATTCTCCATGAATTCCATTGCAGTTTACTCCATTTCATCCAAATAATTTAAATTGAATGGGTATAATACCATCCTTATAAATTAGGTTGACAAAATAATTTTTTTGTCATCGGGGTCTCTCCCTTCTGCTGATACACCAAAGGCAGAGTCAGCCTAAAAGTTGTCAGAAGCTCTCTTCAAAGTTGCACTTCATCACATACTTCCTCCTGAACCCCGTCTCAATATGTATATCATATTTTATATTAACCAGCACTATAGTGGGAACTGACACCACCAGTGATCCAAACTAAAGTGGTAGCGCACTATAGGCTCTACATGATATGTTAAAGTCTGGTCCAGCCGTTCCATACTCCTTTTCAATGCTCCAAATATGGTGAAATCTGCATGTGTTTCACTAATTTGGTGGAAACAAAGTTGATTGGTGATTCGTTATCACTTATTGCTTGTACTCTTATCCTATTGACTAAGATATCTACATAGTTACACTATGAATACTGCAATAAAGTATTCACTGAATAGATGGCTGCATTTGCTAAAGCAGAAAATTTAAATTATTTAAAAGAAATAAATTAGGGAATGACTCCTTTATTGTGCTTATATGTAAGGAAACGTTCGCCACATCCATCTTCGTTTTAACTATATCTTCAGTGCTTTCAGCGGATCCTATTTTATCTGATAACTGTCATGCGTATGATCAAGCTACCTTCTTAATGATTTCAGGGTCAATCCCCTTCACTTTTAGCTCAAGTGATCACGTTGACATCCAAGTTAACCACCTGATGGGGCTGATCAGGAACGTCAGCTTCCACAAATAGATCAGAGATATCAATATTATTAATCATTTTATCAGCCGGACAGGTTTAATTGCAGTACTAGAAAGTCCCTTGTCTAGACTGCTAGTCCTTTTCCTGACTCTGAACCAGTTTTCTTATTCTGAACAAGATCAATTTGCTCTTTTAGTTTTTGTCCTGACACCAGGCAATTAGATGCCAAGTTTCCCTCATTGGAAACAGTAAATTGACGTTTTATCCTCTCTCTTTTGACCTTCAGGTTTATTTTCAATTATTAATTGACCTTCAGGCTCCTTAAAGATTCAGCAAAATGACAATATTTTGAGCCTTCGTCTGGATCACTTTAAAAGCTTGATTGGGAGCTTTAATAGTTGCTCAAGCATTTCAGATGGTTCACCATCTGCAAGGTCATTGTTTGGGTTACAAATGCAGCAGCCATAATCTAATACATTTTGAGGTACAGCCAAAAGATACCTGCATGGCTATTCATGCATCAAAGTCAGTAAGCACTTTCGCCCCATCCAAGATCTGGGACACTTGATAAAAACAATAAGTTAAGTTGGCCTGGTTCTCATCCTTTCAGAATTTTATACCCATAAATTCCTGTTTGTGATTTGCCATCTGATTAGGACTTCCAAACTCTTAATGATTGCTGCTAACTCTTCAACGTACAACCAGTTGTCTCCATTAAGGTGAGGTAAAATTTAGATTCTGGCAATGAGTGCTAAGACAGTTCGTTATGGACACCAATTTTTGATGGACCGCATAACTTAACATTGTCATATTAAAGAGATGGAAAAACTCCAGGGCGTTATCCTGGTGAAAGGCGTGCAATTTTAGGGTATTCCAAAATTTCTTTTGTCGCTCCACTCATAGGAGAATCCTGCTCAATGACTCAATTGATCATAGCCGTGGCTTTGTGAGTCATTTCTGCCATGCCAACAAACAACTTAGGCATACTTTGGTGCTGGTCTCTTATTGACTGGAGTTTCAGAGGTTTTTTGTCAGCTTCATTTACCTCAAGTTGCACACAATCACATTAGTTGGTTTTATAACTCCTCAATATGCTTCATCATTTTCGCCATAACCTCGTAACATGTCATCAGTGTTCTCAGTCACCTATTTGGTTTTCAGAAAAAAGTTTCCTTAATGAGTTTGCCCTCTTTCTTCTTCAAAGAGTCAAATTTCTCAAACAGGTCGCTATTCACATTTCCGACCTGAAAGAACTCTTTTTTCAATTTAGTAAGCGCTCCTCCAAGGCATTGACTTTGGCTTGAGATGCCAAGCTAAGCACGCTTCGATTGACAGTCTTCATCTCTGCCCAGAGCTTCCAAAGTTCATTTTAATAAGAAACTATGGATTAAAATTGCTTTTGAAAACTCAACTACACCCTGTAGTGAGCACCAATTGTTAAAGTCAAGGATTCTCTCATATTGTAGTTTGCTTTTGCTCCCTAATATAACTGCAAACATATTGACCAATTGCGTGATCATCTGAACTTAATAAACTGGGGCAAAAATAGTTTGAAGACTATTATTAAAGTTGATTGCTCTAAAATCCACGTTGAGTATAAGGTCCAACTATAAACAGGTATTTCTTCCTTTTGGAGAATCCTGAACTGGTAGGGAGCTCTTATCTATTCTCTTCATGCAGAGAAATCTGATATTTGTTAACAACAACCTAAGGATATCCAATCTTTGAACACTTATCCCAACAGTAAGCCATACAACCATTTTATAAACAACTAATTATTCTCAAACTTATTTTTGTCTTTATTAAATAATTGGGGGTTTTATTTTACACATGGCGCACAGCCTTTAAGCTTCCCACTGGAGATTAACTAATTGTTCCATCAGATGGCTTTAACCCTTAAGTTTTAGCTTCTGAATACTAACTGTTATCTTTGCCTTGGTTATTTATTAGTAGCGAAATCCTTGATGTCTAGCAACCAATATATTAGTGTCAGAATCTGGACACCATTTTATTAGGGTCATGTTTCTAGATTGCGCCTACTACCATTAAAAAGCATTAAAAACGCATTAATGTTTTGACAAACTTCACATTCAATTTTTATGAACAATTCCTCAAGTAATCTGACTATCAGGTGTTAATCCCTCATCAAATCACTACTTAGTATCGTCATGGGTGATTTTAACAAAAATACTAATTGGAAATAATAATTGGAGTACTTCTATTAATTATATATGACTAATAATATAGTTGGCAATCATCACTAAAATATCAGAATGAAAAATACTAATTTTTACATGCTTATTCTGTCAATGAGATGAATAATGTTAAGCAAAAATTTCAATTGTTGTTCAATGATAATCTTATATATTTCTCTTTTTAAGAAAGGTATTCTTCCATAGTTTTTCCTAAGGTTTGTTGTCATAATATTTTGTTTAACATATTAAAAATAATCCTTCATACATATTAGTAGTTGATATGGTGGGCAGAAGAGATAAACGAATGGTATATTGATCTTTCATGCTGGGGAAGTGTTGTATATCATAATAAGAGCTTTTATTTTAATGCAAATATGGACATACGCCCTTACCGCTCTAAGCTTCTGTAACTAATAAAATGAAGCGTGGTCATTTACTACTGTAAAGTACCTCATCTGAATTTATATAGTGAATTATTACATTCATAGACAACAAAACGCTCTTTTTCAGTCACTATAAAATTTCTTATATGCGCTTCAAAAATTAAGTTACAATGGCCAGTGGGTGATCAACACCATTCTAGAAAGTTTGCAATAACACTGCTCCTATGGTGGTAAAGTTGTGTCCTTTAAGTGATGAATGGTTATTAAAATTTGAGTACCTGAGTATTAGCGCTTTTGATAAAACCCTTAGTTTTCAAAAACCTTTTGGTAATTTTCTGTTAATTAGGTTAGACACCATTTTTAGGAGATGAAATAGCTTTTCCTTATTTTATATAAGTTTTGGCAGCCCTCAGTAGTAGATAATCATCCAATAAACACATGGATGTGTTGCTTTTTATTTGGTTGTGGCATAAAAAATTGCGTTTCACTTAGCTGTTTTAGGCTGTAAGCCTTAATTTTTAATTAGAATCCACACATTATAAATTGTTCTGAGAAGTTTTTTGCAGATTAGTATAAGATTGGCCCTAGTCTTAGGATATAACTTCCTAAAATTGTTGCTTGTGTTTATTGAAAATTTTTAAAAATTTTATATTATCCACATAACAATAAAACCTGAGATTTTAAATAGCATAATACACTGCCAATGGAAAGATGAGAGGCTTCAGTTGCGTTTCACAACCCTTGTGCCATCCAAGTGGGTTGATAAATTCCCTGGGCCATGATTATAGCGTATTTTGTTGTTTTCCTTTGGCAGCTTATCTGCATACTGAAGAAACTAAACTTATAGCCAAAAACAACACGCGCTGCCAAAGAAGTTCAGCCCATTGAAAATTTTTGGTACCAAATTGGATTCTTTATAAGTCACATTGTTAAGCATCCTATAATCTTTACCATGCAATTGGATCCATCCTTCTTATTATTAGCATTGGGTTGGCCTAAAGAATCTTTTTAGACCGCTACAACACCAGTTTTAAAAGTTAATTTTTTTATTACAGCTTCATCAGTCACCTTTAAGCATCTAATAGAGAAGAGGCAGAATGGATAGATGATTTTAATTATTGATAAGGTGTAAAATGTTCAATGTGCACCCAAAGTTTAAAGTTATTTATGAAATTTATACTAAATTCTCAAATAGGTTTATGGCTTGGCCCTTTATGCCGCCGTTAATGCAGAGAGGCTTTCACAAGG
Source organism: Massospora cicadina (assembly GCA_022478985.1). Lineage (NCBI taxonomy): Eukaryota > Fungi > Entomophthoromycota > Entomophthoromycetes > Entomophthorales > Entomophthoraceae > Massospora > Massospora cicadina. The sequence continues at coordinate 138,918 of JAKSZP010014463.1, forward strand.
GGTCAGCAAACAAATGGATCTGCACTATCTCACTCTAAACAAGTTAAATAGTAAGCTAAAATTATAGATACTTATAATTTGTCAACTTATAAAGTATGTACAATAGCAACAACCTGATGTATCTTGATCTAAATAGGATAAAAAAGCTTTTTAAAACGCAGGATTCTATAATGATCAGATGAGGAAAATTCAGTCATGCAATAGGTATTAAGTTGGGCCAACTTTAAAGCACTATTATCTCGCCATATAATCCTAAGGAATTTCAAGTCAGTGTCAGTACCCATTATAACTTGATGGCCCACAGGTATGGTAAAACTTTTATTAGCCCTAAGCGGCATGACCCTGGATTAAAAAATGGTTGGCAATTTCTTGATATATTTACTGTTATTTGTTACTAAATGGCTCTATAATATCTCTAAATAAAAGATTAATGAAAGTTAATATGGGATTTGGGGTCATCATTTTTCCTATTGTATTATAGCAGAAGTTTTTGTCCAAGTAGCACTAATTTTTCTTTAAAATAAGTCTTTATCCCATAATTTCACATAAAAGTTTCCTAAAAGAAAATCATAACTTTTTAGTAAAAAACATTGAGAGCTGATACTACTAGGAAGTTCAAACTTAGTCGCAGACCACTATAAGCTCCTAGAGATCTAATCATATTGGGCCCACGATTCTGTTTTATAGTGGTCAATTTAAGCGCAAGACAGAGCTTTTTTCACTATTTTATAATAAAATATATTTAAAAAAATGCAATAATATCTCATTTGCTCTTTTTTTGAGTTTTTATATTACTGTAGGTGCACTAAAATAATTTTATCAAAAGTGTCTACTAAATTAAATAAAAAGTTTCAGTTTGACACAAATATGTTTGAAGGTCTACGCATAATAGAGGGATAATTACTTTAAAGGCCCATATAGTATGGCCAGGTGGACCCGTCCAGCTCTATGGAATCACCAGAGGTTACCATACGCTCTATTTCTCAATTTTTCATATTGTTAAGACATGGGGATGAAATCCAACCACCTGAGAAAAGTTTACTGTAACAACACAGCCTCTGTTGTAAGTTTTAATTTATAATAAAGCTTATTTAGTAAGTAATGGTAAAAACTGCTTACTTTCCAATTATCCCTAAATTTTGCTGTGTAGTAGAGTCAAACAGATATGTTATGAAGAACATAATCCAGTTTGTTTGTTGAGTTCTAAAGTTAGGGAAAAGTATATAGGATCTCAGGAAAAAACTCTATGCGCTTCCAGGCCAATGCCCTTGATGACTTTTTTTTTTAGTACTAGATGGTAATGCCCTTGATGACTTGTTATAAAAGATTTCTGTGTCATCTTGTTAATTTAAAAGTAAATTTTGATTATTTAATTATTTTCAGCATCAATAGTATATAATTCTTTAGAATGTGGATGATTCCTGACTGCAGTTATTATTATATCCTTTGTATTGTGTTCAAATCCTGCGATCAGAGGTGAATGAACTTTCACTTAAGGCAGAAGTTCTGACATTGACCCCTTTTAGATCTTATAGTAGCCGGTAAAAAGTCAAAAATCAACTATGTACTCAATTTATCACTGTCCTTTAGCGACCTTAACATCAAGTGTTCATTTCCCTTTTATAGATAATTAACTAGAGTTGTGACTAATTTTACCTATTTGTTCTCTCTTCCACCTTTCCAGTGATGGTAAAAAAGGACTAATCGCTCAGATGAAAAGTTTGCAGGGGTCCTGTTTATTGTTATACTTTGCTCTCTGGAGGTGGTAGCAGACAAATTTTTTAATGCCAAAGCCTGAAAGCAATGATTTCAATAGCAATAGCTCACATAGCAACTTCAGGGGCTTTGGGGGAGTTTTAGTCTAACATGAATGCACAAAGAGGCAGATCAAGAGATTCCTTCCATACAAGTCTTAGAAGGAGGACATTCTAATGATATAATGTAACTAATTTGGAAGGCTAGAATTGTACTGGTTAAGTACTGTGGCCAATAAGGAGGGAGATTGAGGCATTTTCCAAAGGGTTAGCTTAATATAGCGTTCTTTTTCTCTACCATCCCATTAGTTGCAGGATGGTAAGGGGTGGAAAAACTTGAGTAATTTCTATCAACTCTATAAATTCTTACACTAGAAATGACCAAAATAATGACCATTATTGGAGAGGATTATGGTAGGACATCCATATTGGGGATGTTACAGGTATATAGAATGAGAGCGGTAGCTTTTGCCAAAGTGCAGGAAGCAATATGGGTTCAATAAATTTCTTTAATTAATTTACAGACAGTAAAAGAAATAGTTTCTAATTAAATGCTTGTGATAGAGGGCTACAACATCGATACTTACCATATGAGAGTTGGTTTATAAGGAGGACCTGTCATGGAAACAGCAGAAGAAGTTTAGACCGGCCTGCCAATCAGTATGTGTAAGCACCCAAAAAGCAAGCCAGAATGCCAGAGGCATGCTGACCGAATGGCATTGTATGGAGCTGGGCATTGGGAAATAATGAATCGTTGGTGTAAGACAACAGTGAATATGATCCTGAGAACAAACCAAATCAAGCCCACCCCAGACCCTGGAGGCCTTACTGCAGGGGGCGGAGCCACATAAATAGTTTCAATGTGTTCACCACTATACAGGGCTGGTTTGACTGAGGAGACAAGAAGGCGGATCCTTTCTTGAAGATGGTGGACATAAGGCTACAAGATCCCAGTATACTGTTGTCAAAAGTTCATAACAACAGGGTAAATTGCCAGAAGTATCTAGCGCACTGAATCCAATATACGATGGTGGGGGCCATAGTGACCATAAGTACTGGTAGAGCCCATCCAGTGTATGGACCAATGGGCCACCAGGGAAAAGCCATTGGCGATGCGGCCAGAAGGAAATCAACTAAAATAAAAATGATTGGTTTCAAGGCAATTCTTTTTATTGCAAAGGAAAAGGAAAAAAATTGACCAACAATTTTTCATTTGAAATGCAACTGATTAAATAGTGGTAATTGATGCGGAGACAAGCAGGGATTAGGACCCTCAATTTCAACCTAACTGGCGAATTATTCGGGAATTGGGCAGATAAGTTCACTGGGAACTGACATCAAAGAATTTGGCGGCAGGCTGAGTCACTGTCAGTTTGACCTTGAACATCCAAACCAAGGCTTGGCTACATTTCTAATGGTTGGTGCAACAGCATTTGGCCCAACAAGCAGCGGGAATCCCCCAAGGCCACCCCATGTAGGGGCGGTCTCATTTAGTTGGGAACAGCTACAGGACGCCCAACCCGCCCATGCCTGGTTGCTGGGCCATTCGTTTGGTCAAAGGCATTGCATCAGCCACAATGCCCAATTTTTCAGAAGGGAGCTTTGAACCCTTGTTGATGGTGCCTGAGGCTGTTATCTACCCGTTGGGAATGATCCCCAATGATTTTGGGAGGGGGGTGATTTTTTTGATTGTAGTGTTAACCAAATTGAAACTGTTGATGATTCCAGCCAATAGATCAGTCTTCATCCCTTTTTGACTATTTGTGATCCAAACATTGGGCTAATTACCACTTGATTTTGTTCCAATCAATTTCATTTTAGCGATCTCAGTGCAGATTTCACTAATTCCCCATAACAGTTCTTCCAAGGTGAATGTGGGTACCAGGGGAGGGATCTGAAGTGGAAGAGCTGTTACCCAGCGCTCATCTACCACATGGGCGAGATCGCCCTTAGTATTAAGGTACAGCCATCCTCTTTGGGACCTATTTACTCAGGAACGGGAAAATGGCCCAATCAACGCCCAGGGGATGTTCCCTGGGACTTACATTACCCTTTCCTTTTTCCAAAGGAAGGGCACCACCGGTGGGAAACTGCATGAGAGCCACATTCTTGTGCGCCTTGGGTAACTTAATCACCATAACCGTTGCAACTTTTTTGGGGGAGCTTCAGGGTGGGATTTATGGAATGCTTTTACCAGTTCCATACAGTTTGTGCAATTGTTCGCCTTGAATCAACAGTTCTCATATGCTGGATACCCTTTCCACGCCATGAGATATTGTACAGACTGTCAGGATTTTTGGGTTGCCAGGATATTCTCTACCTCAGCATCTTCCCCATTTGTGACAATGATCAGTTCTGGTTCCGTGGGGACCATACCCTTGAAGGGCGACAGCTGGGAAACATGGAAGATGGGGTGCTGTTTCCAATGAGCAGGGAGCTTCAACCAGAACGCACCATTAACCAAGTCCTCCTCCACCAAATGGGGACCAGAGCGTTTTCTACCGAACTTATGGGAAGGGGTTTGAAAACTTAAATGATGGGTATTGAGCATAACTAGGAGCCCACCATTAGATCATGACCTGGGAGATGCTTGTGATCCGCGAACTGCTTGTAGTCATTGATGACTTTGGTGAGGTGTTCCCACACTAAGGATTGAGTTGACCTGATATGTTCAGTGTGATATGCAGCAGCTTGGACCTCAGGCCGCAAGCAAGGTCTGACCAAAAATGAAGGATTGTAACCCAACTTTGCTTCATAGGGAGAAAACCCCATGGACGCGTGAGTCCCATTATTATAAGCAAATTGAGCAAAAGGAAGTTTTTCAGCCCAGGTGTCCTGCGCAGCTGCAGCATAGATGCGCAGGTACTGTTCTGGGATTTGGTTAACTTGCTTGGTCTGTCCATCAGACTGGGGATGATACACAGTGGAACAAAAGGGGGATATTTTTAGGACAGATAGGAGTTCAATCCAAAACCATGCTGTGAACTGTGAACCACAGTCACTGTTGATCTCCTGTTGGAGACCAAACATTGAGAACACTTGGCGTATGAAAAGATGGGCAGTTTCCTCTGATGTAATCGCAGAAGCACAAGGTATAAAGAGGGAAAATTTAGTGAAGTGACCCACCACCACCATCACCGCTGTGAACCCATTAGAACAGGGGAGTTTGATGATAAAGTCCACAGACACCGATGTCTATGAACCCTCTGTCTGCTGTAAGGGTGCAAAAGGCCATTTCTATCTGAGTGGTCTGACTTAGCCCTGGCACAAGTAATGCAATCGGCGATCCAGGCTGGAACTTCTTTTATCAAACCTGCCCAATTGTATTTCGCTTGATAAAGTCAAATCATTTCTTTTTATTAGGATGACTGACCGTGGGGGGATTGTGATGTGCATGTAATACCTCAGTTTTGAAGGAGGGGGGAACCAAGATGCAAGACCAAAAATAGATGAGCCCCTCCTCCAAGGAGTATAGGGAGAGCTTATGATTCTGGTGAGCCAACTGCTCAACCAACTCCACACCCTCAGGGCAGGCCATTTGACTGGCTAAGACCTGAGCAACTAGCAGGACGTTGGGAGCCAGAGCAACGGACAAAACAACAGGGGGGACAATTGAAAGGATTTGGGTGGCAGGAATCATGGTAACGAGATCCACTTCCTTCAGGTCTGAGGAACAGTGGGCAGGGCTGCGGCTGAGGAAATTGGGAAGTACGTTGAGCGCACCTTTTATGAATATATATTTGAAGTTAAAACTGCACAGGTCCCAATAGGTTTGGGCTTGCTAATGCACCAATTTTTGGGGTTTATGAAAGAACAAGAGATCCTGGTAGTCCATGCGGACCATTAACTCATGTTGAGCACCCTGTAACAGATACCTCCAATGAGTTAATGCCCATGCAATGGCTGCCAACTCCTTGTCATAAATGGTCCAAGACTGCTCCGTAGAGGTGAACTTCTGGGAAAAATAGGCAACCAGATGTTCCAAGCCATCATGCTCCTGGAGCAATACTGCCCTACTGCTACTGACAAGGCATACATGTAATGACATACGGCTTGGTGGGATCAGCATGTTTCAAAATGGGAGGAGACAAGAACACCTCTTTAATCAATTCAAACGCCTGTTGGCATTTGGGTGACCAGTGAAATGGTACATTTTTTTTGTAAGGAGGTGGTGGAGTGGGGCAGCAATATGGGAAAGTGCCAGAAAATTTTTCCAAGAAACTGATGGTTCCCAAGAAACTCAGTGGTTGTTTCTGGGTAATCAGGGTTGGCCATTCCTGGATAGCATCCAACTTATAATGAGGGATTGTGTAACCATCTTTAAAGATGAGGCTTCCGAGTAAGGTAATCTCCTCCTTATAGAACTCACTTTTTGGAAGGCTTGATGAACAAGCCTGCCTTATGCAAGGTGGCTACAACTGCTTCCAAGTCAGTAGCGTGTTGTTCAGGAGTTGGGGAGTGAACCAGAATGTCATCAATACATGCAACTGCGCAGGTAAACCAGAGGTCACCCAGTACATTGTCAATCATACATTGAAACATAGCGGGAGCATTCTTCAGCCCAAAGGGCATCACGCGGAACTAGAAAATGCCGCGTTTCATCTGGATCACTGTTAACCATCCTTGCCCTTTCATTATCTGGATTCGGTTAAAAGAGTTCACTAGATCCAGCTTAGATAACACACAGGATTTGGCGATTCCCTGGCTAATTGTCTGCTCCAGAGGCAGGGGGTAGGGATCAGAAACCGTTACTTTGTTTAAGTGGCCATAATCCACGCAGGGATGGAGGGAACCATCCGCTTTTTTAGCAAAGATGAAGGTGACGTGACTGGCGAGGTCTCCTTGAACAACAACCCTTTTTTCAGCTTATCGTCCAACCAAGTGTTGAGCGCAATCTCTTCCTCTATTGTATGGGGATACAACGGACAGTTGATATCACCAACACACGGTCATCTGAAATCCACATTCAAACCTAGTGTGAGGAGGCAAACAATCCGCCTTTTCCAAGTCGAAGATACTCTAATAGTGCCTTAAGCTTTCAGGAAAAACCGGCCGGTATGCCTGCAGGAGTGACGAGTGAAGTAATAGAACTGCGTCCTTGTGTTTTCTTAAGAGTGTCAATCAGAGGGAATTCACCCTCCAGTTGATCATTGATGAATGACAGCATATTAGACTCCAAGTGAATCTTGACATGTTGCTGGAGCCACCATCCCACTCCTAAGATCACCAAAAACATCAAGTCCAGCATAGCAGAAAAATCATCTCAGAAGCTAAACTGGTGGATTGAAAAAGGTACTAACCAACGGACAACATACGAGGTCTGGGAGGCAGACAAAGCCACCATCACCAAGGGACCTGCATCCATTTCCAGTTCTAATTGTTGATCCAACTCAACACTCATGAAGTTCCCTGAAGCTCTGGTATCCACCAGGGCCTCAAAGGAAACATGGTGAGAGCTGACACTAATCTTCATAAAGCAATAATAAATAAGAAAAGTTTTGTTTATTGAGATTTAACTGATTTTGTTTTGACTGAAGAAATAACTGGCAAATCAGGAGAAAGGTCAGGGGCTTTCGCCTGAGCAAAAATTTGAAGTACATGGTGGGAGAGCCAACTTCCTTCATCTGGGCTTTTACAGATTCATTTATAGGTCACTCAGAGTCAGCCAACTCGGACACAGGAGTTGCGACAGGATTGGCAACTGGATCTACTGCTGGTTTGAAGGTAGACACTTCATCCGTGTCTTCATTGGGTAATCCTATCATAAAATTTTCCTTCTGATAATGGGAAGCATGGCAGGGGAAGGCATTAATAGTAGATGTGGTGGCACATATTTGATCTACTGTTCCTTGGACGGTGGACCAGACCTCGTGATGTGCAGAAACTGAAACCAAGCCTGATCTAAAGACTTCTTGAAGCATATCAATAGAGAGGCCTAGCGCGAGAGCCAGTTCATGGAAGGTAGAAATCAAAGAAGCCAAACTAGGGGCTTTGGCCATGGCATAGAGCAATTTAATTAGGTGGTCCGAGAATGACACAGGGGGTTTCAAGGCAGCTGACATGACAGCCATCAGTGTGTGGGGCTTCTTGCTTGTGAGGAAGAGCGCAGAAGGCCTGTAACCCAGCGGTGGGCGTCCCCTTCCACAGCATCCAATAACGTGAGCCCTTGTTGGGCATGAGATAACGTGGAGGCGTTATTAAGTGCAATTGCTAAACGCATTTGCACCTCAGCGAGGGCATCAAGAACTTGATTAGCTATCTCCTGTGAAGGAACACTTTAGCTTCCTTCTGGGCTAGTGAGAGGGGGAGGAGCAGCAATCCGCGCAGCTTGGGCGGTCTGAAGAAGATTCTCCAAGGCAGAGCAGATACTATTCCCAAAATTGGTAAGTGACCAAACAAACAACAAAAACAGGCTACTGATTGCACATTCATTTGGTAAAGGGAACCACTGCAGCGCCCACCTTAAAGAGCAGAGTGGGAGTGGCTGGAAACAATAGTTGGTCGATTATGTCATGGAAACAGCAGAAGAAGTTTAGACCAGCCTTCCAGTTGGGATTTGTAAGCACCCAAAAAGCAAGCCAGAATGCCAAAGGCATTGCCGACCAAATGGCGTTGTATGGAGCTGGGAATTGGGATTTGACAAATCATTGGTGTAAGATAACAGTAAATATGATCCCAATAACAAACCAAATTGAGCCCACCCCAGACCCTGGAGGCCTTACTGCAGGGGGCGGAGCCACATAAATAGTTTCAATGAGTTCACCACTATACAGGGCTGGTTTGACTGAGGAGACAAGGGGGCGGATCCTTGCTTGAAGATGGTGAACATAAGGCTACAAGATCCCAGTATACTGTTGTCAAAAGTTCATAACAACAGGGTTAAATTGCCAGAAGTATTTAGCTCACTGAATCCAATATACGATGGTGGGGGCCATAGTGGCCATGAGTACTGGTAGAGCCCATCCAGTGTATGGACCAATGGGCCACCAGGGAAAAGCCATTGGCGATGCGGCCAGAAGGAAATCAACTAAAATAAAAATGATTGGTTTCAAGGCAATTCTTTTTATTGCAAAGGAAAAGGAAGAAAGTTGACCAACAATTTTTCATTGCAATGCAACTGATTAAATAGTGGTAATTGATGCGGAGACAAGCAGGGATTGGGACCCTCAATTTCAACCTAACTGGCGAATTATTCGGGAATTAGGCAGATAAGTTCACTGGGAACTGACATCAAAGAATTTGGCGGCAGGCTGAGTCACTGTCAGTTTGACCTCAAACATCTGAATTAAGGCTTGGCTACGTTTCCAATGGTTGGTGTGACAGCATTTGGACCGACGAGCAGCAGGAATCCCCCAAGGCCACCCCATGTAGGGGTGGTCCCATTTGGTTGGGAATGGGTTCAGGACGCATAACCCGCACATGCTCAGTCACTGGGCCATTCGTTTGGTCAAAGGCATTGCATCAGCTACAGCGCCTGGTTTTCCAGAAGGGAGCTCTAATCCTTCATCAATGGTGCCCAAGGCTGTTACCTTCCCATTGGGGATAATCCCCGATGATTTTGGGAGGGGGGTGATTTTTTTGATTGTAGTGTTAACTGAATCAAAACCAACGGCAATTCCAGCTGATAGATTAGCCTTCATCCTTTTTTGACCATTTGTAATCTGAACATTGGTCTGATTACCACTCAATTTTATTCCAATCAATTTTATTTCGCCATCTCAGCACAGATTTCACTAATTCCCCATACCAGTTCTTCTGAGTTGAGTGTGGGTACCGGGGGAGGGATCTGAAGTGGAAAAGTTGTTACCCAGTGCGCGACTACCATGTGGGTAGATCGCCCTGAGTAATGAGGGGTACAGCCATCCTCTTTGGGACATTCTTATTTGGGAACAGGAAAATGGCCTGATCAACGCCCAGGGGACATTCCCCAGAATTTACAGAACCACTAGATGTTGGGGGTGAGAGAAAGGTCTGCTTGGCTCTTACACACTGCAACATTAAGTAAATTATAGATTAAAGGGAGCATCCCTACACAGTAGCCTTGGGTTTAAGCCATTGATGGATTTTTACAATTTCCTCTGTGGGAAACTTGCAGATGTCCATCTAAAAAACATCTGTGCATGCACATGGTCAGATATATGATAGTCGTTGGTTTGATACTAGCTTATAGAGGTTGCCATCATGAATTTAAATGCTGATGACCTTTTTTTAACTCTTTTTGAATTGTAATAAACTAGTTTTCTACAAATTGGGTTGGATTAGGAGACTGTAGAGTTGATCTTCTTCAGGGTCACTAATGATAAGATAGGTCACTTGGGCTGAAAATGAGCAATATGATGAATTGGCCCTGTCTTTGAACAATAGAGAAATTGTAGTTTTGGAGTTTCTAAGATCATTGTGCCAAGAACATGTAAGGACCTTTCATCTGCTTAAGCATTTTCAAAAAGGCATAATTGGCAATTATATTGAAGTGGGCCCTATATGTAGGTCAAAAGTGTTTGATAGCTAGTAAGACTGCCAGGCATTATTGTTTAGATACTACTGTTGCATCCAGCTTTGATTTAATTTAACTGTAATATGCGATGAGATGGTCCACTAAATTTTCTCATTTTGGGATAATGTAGCTCTAATAGCAATATCTCTAGATTCAGTAAAAAGAAAAAATGGTTTGTCAAAGCTGGGGTGTTAAAGAACAAAAAAGTGGTAAAGTTTCACATAGTATATCGAAAAACTGCTGCTTTCCTTACCACTGGAAAAGAATTACTAACTTAACAAATAAACAAAAGATTCAGATGTTTTTGCAAAATGAGGAAAGAATTGGCAATAATGTCTGGCTATTACTAGAAAAATCAGTACCTTTTATTGGGTCTTAGGCGGTAGATTTTGGATATAGCTGTAAATTTTTAATACATTTAAGACATTCCTTCTTGACTTTCCTTATGTCAAATAATCCATTTTATTTTGAGAAAAATATTCTAAGGGATTTAAATTTTAGTGAGGTTTGCCATAGTTACTAGAAGACCTCACTAAGGTGATTTAGGTGAGTGGTGATAGTTTGCAAAAAAATGAGTATGATGTTATGATAGACCTTACGCGTGATCATTTTAAGTCCCCTAATATTTATCCATCGCTCTTTGAATAGTAGCAAGGGCGTTACAAACCCCTGCGGCATCCATGAAGGTTTAGACAGCCCTTCATTAGAGATAAGAACACATTTTTTGCTATCCTTGGGAATTTTTCATCTGCCAATATTTGTTGAGATTCATTTCCACAATATAATCCTAAATTAGACTTGAAGAGTCATCTATGTTGGCGCTGAAAAAATTAACCAGATTGTGGTTCTTTTGATATCAACGTCTGTGATTTAACACTACCACTACCACCCCAAGTTCAATCCTGGTAGATGAACTTTGGGTAGGGGACAAGCATGACTGTGTTGGCATTGTGCACCTTTGCCCCAAACAGAGATAGCAAGTAGCAGGCGGTCCATGGAGTTCTTTGTCTATCATATGCCACACATGGAGGTTTCCCAGGTTTTATCCTCCTCTCACATTTCTTTTATTTCCATTAATTAGTGCGGTATTGTCCACAGGTCAGCCCACCTAGAATAAAATTTAAAATTTAAACATTTGTGATTTATTAATCAGGCATTACTGTTGATTAATCATCTTTGTTATGAGGTTTAACTTTAAGTATTACAATAGATTCTGGTATTTAAAATACGTCAGGAATTTGCTGACCAATTAAACCTATTTTGAATTTTGGTGTTCAATCCTAATTAAGCTTACCAATTCAGTCAAAGATTAGTTTTTCAATGTCAGTTTATCATAAGAGTATAAGGGGATAAAACCTGATAGTATTTTTAAATTTTGTTTACTGCCAACTATTGCCAAGGATAATCAACAGTTTAGTGTATAAAATTATTATTATTCACTGAAAATTAAATTAGAGATAAATTTATAATAAGTAGTTTAAGATTTACCAACGGATGATGCTGAGGATTACCTACTCATGAATGCCAGAAAATGATGCCAAGGATTTTTGATCTAGAGTTACCAATGGACAATGCTGAGACCATCTAGTACTAAAAAAATGGACAATGCTGAGGATTTAAGCATGGATGGTTTTTAGGTTTCCTGTGGGTGACGCTGATGTTTAAGGTTGCAGCCTTTACAAATGTATTACGGTTTATTCCACCCTTAATCCAATCTAACCTAAGAGTAAGTTGAACAAAAAATATTTTATTTTCTGTCCCTGTAAAAATTAGTTAAGTAGGCTGATCAGATATATAAAGCCCTAACCTTTATATTTATTATAAAGATCTCCATTTTGCTAATCTTATCTCCTTTATATTTGTACACTTCTGTAAGTTTTGAGAAGGCAAAAATATCACTGATGAATAATTTCCTGGGTGAAGTATATAAGGAATGGTTGGCTCTACCACTCTCCACCTAGAGCTACTTAGAATCACTGCGTGAGTTCTCCACTGGTTAGCTAACAATGAGGGACAGATGGACAGATACCTCTGAGGAAGGTTTATGAGGGCTAGTCAAGTTCTCCCTAGTAAAGGTGAAGGGACTGATCTACTGAAGGGATCATGAGGGTCAATCAAGTCCATCCTGAAGAAGGGTGAAGGGGCCAATCTACTAATGTCAGTCTCCTCCTAGTGAAGTTGTTGGTATGTTGGTTAAAGAGTTACTGCTGTGAGCTAGTAGTGAAAGGGTGCTGATAGTGGCAGAGTAGCAAGGTTTCAGCAATCTTTATACTGTTGGTCCTGACAAAATAGATAGTTCTGAACAGTTTTAAATATGTAAATTTTTCAACATGGGATAAGGGGTAACTATTCTTCCTAGTAATATTTTAATATGTGGTAATCCATGGCAATTCAATGGCCTCCATATTTTACAGGTTGTTGGCGGAGGGGAAGCCCAAGGGCTTTTTGATGGCACAAATAGCCCAGCCTCTATTAGTTGTTTTAACTCAAGAGCAATTTAAGCCTCCTCTACTTTAGACTTTTAAAAAGACGAGCTTTAAATGGGGATGAGCTATAGTTACACTTGTTGGATTACTACATACAATTTTCCAGAATCTCCAGGTCCCTTAAAGATATAATCATATTTTTATTAATACTTCTAAATCTTTGGAGTTGCTTGGAGGCAAGGATGTCTCCACTTTAGTTCCAACTAAAGACTTGGTTGTCACGGGATCAATCCCTAAATCTTGTAGATTGTTGAAACTGCTTACATCTGTGATATGTACAAAAGTACAGAAATCTAATTAAGTGATGCCAGTATGATGATGGACTTGGAGAGTTTAATTATCAAATTTCTTGAAATAAAGGATAGATGGGTTTTTGTAGTGAAGGGCTAAGATCCCAGGCAACTTAAAGCTTCTCTGATAGAAGGATTAGAGTGTCCATATATTTCTAAAGCATGGTTATGAGAAATGCGAAACTTTAATTGGGAGTTCACCACTACTCAAGATCCTGAAATTATACTAAATAATGGTGGCATAAAGAGGCAATCCATCCTTGTCATCCACTATCTTGAGGGCAACTTAGTTTTAAGCCCCAGGATCTAATACTCTACCTGACAGATAGAGGTGGGATACTCATAAAGCAGGCATTCTCTTTAAGGCTCATATTCTTATATGGGAGATCAAATGATAGTGGAGGACCCTTATAACCCAGAAGTGATAGATACTGTTTTTGTGTGGTTATTTGTAGTCATATTCTCTCATCAGTTGGAATACAATGAGTAGTTTATAGTTGTCATGATTATAAAATGACATCATCCTTGGGACCAACGTTAGAGACAAAGATGCTTGCAGGGAGGCCAATAAGATGAAGTTAGAAGGCCTCCCTGACCTCAAGCATACCATAGATCAATGCTGGGTTAAGGCTAAATATGCCCAAGTTGGTCCTATGGAAGCAAGTGAAGTTCAGCCCTGTATGTGAGTAGGGGCATTAAAACAAACTAGCTTTATTACATTGGAAAACGATTCACTTTGTTTTTTGGGTGAATGTGGTTTTGAAAACTGTTCAGTTTTTGCATTATCTAGCTCAGGTCAGCCGTTTTTTGAAATCAATCATCTGAGTTTAGTCGATTATTCAATATAGCATTTTTCCTGATGGAAGCATGCACCTATTGGTGCATCTTAGCTAAGACCCACTTCCCTCAATTGATTGTTTTGCCAAATCTCCTTAAATTCCACATGTCAAGACCAATCTTCCTTGTTGGTTGACTTCTCCTCATAAAATAAAATCCCTCACTAAGCACACTATTTTCCATATTTATGATCTCTTGGAAGATCCTGTGCACGGGCCTCTTCACGGAGGTCTCATGCTACATTAACCTTCCTATTATAAATTTGATTAATTTTCCCCTTGTGCCCCGTTGGTCCACCTAGGTTCCCTCCAATCTGGGATGACTATACATTCTTACTATGTGCCCCATGTCAGTTTTGATTAATTATTCTCAAAAATTGTACTCCTCTAATTGAGTTATTATTGCTCCAGCACCCTCTACTGTGCTATAGTAACTTTTATTATAGCTACTAGTTCCAAAGCGTTGGCTCTGTGCTCCGTGCACCTCCACGCAGGTGAAAAGGAGAGTTATAGACACTCTCCTTATATTAGTCAACCAACCACCTTATTTTATGTGCACAAACTTTTTTATGTGGGACTTTCACAACGTGTAAGCGGTGTGCGCTGGCTTTGGGCTTTGGCTGTGGTCAGCCGCTCTACTGTTTACCCTTTTTCACAAAGGTTGGAGCATCTTAACGATATTTTGGCTGCCTCCAACTGGAAAGTACCCACCATTCATGTTCAAACCTGGTGGATACGGATGCTTTGTGGTCCAGAAGTTGTGATTCCCTGATTTCCTACCAAAATTTACAAATTCAATTTAAATAAATGGGTTTTACTTGGGCAGCACGTTCAGATAATGCCGGCGGAATTTTTGAAGCTGGGCCTGGTGGTGTTGGCCTTGGATAACGTCGGGCAATCCATTTCTTTTATAGGAATAGGGTCATTTGTGTCTAAAACGCGTTTTATAATGAAAACACCACATATACCTCTGAACCATATTTGCTCTCATATGGCTCAGAGATGGAACCTACTTCCTTGTATCAAATCACCCCTTAAAACCCCATTTGACCTCTTCTATGATTCTCAGCACTCAGAAGGTTGAAAAAGAGCTGCGTGTACAATGCAAAAATGTTTATGCCCCTTCTGAAGATATGGTGGGATATGTGGCCTCAGTAGTAAGAGTGGCCAAATATCCCTCCCCAATCTTTGATTCAAACACATACCAGGGTGACATGTTAATGCCAGATGATGAGTTTGAGGGTGATGTGCTGGCATTTTCGGCCTTAAATAAAGACCATTTGAGGTATTTTCTATTGACTGCTACCCTTTCCTCCCCTTTAGGGAAACTCAGCACCACTATTCTGGTGGATACTGGCGCCTCTGAAAAACTTTATGGACAAAAGCCTAGCCAACTACCTTGAGCTGAGTTACTTGACAGGTGGGATGGTTAGGGGAGGGGCGTCCCAAGTTATTCCCACTCTGAAGGTTATTGGGACAGTGGACTATCAGGTTGGCAAGTATCACTTGTCCAATCACTTCCAAGCTATCAAAATCTTATGTACCCTATCATATTGGGTGTGGAATGGTGGCGGAAGTTTGACGTCAGAAACAACTTGAAAGATAATACCATATCCCTCACATTTAAGAGTGGTCGCACATTAGTTGTTCCTTTGTCTGAGGCTAACGTTCAGGGCAAGTTGACCTACTGGCCCCACCTTCACACCCTTAGCCTTGCCCCTATGCTGAAGCCCACTGAGGAGGTCCCTCTACCTTTTTGTTTGGAGGGTTTGGAATCTTCCTTTGATGCAGCATCAGCTAACGTGCTACCTGATCATTATGAGTTTAATTGTAAGTTCAAGCTCACTGTGGATCTGGTGCATATATCTTCCCCTATTTACCCATTGACTGTCCGGGAGGAAGGGTCATTAGATGTGTGGTTGAAGGAGAAGTTAGCCAAAGGCGCGATTTTTCAGCGTACCTCCACTGTATGCTCCCCACTTCTCTTTGTTGAGAAGGCTGATGGTACTCTACTCCCATGCATAGACTATGGGAACCTCAACAATGTCACAGCCCCAGATCTACATCCCATCCCTTTGGATTCTCAGATTGCGCGATATGTGGAGTTTCCAAGGTCTATTCCAAGCTGGATTGCCTCGATGCATTCAATCAGATTCATATTAAAAAGGGGAAAGAGTGGTTAGCCGCATTCTGTATCAGAAAAGGGACTTTGCAGTTTTGGGCCATGCCCTTTGGGCTTAAGAATGCCCCTGCTATCTTTCAACGCCGCATTGATGCAGCGTTGAGGGACTTATTAGGGGTATGCGCGGTTTCCTACATGGACGATATCCTGGTGTTTTACCCTGATCATGAGTCCCATTTGGTTCACCTTTGGCAAGTGGGGGAGAGGTTAAGGGCAGCCCGCCTTACGCTAAAGATCAGCAAGTGTGAATTTTTCAAGTTTCAGGTCACTTTTCTGGGCAACGTCATGTTTGACCAAGTACACATGATAACTTCAGAAAAGGAGAAGGCTATTCGTGAGTGGCCCACCCCCACTTCAGTTAAGTAATTGAGGAGATTTTTGGGGACGTGTACGTTCCTCAAAAAGATCACACCCAATCTTTCCGAGGTGGCAGGACCCTTATATAAGGCTAGCGGTGCAAAAGTGCTTCGGTGGTCCCCTGTTTTGGAATATGCTTTTCAAGAAGTGATGTGCACCCTGTTGTCCACGTCCATCCTTCGCCATGTAGATCCTTCAAAAGAGTTCATTGTGTCTACTGATGCCTCCAACTTCGTCATAGTGGCAGCCTTGTTACAAGTAGGCGAAGATGGGATAGAGCATCCAGTGGGATATTTTTCTAGTAAAATGTCTCTGCCTGAGTTGAATTACGCCGTTTATGACAAAGAGTTAATAGCAGTGGTGGAGGCGCTGACTTAATGGCGTCACCACTTGCATGGCTCCTCCCAACCTTTTCATGTACGTACAGATCACCATGCCTTGCTGTACTACCGCGCCCCTCATGTCCTAACCTTATGGAAGACCTGTTGGCATGAGATTCTTGCTCAATTTGCATTTTCTTACGAGTTCACCAAGGGTAAGGAGAATGGTATGGTGGATGCTTTAAGACGCAACCCTGCTTTAGCTCCAGATCTGAAGGAGGTAGAGGTACATAACACCCAGTTGATGATTCCGCCAAGCAAGATTTATAACAACTTCCCGCTTTCTCAGCCAACACGCCTGCACTTGCACCTCTGGAAAATGTGGAGGAATACAGTATGTTCAGAAAGGTAGTCCTTTCTCAGGTGCTATTAGCAAAATACCATGGTGCTTGCTAAAAGCGCTTTAAATCAGAAGGATTTATCCAGGGGTTATCACTTAAAGGATGAGATGGTGTGGTTTCAGAGGCACCTATGGGTTCCTGCTGGACCACTACGACTGGAAATCATCCAGGACCATCATGATGGACTCTCCGTTGGTCTTCCTGGGAAAGGAAAGACCTTGAAGTTAATACTACGCACCTACAATTGGAAGGGCTTTCCTGCTCATGTGAGATGGTATCTTAATGAATTCTTGATCTGCAATCAAATGAAACCAAATCGTCGACCTTTAGTGGGGTTGCTGGTACCAGTCCAGAAGGCTGAGGGGCCCTGGACTTCCCCTATCGGTGGATTTCTTTGTGGAATTACCTGCTATGATGGCCATGATGCCATCATGGTGGTGGTGGACCATTTTACGAAGTTCTCCCACTTTATTCCTTGCAGAACTACAACAACCATGGCCAATATGGCTAGGCTCTTCATCACTCATGTGTTTACGCTTAATGGGGTTCCTCAAGAAATATTAGTGACCAGAGACCCCAGTTTACCTCTGTCTTTTGGGAAGAGTTATGTAAGACTTTTCAGATTCGCCCCTGCCATTCAACTGCCTATCACCACCAATCAGATGGGCAGACTGAACGAGTGAACCAGTGCTTGGAACAGTTCCTGCGGTGTTACACTGCTGCGGATCATTCAGATTGGGTTTCTCACCTTTCTATGGCCCAAATTAGCTACAACAACATTTTGCATTCTTCGATCTGTTGTTCTCCTTTTTTCGCCTACCATGGTTTTAGCCCCACCTTTAACATGGAGCCCAGCTGTGGATCTAAAGTTGAAGCGGTGGTAAATTTTGCCAAGACTATCAGGAAGGTCCACCAGGGGGTTTCCACAAGTTTAAAGGCGGCAATGAAAGTTTATAAGGAGAACGCTGATGGTAAGCGCTAAGTGGGTCCAGCATACAAGGAAGGGGATTTCGTGATGCTTGATGCTCGTAACATCCCTATCAAGCAGCCATGCAAAAAGCTGGGACCAAAGAGGATTGGCCCTTACCGCGTTGTTAGAAAAGTGGATCATGCCTCATACCAGTTAGATCTTCCCTCTTAATTTCGGATCTTCTCTGTCTTTCATGAGAGCAAATTAACGTTGTTCAAGGGCCCCACCAAAGACTCCTGAGGCTCATCTCGTGGATGGGGCGCCAGAGTGGGAAGTGGATTAAATAGTAGCCTCCCGCCGTGTTAAAAGAATACTGGTTTACCTGGTATCTTGGAAGGGTTTTGACACTGCAGAGAACAGTTGGGTACCAGCACGAGACTGTGTGCATGCCCAAGACCTGATTGAAGCTTTCCATAATCATTTCCCAGGCCGCCAGATCTCAACTCAAACCAACCATTTCTGCAATGAAGTTGGCCCCAGCCCACAAGAACTTTTCCCTGGCGCAAGCCCCTGGAGGGGCGGTTGAGCCCTGTCAGGAGGAGAGGGTAATGTCATGGTTAGAAAATGACATCATCCTTGGGACCAACGTTAGAGACAAAGATGCTTGCAGGGAGGCCAAGAAGGTGAAGTTAGCAGGCCTCCCTGACCTCAAACATTTCATATATTAATGCTGGGTTAAGGCTAAATATGCCTAAGTTGGTCCTATGGAAGCAAGTGAAGTTCAACCCTGTATGTGAGTAGGGGCATTAAAACAAACTAGCTTTATTATATTGGAAAACGATTCACTTTGTTTTTTGGGTGAATGTGGTTTTGAAAACTGTTCAGTTTTTGCATTATCCAGCTCAGGTCAGCCGTTTTTTGAAATCAATCATCTGAGTTTAGTCGATTATTCAATATAGCATTTTTCCTGATGGAAGCATGCACCTATTGGTGCATCTTGGCTTAGACCCACTTCCCTCAATTTATTGTTTTGCCAAATCTCCTTAAATTCCACATGTCGAGACCAATCTTCCTTGTTGGTCAACTTCTCCCCACAATAAAATCCCATGCTAAGTACACTGTTTTCCATGTCTATGATCTCTTGGACGAACCGGTGTGTGGACCTCTTTGCAAAGGTCTTGTGCTACATTAACCTTTCCATTATAAATTTGATTATATATCCCTTTGTGCCCCATTGGTCCGCCTAGGTTCCCTCCAACCTAGGATGACAATACCTTCTTACTATGTGCCCCGTGTCAGTTTTGGTTGGTTATTCTCTCCAATAATCGTACTCCTCTAATTGAGTTATCATTGCTCCAGCACCCTCTGCTGGGCTCTAGTAACTTTTATTCTAGCGACTAGTTCCCTAGCGTTGGTCCTGTGCTCTGAACACCACCACGCTGGGAACAGGAGAGTTATAGACAATCTCCTTACAATAGTTATTTTCTATGGGTGATAGCAGTGGCAGCAATCAGAAGATCAAAATCTTGGGGGTAAAGCAGAGTATGCTCTAACAACTTTAGTGGGCTGAGCTACCATGGTTCCATATTCAGACTCATGAACTAAATCAGGATTTATTTTAAATTTTTGTATTAGTCAGGAGTATATAACAATAAACGGGGATATGGTAGCAATTATAGCCAAAAGGTAAATTTATGGACAACTAGTTCAACCGTATGATTTAGGATTAATATTGGAATTAGTTACTAGGAGACAGATAGTAGAAACTTGTAGCAAGGCTAGCTGAGGTTTAGGTCTAGGACCAGCTTAGTGTATTTGTGTTTACTTGAAGGTTTTAGTAGTAAATACCTGGCTCTCACTAGAAGAGATGACTGTTATGATTTGTTCTGGTATGTGCCCAATGTAAGTATAATAAAGCTTAAGATTTCTTTTCTTGAATAGAAGGAGGTACACTGTCATCAGCCGGGGCTGATATAAAGCAGCTGGAGGTACTAGTTTTAGAACCGAAAATTTGAGGCATTTGTGTTTCATCAGCATAGAGAGCCTTTTTCTTTGTGCTGATTTATATTTTGCTGAAAGTTCCAGTAGAGTTGGAGTCAGTTGTGCATAGTGTGGAGGCACATTTGCAATACTTGTAGTATAGGTTGGGTATAGAAGATTTATGAGGCGTTATGCCAAAACTTGATTTAAGACTTGGGATAGGATTAGGAGGACCAGTAACTTTAAACAATTTGAGAGGAATTACCATAAGTGCTTCCCTAATATGCAGGTGAGACATAAAGTTAAATTATACCACCTTGAGGTATAGCTGGATGTTGGGCGTGGCTTGATTGCCAATTAAGATGTGGTAATAGTGTGAAATTCTGAGAATCGCTCATTTGTTTAATTAAATCCTGCATGGTTAATTGGGCTGAAGTTTTTCCAATGGATCCTCGATTTTGCCAGTGGCTTACAGTATTTTGACCGTTTGGAAACTCACTAGTCATCCTCAAATAGCTCTGACTCTTTAGCCAATTTTGGGCTGGATTTTTCCTCCGTAATTGGGAACTTCAGCTGAGGCAGGCAAAGTTGCAAGATGTGGATCCTGAGATCCTAGCTTGCTAACACTCTCCAGAAGTGACTTAAGATACAAATCAGAAAAAAATATAAAAATAAAATAGATCTTTATTAGACTAATTTTTGATAATTATTCATTAGGCCAGGCGCCAGTAATTTAACCTCTAGGGCATCTCCTGGCCACATTCAAGCACAAAATTTTAACAGATACTTACCACCTCAGTTTTGCCCTTGAACTGATATGACTGAGACCTATTGTTATGTTTATTGATATCAAAATACTCGCATATTTGGGAGTATTTCAGGGACAAAATTTTGCAACAATGAGCATGCAAAATGGTCCTAGGATTGTTTCAAAATGTTTTTTGTCATACTGTTGACAAAATACAAATTCTGGGATATATTGTGGTCAATTTAAATAAATGATGTACCTTTAATTGGGCTGTCATCAGGCCTCTCTTGATTGCACAAGGTACTCCCATTCAGTCATTCCATGTGCAAGTGCTATTGTGCCAGTTACGCATATCAACATATGAAAATTATCTTAGGACCAGCTCAAAATATTTTTTCATCATATGCTGACAAAAACGACTCCCTAATTGGGATGTCAAATGGCCCTCTCATTAGCACTAGGTACTCCCATTTGAGCAGTCCATGTGCAAGTACTATCATGCCAATTACGCATACTGACATACTTAATTCGCCCTATGGTGGGAAAATGATAACATTTTTGTTCATCTGATTGTCCATGGGACTTTTAAATGTTAACTTTGGGTTGGTCCCAAACAATTTGTATACTAAGTTCTTAATATTAACCTTGATTAATTGGGACTATTAGTTGAAAATTGGGACAGCAATAATTAGATCAACTGTGCAAATGTATTCAGCCCAAGCTACCAATAGAATAATAGATTAAATTGATGTTGAGTTTATTGGATTAGCCAGGTAGTTGCAGAGAAGATTAGCCTAAATGTGTGGGGGCATTGGCCCAAGCTTCTAATAATATAATTTAGTCCATGTTGCAATAATCATTTTAAGCCATAATATTGCAATAGGTTTAATTAGATTATAAGCTTAAGCAACAGGAGAGAAATTAGCCTGATCTGTAGGTTGTCAAAAGGTTTATTTTCAAATCAACCACATAATCTGACAAGTATCATCCAATGTGAGTTAATTGACCATAAGTAAAGTTAGGGCTATGAGATAAAATCTTTATTCATGTTTAATGATAGGATTTCACTTATAGAGGCTTATCCTCATGAACGTTTGTTTTAACTAGGTAGTGTTAGTTACTCCCAAAATCCTAGAATAGAGCGTCCTTTGTATTGTTCCACATGCAACTTGTCACTATATGGGGTACCATTATATCCTGCTCTACTCGGCTGAGGCAGTAAGTTAAGTGTATGAGACAATGGTAATTAGTAGATTACTCCATTGCACTCTTATATCAGTATAAGTAAGAGAAAATACTTCCTTTTTCTGGGACATATTTGTTTTTAGGAAGGCTAAATGAGTTACTCAGAGGGTCTGGTGTATGGATGACATGAGCAGACATTGGAGGTACACCTTCAGCTAAGGAGGAAGCAGTATCTCGGGAATACTCTTTGGATAGTCAGCGCTACAACACATCTTACTTAACTTTAGAAGCTGACTCACTGCTCAGGGCTTGCTTCCGCACATAGTAGGCACCAGACAACCTTTGCTAACATCACAAACGCTCTCATCATGCAAATTCTCCTCAGATTCTACCCCTTGGTGAATTGATCACTTGGTTAAAGTGTCCACACCATTTAAACTTCCTGACACACTTAGAGAATCTTGACATATGTTGGTCTTTATGACTCAATAGGAACTTTACAATTTCTTCCTTGGCATTATCAGAACCAAGGTATCCTCAACATAGTGTCTTCTTAAGAACAGGTTAATCATGGACTAGATACTAGCGATTACTTCATATTGGTGTCAGAATTGCAGATGACCACATAGTCCAACCCTTTGACTGAATATGAGATTTGATGATTATGTTATAATCGTAGAGGGTTGGCAATAGTGGCCAACTGATAAGAATATCATTGAGCAGAATCCCTAATGATATTAGAAGTCACCAACTATGAATTATTGTCAGGCATCATCCCCAATGATAATTGAGGCTGCCGACAGATGATAATTTTGTTGGACATCATCCCTGATGAAATTAAGTAAAATTTGATATTGGGATAATCCCCAATAGTCAGATTATAGGGAATCGTTCAGAATGGAATGGATTGTAGCCATCAGAAAATACCAAAACGTTCAAACGCTGGAGGAAGAGTGGAATCATCATCAGCCAGAACAATCAGTTCATATACCTAATACCCTTTTTGGTCCACCAAACACTCGAGGATTACGCTGCCTAAAAACCCAAGGCACCGGTACCCAATGAGATTCAGTGCCTAACACATAGAATCAAAACCAGTATAGGAGCACAAATATTCTCATTGTACAGCTGAAAAGTTGTGTGCCAATTTTAACTATAAAAACCCCAAATAAATCCCTAATAAAATTAGATTCAACTTGATATTAGCTTTAGTTGTTTAACATTGGTTGTTTAACATTACTCTTAAGAGAAGAGTGCAAGGATAAGATATCCTTTGGATTAGCAATATCAAAATCTCCGGCTGGATTTGAAAAAAGGGAATAGGGAAAGTGTTCCCTACCAGAATATCTTCAAGAAGAAGCACCAGTTTAGCGTTGGACTTTAGTCTCAACGTGGCTTTTGCAGCCAACTATAATAATAGTCTTCATACTATTATTACCCCAGTCTATCAAAATAATCAACGCCAGGATCCACGAATCTGTGCAGTTTAAATCTAGGGCTAAAAGTGAGCAACTAAGCCCAAGATTTTAAAATTGGTGCTCACTACAGGGGTGTAGTCGAGTTGTCAAAAGCCAATTTAAAATAAGGATGTCTTTTAAGGAAGAGCTTTGAAAGCTCTGGGCAGAACTACAGGCTGTCAATGAATATGTGCTCATCTTGGCTTCTCAGGCCAATGTTAGTACATTGGAGGAGCGTATGATCAAGATGGAGGAAACGCTCAAACAACTAGGAATAGTTAATAACAACATATGCGGAAAAGTTGCCTCTTTAAAGTGAAAAGAAGGTGAACTCATCAAGAAAACTATATTTCAGAAGACCGAATGGGAAGTGGATCAAGAACACATCCAATGTTTTCATGAAGAAATGGCAAAAATGACTAAGCATATTGAGGAGTTGGAGAAACATCAATGTGATTGTGAACAATTTGAGGCGAATGATGCCAAAGCAAAGGCATGTGAAACGCCAAGCCTTAAGACCTCTCCGCCCCAAAAAATGCCTAAACCATTTGCTGGTGTGTTGGAAATGACTCCCAAAGACACTCCTATGGCTTCTCGAATGGCTGGGTCAGGATCTCCTATTAGTGGAACAACTGAGGAATTTTGAAATATGCCAAAATTGCCCACCTTTCACCGGGATAACGCCCCAGTATTCTTCCACTTATTTTGAGATGACCATGTTCAGCTATGTGGACTGACAAAAAGCAGTAACCATAATGAACTGCCTTAGCACAGACTGCCAAAATCAAGTGCTTCCTCACCTCAATGGGGACAATTGGTCATACACGGAAGCCAAAGCCACCATTATGTTGGAGTTTGGAAGCTCTACTCAGATGGCAAATTTTAAAATAAGAGTTCATGGGTATTCAATTCCTCAAAGATGAGACTCTGGCTTGTTTCGCCGACCATTTTTACCAAGAAGCTCAGATCTTGGCAGGAGCAAAAATGTTAAGTGACTTTGATGTCCGCATAGCCATGCAGTCGGCACTTCAGCCCTACTGAGACTTGCATCAGATTATGGTGGCAGCGCTAGTGACTGTAACAACAACCTCTCAGATGGTAGACCATCTGAAGATGCTTGAAGCCACGTTTGATGCTCCAAAATGTACGTTCAAAGTAATTCAAACGAAGGCCCAAAATATTTTCAAATTCGCTGAGCCTTCTAAGGAATCTGAGGGTCAAGTCATGTTGGGAATTAAACCTGAAGTTCAAAAATGAGCGGACAAATCAACAAACTGCTGTTTGCAATGAGGGAAGTCAGGCCATGTAATTGCCCAGTGTTGGTAATGAAAGCTGAAGGATCAGATAAATCTCGTTCAACCTCAAGAGACTGGTTCAGATTTGGGAAAAGGGCCAGCAGTCTAGATCAGGGATGATCTAGTACTGCTGGTAATTCCTGTCCCATCTGACATAATGTGAGAGGAGATCGATATCTCTGATCTATTTGTGGGTGATGACTCAATAGATCCGCTCCATCAGGGAATTGACTTGGATGTTATTGCTATAACTTGAGCCAAAGTGAAGGGAATTGATCCTGAAATTGGTAGCAAGGTTTCTCGGCCCTACATATGACAACTAGCTGAGAAAGTGAGATCCGCTGAAAGCCCTGAAGACCTAGTCAAAACGAAGTTGGATGAGGCTAACGTTTCTCTACCTATCAGCGTGATCAAGGAGTCATTCCCAATTTATCCGCTCAGATTATCCACACACTTGATTTGGCAAATAAGGCTGCTATCCATTCAGTAAATACTTTATTACAGTAATTGGAGTGTACCTATGTTAATATTTTATTCAATAGGATAAGAGTCTGAGCTATAATTGATAGTGGAGCGCCAATCAACATCATTTCAACCAAATTAGTAAAACATATGAAAATCTCACCGGATTTGGAGCACCAAAAAGAGTATGGAACAGCTGGACCAGACGCTACCATCTCATGTGGAGCCTACAGTGCGCTACCACTTCGGTTTGGATCCTGATGGTGTCAGCCCCAATATAGTGATGGCCAATCCAAACTATGACATACTTATTGGGATGGAGTTCTTGAGGAAGTATGGGGTGAAATGCAATTTCAAAGAAAACACCCTGATGATTTTGGGGCAGACATTGCCTTTGGTTTACCAGCAGAAAGGAGAAACTCCACTGACAAAGAAGAATAATTTTGTCAATTTAATTTATAGTGATGGTATTATACCCATTCACTATAAACTAGTTGGATGCAAATGAAACCAATGCCAATGGAAATTATGGAGAATTAAAGAATACCACTAAGGGCAAATGCAGCAAACACTATTCCGCTGGGGGCTCAAATCATAGTAAACACTGGATCAACAGTGGAACTTCCCAAACAACTTTATGAAGAAATCATTAATTTTTGGAAAAATCAAGGATTGAACCATGGGTTTGCGCCAGGGATCTTAATGCCAGGTCACAAAGAGATACAAGTAATAGTAGCTAATTTGGGAGATAAGCTGATGTAAATTGTAAAAAATCAGATCATTGCGTTTCTGCACTTGCTCCCAATGGTAGAGCTATACGCTTTTCATAAATTTGGATCATTTTCTTAAATCAGATTGCCGGTGGGAGTTACCAAAAGTGTCAACATATTAGTGGATTGCGAGCAGATAGCTGATCTGACTACAAATCAGCAGGAGGACGTGCTCCAATTATTTGAAAAATATTGGACCATATTTTCTCAGAACAATCATGACTTAGGATGCGCAAAAAATGTACTCCACAAAGTTGATATGGGGGAATTTCCACCAATATGAATGAGACCTGTTTGTAGGTCAAGGACAGCGGAAGCGGAGATCAGCAATGAGATAAGCAAGTTAGTTTTACATGGGTTACTTGTTCCATCATTGAGTCCATGGGCGAGTCTGATCCTGTTGGTAAAAAAGAAGGACAGATCAAATCAAGTAGTGATCAAAAATTGCTGATTAAACAAGATCACTAAAAAAGACTCTTATCCGCTGCCCCAAATTGATAACACTCTTGATCGCCTGGGGGAGGCAAAATACTTTTTGGCTATGGACCTGCTTTCAGGCTATTCGCAAATCAATTTGCCAAAAGAAGATCAGGAAAACTTGTGCAATAATTACTGCACAAGGACTGTACCAGCTGACCAGAATGCCCCAAGGATTATGCAATGTGCTGGCGACTTTTCAGCGAGCTATGGATTCAATACTTAGTGACCTGAAGCTATCCTGCGTGCTAGTCTACTTAGACGATATCAACGTCTTCAGTAGGACCTTCTCCGATCATTTGGAGCATCTGGAGGAAGTTTTCAAGATGTTGGCAGCGGCGAATCTAAAAATTAAGCTGATAAAATGCCACTTTTTCAAAAAAGAACTTGAATACTTAGTGTTTGTTATAAACTCTAACAAATTACAACTGCAACACATGAAAATAGAGGCTATTGAGCGGATGTCAGTCAAAAAAGTGTTTAGGATATTCAAATCTTCTTGAGAATGGTCAGGTACTATTGCCAATTCATCAAAGACTTCGCTGGAATTGCCAAACCTCTATTTCACCTACTCAAGGATTCAAAAAAAAGGATTTGTGTGGAACGAAGAGGCTCAGAAGTCATTTAATAAGCTCCAAAAATATCTCATGATCAGCCCAGTGTTGAAATACCTGGATTTTAGTTGGGAATTCATCATCCAATTGGATGCCTCATTAATGGCGATTGGAGCCATTCTAAGTCAATTAGATGACAATGGGGATGAACATCCAGTAGCCTACGTGAGTAGAACACTATCACCAGCAGAAAGAAACTATACTGTGACAGAGCGAGAGTGTCTGGCAGTCATCCATGCCTGTAAACAATTCTGAGTCTACATATATGGAATGCACTTTAAAGTCATAACCAACCACTCATCCCTGCACTGGCTTCATAACCTGAAGAAACCAGAAGGCCAGCTGGCTCAATGGGCTTTAAAGCTTCAAGCCTACGATTTCAAAATTATCCATTGGGCTGGAGTGTTACATCAGAATGCCAAAAGATTATCTCGATTACCAATTGTTCATATGATCTATCATCAGGAGGATGCACTATTCCAACAAATGATCAAAGGAGACATCGGGGATGAACCCCAAGAAATTTGGAACGCATTACAAAAAGCCTTGAAAAATATTAAATTTAAGGATAATCAATTATACAAAACGATTAAAGGAAAACAGGTTTTATATCCTAAAGCATTGGAATGAGCAGAAATCATTTGAGCCGCTCACAAGTTCATTGGCCATGGTAGCCTAAGGAAAATAGTGGATCATATTCGCCAGTATTATTACTGGGATTTGATCAATTATAATGTCACGGACTACCTAGCCTGCTGTGAGGAATGTCAGTTGCAAAAACCGCACAAGAGAATCATAGGATACTGTCTAGTACGCCCTAGTTTCACATGGCACACGGTGTCCATAGATGTTATAGGACCATTAAGAATCAGCACCAAAGGAGTGAAATATATTATCATTGCAATAGATCACTTAACCCAATGGGTCAAAACGAGAGCCCTCAGCAAAGTAGATGCAATAAGTATGGCAAAGTTTATACTTGACCAAGTGATATATCAGCACGGATGCCCTCAAGTCATTCTTAGTGACAATGGAACCAACCTTACTTCACGTGTGATTCCCAGGCTTAACAAATTAATGGGAATCCGTGGTGTTGTATCCATACCCTATCATCCAGAAATAAACTGAATGGTGGAAAAATTTAATGCAACTCTAGCCTCAACCTTACAAAAATTGGTCGCAGGGAAAACTTCCACATGGGGAGCATATCTGAGTTTGGTTTTTTCACTTATAATATTAGTTATCATTTGGTGACTGAGAAAATGCCATTCAAACTGTTATACAGGCGGAAAGCCGCATTTCCACCAATATTGTATTCAGCAGTAGAGCCATCTTTGGGGATGAGTGCTGAACATTATCTATCCCAACTGGCCAAAATCCTGATTGAATACAATCTTGGGCCTTCAATAAAATATTGAGGAAAAGAATCAATGTGAAGAAAACGGATGACCAGAATTGACTTTCATTGAAAGAATACCATGTGGGCGATAGGGTAGCTTATTGCTATACCAATGGGTTTAGGAGAAAAAATAAGTTGGACGCCCTATGGATGGGACCGTTCAAAATTATTGCCAAGTCAGCAAATGATGCCTATATGATTATAAAATCTGAGGATGGTCGCATAGTCAATAGGGTCCACACAAAATACTTAAAGTATTGGACTTAAAAAAAGAAATACATATATATATAAACTAAATAAAGATAAAAATAAAAAAAAGATGCATAAAAAATAAAAAATATTAAAAAACAATTTTAATTCAAACAGTAATGCATCTAGTGATATTCCCACCTACTGAGCATGGAGGAAGGAAACTTAATGGGCACAAGTCCCAAGCTTCAGCAGGATCAGAAAGTGCTGAATTAGTTCTGACAGAATAGTCCCTATCAACGAGATGTTGAGACCCATCCTGGGTTTTGTACAGGTGGCAAGAGTGCCAACGACCCATCCTGGGGTTTTTTACAGGTGGCAATAGTGCCAATGACCCATCCTGGGGTTTGTACAGGTGGACCAGTTGATCTATTGCAACTGATGCAAAGATGGGACTGGCGCAGCATTATGTCGCAGGAACTGCACTCAAGAAGAGGTGGCAATGAGTAGAAATCAAGGATATGAAGACATCAAACTGAGCATAGCATATGGGCATTGAGTGTGGACAGAGCTGCACTACGCTGAGGACATAGAAATATGACAAACCAAATATGAGCTCCAGCTGAGACAACTTCTATTCCTGAGGGTTCTATCTTCTGTTGGATATCTGGTTAAGAAGGGGGATGTGTCAGAATTGCAGATGACCACATAGTCCAACCCTTTGACTGAATATGAGATTTGATGATTATGTTATAATTGTAGAGGGTTGGCAATAGTGGCCAACTGATGAGAATATTGTCAGGGCGGAATCCCCAATGATATTTGAAGTTGCTGGCTATGAATTATTGTCAGGCATCATCCCCAATGATAATTGAGGCTGCCAACAGATGATAATTTTGTTAGGCATCATCCCCAATAAAATTAAGCTATAATTTAATATTGGGATAATCCCCAATAGTCAAATTATAGGGAATCGTTCAGATTGGAATGGATTGGAGTTATCAGAAAATACCAAAACGTTTGAACGCTGGAGGAAGAGTGGAATCATCATCAGCCAGAACAATCAGTTTCATATACCTAATACCATTTTTTGGTCCGCCAAACACTCGAGGATTACGCTGCCTAAAAAACCCAAGGCAACGGTACCCAATGAGATTCAGTGCCTAACACATAGAATCAAAACCAGTATAGGAGCACAAATATTCTCATTGTACAGCTGAAAAGTTGTGTGCCAATTTTAACTATAAAAACCCCAAATAAATCCCTAATAAAATTAGATTCAACTTGATATTAGCTTTAGTTGTTTAACATTGGTTGTTTAACATTACTCTTAAGAGAAGAGTGCAAGGATAAGATATCCTTTAAATTAGCAATATCAAAATCTCCGCTTGGATCTGAAAAAAGGGAATAGGGAAAGTGTTCCCTACCAAAATATCTTCAAGATGAAGCATCAGTTTAGCGTTGGACTTTAGTCTCAACGTGGCTTTTGCAGCCAACTATAATAATAGTATTCATACTATTATTACCCCAGTCTATCAAAATAATCAACGCCAGGATCCACGAATCTGTGCAGTTGAAATCCAGGGCTAAAAGCAAGCAACTAAGATAAAGATTTAACAATTGGTCAGTCCCAGACTGGTCACTGGCAATTACTAACATAATACAACACAAGTTAAATCAAAAAAATATAAACTTAAGATTCTGTAGAAAGGTTTTTTGTTAGAATAAAAAAGCGAAGTCTTATATACTTCAGGGGGAAATTCAAGATATTAATGAATGTTTATTATGAGTTATTTAGGAAATTAGGGTTCAATATTAAGGATTTATCAAGATCCTCTAGTCAGACAGCGTCTAACTACTGCTTTTTTCTCTTTTCTCATCTGAGCTAATTCCTGTATGTGCGAGCTCCATCTCAAAGCAGTTACCCCTAAACCTGGATGTTCAGTGGCCTTTGGGCTAAGCCCCGCTTCTGGGTCTGGTCAATTGTTCTTCAGTCAAAATAAGTCAATTACCAGATCTAGTAAAATGTGCCTCACCATTAGGTATGAGCAATGGCGCTCCTGAAATGTGCCTTGCATCATGACTTTGAGTCACTCTGGAAATTGGATGACTGCTGATTTAGTAATATGCTCTTTTAAACTTCTGGTGTTTTTTACCAGTGTAATTAGGTTTACTCATCAAACTCATCATTGGCTATATGCAAATTTATTTGGCCCTTAAAATTATAAAAGGAGGTCAATTTCATATGAAATTTGGGCAACATTGACTCTCATAAAATAAATCTTTCAAAGTGGCAGGAAGAAAAATATTTCATATAATTTACAAATGAATTAAAGGTTATTCTAACCTCCTTCGCCTATAAAAGGTCTTTGGTTGCCCCCATCCACAATGATCTTGTCGCCAGTACCACCACCAGTTTGGGGGTTTCTTGCATCCATTCTCACTAGTCAAGGATTGATCAGTAGCACCACTTGCGGTCTCATTTGTGATAGGGATTAATTTATAACTGACTATGCAATTTATTCATGTTGTCAATAATCAGATTAATCTGTCCATGGGTGTCACAAAGGACCAAAATAGCAGCAAAGAGCTTGGTTATCTGTTTTACACCACTTAAACTGTCAGCTGTGTCTAAGATCGAGTTATGCTGTTTGGTGTTGAGAATTTGCTATTCTAACCCTCTTACTAAGGAGGGTTTTGCATTCAAAGTTCAAACTGACCCTATATTTGCAACTAAGGAACTTTAGCACATGTGGGCACCCCATCCTGATTGGGTTCCCTGCTAGTGCTACATGTCCTAGCTGGACACAAAGACGTTTTACTCCTGTAATACTGAGTTAAATTGGTCCACTTAGAATCTCTGAACTAGTACTAAGCCCAAGAGTCTGGGAGGACCAGAGAATCCAGGCTACCTGGTAGTCCAGTGCGGTCAAATGTCCCAGTGGTTCCAGGTGTTCCAAAGCTGATTTAGTTCAGAGTTCTAGGAGGCCTGGCCTCACCCAGCATTCCTGGAAGTCCAGAGAAATGAGCGTTGTCATGGGTCTCTATGGTACTATAAGCTAACTTCTCTATGTAATGGAGGCAATCATCCATGAAGGCTCTCAGGTTGTTAATTTAAGTATGTGTTTCCATGGTACTAACACCAATCTAGTTGTAAAGGGATATTTCAAGGTTGTTGAAACAGTTAAATAATTAAGAATAAACTAATCTAAACAATCCTTTGTCAAGATGAGTTAGAAACGTTTACTTATTATTAATGAGTTTACAATTGTCCAGAATGGCACTTCAGTTTTTACTTCTAAAGAGGGAAACAGAGAGGTTAAAGCTGTAAAATCTGAGTGTGCAATGTTTCTAATAACTTAAAATGCTATATTGATTCCTAAAGATGTAATCCAGTCAATTGTAGCAGATGATACAGGGTGAACTGGAAAAATTGGCGCTGGTAGCTCTTGGAACATCCTATTCCAACCTGTTCACCATCAAGATTTGAGCTAGATCATAAACTTATCATAGGGGTCAACATGGCGAAAATAATCTTCTATGTGCTCTTACACTTGGGACAAATGCCTCAGATAGGAGGAGGTTTAGTGCTTCCAGAAAGTCTAAGACGTGGAATTGGTACTTATCCACAGAAGGTTGGGTAGATCTGCCTCTAAAGATGCGGTTAATAAAATGTTATGAGATGCAACAGGCTCTCCTACATGTGCGCTAACAGCCCACTCACTTAGTTTGGCGGTTTCATGATAAGAATATGTATCTGATGCTGAGTCAATATTGTTCTTCACAGTTGACAAGTTTTCTGAGGATTTGGGAGATGTGGCAGGAGAATAAGTTTTTGGGAGATGAGGGGATAAAATATGGTCATTGTGAAAGTTTAGGGAAACCAAAGCCCCTGGCTTATATTTTTTACTTATAACAAAACTAACTAACAATAAAGGGTGAAAGCTTCTTAATTGCCGAATATTCTTAAAAGTTTGCTATGTAGTAGTGGCAGCCAAAAATGTTTCGAAAAGAGCATAATCAATTTTACTTGCTGAGCTCCATATTTAGGGGAAATCATGTACTAAATTTCAGGGAAGATCTCTATGCGCTTCCACGCCAAGATCTTTACTGATCTGCTATTCAAACTTTCTGCGTCATCTTGTTAAAATAAAGTAAAATTTGATCGTTTGGATTGGGTTTTGGCTCCAACATCTTTAGTATCTGATTCTTTAGTTTGTGGATGATCCCTGACTGCAGTTATTATCCAATCCTTTGGATTGAGCTCAAAATTCTGAGATCAGAGGTGATTGAACTTTCAGTATTGGATGAAACCTTAAAAACATATAATACTAACGTACTTTTTTGTGATAAATTGGCTTCGCTTTCCTGATCACAATGGTAGCCACAGATACCATATTATCAGAAATCACTTGATTAAATGCTGGTGGCAGGGCGTCATTGTCAAGTTTAATATGTTATTGGAGCCTTGTGGATATTCAATTAATTTTTAGGCAAGATTTTTAAAGGGTGACAGAATTTTGGATATCCATTTCTAATTTTCCCAACTTTTTAGTCATCATCAGTTGCCTGATTCAAAACATGTACAGTTGATTATACGCTAAGAGCGGGTCATTGATTAGCATAGTTCCCAGTCTCATTAATTTATGACATGTAATTTGGCTGACATATTGTCTATTAGATAAATGGCCCTAGACCTTGATCAAATTCCTTTTTGTGTATAAGCTTTATAATTGGCACTGAGGCATCAACTACAATTATTAAAAGTTGGATGCACTATATAACAGGCATTGAGTTTTTATTTTAAAATTCAAAGGCCAGGTCCTTTAAAGGCTACACGAGTATTACTTGTAGTTCCAGAGGCATCTTTAGTAAACTTTGGGTCTCTAGGGCAATTGCTTGGCAAAATAGACATATTCACCAAGGCTAATATATGATTTAGATGCACAATAACTCTAGTCAATGCTAGGCAATCACAAGATAAAACTAGTCAAAAGTGAGGAAGCAAACAAATATATCTTTACTTGTTACATTTTGAGATATATATTTTTTGAGAGATTTAAAATTGTGCAAGGTATACTTTGGCAGAAGTTCTAATCATGTAGAGTATGGCAATCTACAAATGACACAAACTTTCCAGAACAATGCGGTGGAATGTGGAGGTTTCTAATGGTCACAATCTTTCTTGTTTGATGTGGCAGAATCAGGAGACTTTTCTAGTAGCAAGATCTTTACCAGATAATTTAGCGTATTCATGAGGGATACAGGATTTTAGTTGCTTTTTTAGGAGTTCATTATTCATAGAGGTTTTGAAGCTTCCGCAGTAGTGGAACTCCGTTGTTTAAGTTTCATATTATCTTGCGTTCTAATTTTTTCTTACCTAGCAAATTGACTATCACTCCTAACAATGCTCCCCTCAAAATTTTGTTGAGGAGGGACATAACTTTGGAGAAACTTAGTATTGGACTCAGTTCACAATGGAGCCTAATTTGACTAAGAAATTGAGTACTCTTGTTCTCAATGACAGACTTTCAATGGGGTCCAGACCATACCATATCAAGGTTGTAAATCTGCCCCCTATACGGTGATAGTAGAACCAGACCAGATTCCCCTAAATGATACTCAGGCAAAAGTGGTTTTTGATAATGCTTTTATCCGCTTCTCATTAATTTATAACCCCCATGAAATCGGCAACTAAAGCTTATAAACAAGATAACTCATCCGCCAGCCTTTGCATTGTTGCCTTATTTTGTTTCAGGCGTGTAGGTTTCTTATATGGTATGAACACTCAAGGTTAATATCAGCTCTCAACTATACAGAGATCAAAGATGAGACATCTGGACAACTCAATGTAGGCTCATGCAAATGCAGTAGAGCCTTCAGAAGGTAAATGTTCGCCTAGATGGTCCAGATTGAGCCATCATGCAGAGGATGGCAATTATAGCCCATAAGCGCCCATTCCACTGCTACGCTGGTAGTGGGATGATATGGGGCAATGAAGTTATGATAAGTTCCCATCTAAGTCTAAGGTCAGCAATTACTTGAGATTTGAAATTGGTACCATTAACAAATAACAGTACCTTCAGGCTACTATGGGGGGTGAGGACCTGTCTTTGTAAGAAGGAAGCAATTATTTTGGAAAAGAGTGAGGCAACTGAGATGGCCTTAGCCCAATTTATGAATTGATCAACCATTAGTATGATGTACCAATGCCATACATTTTGTTGATATGGGACCAATAACGTTAATGATGACGGTGTCAAATGGGGCAGTAGGACTTACAATTAGAGTTGATAAGTTGTAATGGAAGGTTTCCAACTAGCAAAGATAGACAAAAATTGATGATACCTTAAATCATTCAATCATCCCTTATCAGTAACATCCTTTTAACAGCCACTGATAGGTTTTCCTGTTGGCGCCATGTCCTACCATAGTATGGGACTCCATGGCGGTTTTGGCTCTTGCCAACAGTCAGACCTAAAGCAGCTAGGAGGTTCTGACCTGTTTATACAATAAAGCCATCCTCACTTAAGTCTTCTTCGTCAACTTTTTTAATTTCTGATGAACCTTAGGAGACTCTCAGTTCCATTCCTCAGTTTTCTAATAAACTTATAAATATGATTTTCCTTGGAGGCATAGAGAGTCAATATGGGTATTTGTGACAATCTGACGGCATTTTGATGTATCATTATGTTACAATGAGCAATTAAATAGTCGTAACTCTGGAGTTTAAGTACCAAAGTTCCAGCCATTTGTCTATATCTTTCTTCTATTGTAACCACTGTAGAGAGCCATGATCCGTAACCACTTTAAAATATCTTCAAAAGAAAGGACGAATGTACTTGATAGCAAGCTTGATATCTTGGAAAAACATACAGTAAAGTTGTAAATCCTCTCTACCTTAGTGTAACCTTTTTTAGTCTACTGCACCAGTTTGACTTGCTCTTTAGGCTTCTTATACCAAAAATGAGTGACTACATGCCCAGATTTTCCAATTTGGCGGCAATGGATTTAATTTTATCTGATCTTTTTGGCCCTTCAGGCTTATTTACCGTTATTAGAAATTCTGTTGTTTTTTATTAAGTTCAGCAAAGTTCACTATATTCTAAGTTTGGGTGGAAATGACTTTGAAGGTTTGATTAGGTTCTTCAGATAATTCTCGCTGGCATCTTGAGTTACTCCACCATCTGTGATATAAAAGTCTGGTTTGTAAGCGCTGACACCATAGTGCATTGTATCAATCTGTAGGGACAAAGTGCCACTTACATTGCTGTGTGAATTATAATATGATATTACTTTTTCACCAGCTAGGATCTTCAATTCCTAGTAAGATTGGTCAGCAAAGCGGCCAATGTTTCATTCTATCTAAAATGGATTCTCATAAACTCCTGTTTACGCTTATCCATCCACGTAGAACTACTAAATTAATTTTTAACCGCTTCTTTAGCGTTTCTGTGTGTCCAATTAATTCCTTTGAGATGGGGCAACGCCAGTTTTGACAGTTGGTGTCGAAGCAGTTCATCACTTTACTGCTTTCTGTTAGTCGCTGTATCTAAAGTTCATCATATCAAATAGGCAGAAAAATTCATGTGCGTTATCCTGATGAAATATATATATTTTCAGCTACTCCAAAATTCTTCTGTTGCTACGCTGACAGGAGATTCCTTCTCAATATCCCAAGTACTGATAGGCATATTTTTAGGATTCATCTCTAAAATTGTAGTGAAAGCTCCAGGAATATTCCTCAGAGTTTGTACTTTCCTAAGTGGAATTTTGTGCATCTTGTTACCATCTTCATTTGACTCCATCTGGATGCAATTACACTTATTAATTTTTTTTTCTTCTAAGTAATTTAGCATTTGTGCCATGTCTTCCTGAATCTAGAAGAAAAGTTCTCTATTCACTTATTGTATAGTTTTCTAAATAATATCTCCTTAAATAATTTGGTCTCATTCTTCTAATGAGGTGATATTTCCATAGAGAATGTTATTGACCTATCCAACTATGTTTGATTTCTTCCTATCTTTCTTACTTGCTCATCTAAATTAGCAAAATTGGCTTTTGACTCCAAATACAACACATTCTTGTAACCAGTTTCCAGTTCCGTTCACAACTTATTAATTCATCCTTATATGTCATTTTGATTATAATTTCCAAATCATTGGCTTAAAAAATAAACTATCCCTGTAGTAAGCGCCAAATGTAAACTTTTAAGAGCTGCGGATAC
The DNA here is from genome assembly GCA_022478985.1 of Massospora cicadina. Taxonomy (NCBI): domain Eukaryota; kingdom Fungi; phylum Entomophthoromycota; class Entomophthoromycetes; order Entomophthorales; family Entomophthoraceae; genus Massospora; species Massospora cicadina. The sequence continues at coordinate 175,751 of JAKSZP010014463.1, forward strand.
TCAACTATCCCCTGTATTTAACACCAGATGTGACTTTAAGCTATGTTGCTCACTTTACCTCTCAAATCTATTGCACAGATTCTGATGTGTATGTTAAAAAAGTTTATTATAGTTAATTGACTGGGTTGACAATAGTATGAAGATATTTGTTATTGTTGAGTTTTTCACAATCAACTTAATTATTGTCCTCAATGCTAGACTGATGCTAACGCTCTTCCTTGTAATTTTTGAAGGTACTTCTGAGCTCAAGAACTTCTTCTTCTGACTCTTCCTCTCCTCACGCAGGAGCTAGAGGAGTATCTTAACCATATTTGGACAAGGAAACCTTTTCCTTATACTTTATCCTCATGTATTAGCAACTGACAAATAGATAAGAGAATTTTTCTCTTCCATTATAATCATAAGGGTATGCAATATGAATTGTTAAGCTAACTAAATGTTTATGCCAAGTGATACTTTTACTTTTTTACTACTTTTTCTACTGCTTTATTTTACTTAAAATCAAGGATTATTAGGGGAATCTTGCGCTTAACTCTTCCGTTGGTGCCTCACTTGGAAATAGCATCTGTTGCTAATGGATTAGGCTCTGAAGTTGCACCCCACAAGGATCTTCCTTCTATGCCTTGTCATATTCCACAGCCAACTAAAAGTGACTCCTTCTGGTTGAATTGAGGAAATGTCCCCACATTTTTAATCAAACTAAGAGTATTAAAATAAATGGGCTAGCAACCTGATTAGGTAATGGATCTTCTATCAAATAACAGCAGGTCACGTTACCTAAATGTTTAGGCCTCAATATGCTGCCAGAAGCACTTGGTGATGCTTCATCAACTAATCATAAACCCCTGAGTCAATCGTTGAAAATAACCAATTGACTTATATAATTGAATTACCAATTACTAAATCAATAGTTGAATCATATAGTAAAATCATTGGCAGGGATATTCCGTGCCAAAAAATTAGTAATCTGTCAGAAAAAAGTCCTGGGGGATTAGTCAATATTCCTTTAACAATGACTACCAATAATATTTACCATCTCTTATGATTACTAATATCCACTAAGGTATATTTTTAATAAAAAAAGCAGATTGTGGTATAATTTGATTGTCTGGATGAAATTGTCATATAATTTAACAAGAGTTTATTTAGGGAAGGCATTATGGATGCATGCGGTGTTTTGAGGGCAGGAATGGAGGTGAAAGCGTTGAGCACCTTGGTGGCTGGCTGATTTTAGAGAATATTATTTTGGTAGGGCAGCAGAAATTATGATATTGATATAATGTAATGAACAACCACCCACTGAATCACCCAGATGTGTGGCAGAAGGACATCACCCACAACAGCCATTCTTTTGGGGAGGCTTCAGTAAGCTGACAAAAATAAACAGCCAAATTCAGGACTGGAAACCAGCTTTTTTGAAAAAATCTTGGCATGATATGATTTTTTGAGGATTAGCTCGCTTATTAGATATATTCCTGTTTTGATAGTTGGGAAGAGTTTCGGCCAATAAATCCTCAAATATGCTATGTGTCTTATGGTATTTCCTAACCGTTTGGAAGCTCACAAAGCTAAACAACAATATCTGACTCTCTTGGTCTCTTCTAAGGTAATTTTCCCTTTCTAATCGGGAACTCTCTAGACACAGGTAATTATGACAAGCTCCCCTGAATGCTTGTCTACACTCTTAATATGAAGATTAAATTAAGATAAGAAGAGATATAAGACGAAATTATGAAGATATGGAAAGATGATGTTTTTATTTTAGGGCCAGGCGCTGGTATTTTATACCTCTAGAACATCTCCTGGCCATACTCATCTATTAGATGAGTTAATTAAAACCATGCCAATCCACTATGGATTATGGCAGTGTTTATTAAAATATCCCCAAGTTAATTTGGCTCTTGAATTAACTTAATTACAATCATTTCACCCTGATTGAAGGCACTACTACTCTCATACTTGGGAAGATTTTAGGTATAATATTAGCACCTTAGCGGTGTATATTTGCCTTTCATTCAGCCCAATTATGTTTCATTGTACAGCTGATGAAATACAATAAGTGGGGGAAAAATGATACAGAATTTGAATAATGATGCACCCCTAATCAGGATGTCAGCAGGCCTCTTGATAGTACTAGGTACTCCCTATATGGGCTGTCCATGTGCAAGTACTATCATTTTGTCATATAGCTGACGAAATACAACAATTGAAAAAAGAAATAATGGATTCAAATAATGACGCGCCTTTAATCAGGATGTTGGCAACCCTCTCAATAGTACTTGGTACTCCCTAATCAGGAAGTCCATATTTAAGTACTATTGTGCCAATTACAGTAATTGACATACATAAAAATTATTATTCATTAATTGTATTTGCATCAAATTCATAAATGCAATTTAGTTTGTGCCATAGAATCACTTGGTTCACCCAAGTGGTTCCCATAATCAGCCATAAAGTAATAATATCATAGCTATTATTAGCTATGATAATCAGGATGATTTAGATACAATTTAGATGGTTTTGGAATAATTATAGTTATGCAGATAAACTAGGAAAGATCAAAGGAACCATCGTTGGGATTAATCTATTAGCATTGATGGTTTTCTTGAAGGGTTTATTTTTGAGTCAACCATCAAAATATAACACGTGAGGTGATCAAAAAGCCATTATAGAATAATAAGGTGAGGTTCTCTTGGAATTCAGGGATGCCTTTATACTAAATATCGGGTAAATCAGCACAGGACAGAAGGAGGTAACATAGCAATGAGTTTAACAATAACTTGCCATGCTGTCAAGAGCTAAAAATTCTTGATCTTGGTAACTCACAAATGTACAACTGAGGAATCCTGCATCGCACATTAAAGAGGAAGTATGCCAGGCTCCAAAAAGGTAAGAACTCAATAAACTGAACCATATTTGAAAATGCAAATGCCACTAGACTTGAGTTGAATTGTGACATCAAATCCTTATAAGAAGGAGGCCCCAGAAAGCAACAGTGTCAGTGAGGGGAGAGGGGAGAGTCAGGCACTGCAGGCACAGGTGCAATGGGAACACACAAATGCATTTTCTGGATGACATGAACATGATGGGTGCGGTGGGAATGGTGAACACTGGTGCAGCTTGCTCGCAGAAGATGGGGTCTGAGAATTGGTCAATTCTCCTGGGAAGGCTCACATGAGTGGCAGGCACTGATACTGTGGACTGATAAGGATTACAACAGAAACGCATGTGTTGTAGGGAACTGAATTGGGGAAGGTTTTATGGGTGCTTGCAGCATTCTTAGGTCAGAACTGTAAAGTCAGTTTTAATTTATAGAAAGCTTAGCGCAAGATTTGCAAAAAGACATCATAAAACTTCAGGATGAGGTTCTTTTGATTTAGTTACGCCTGTATACCAAACTTTGGGAAACCCAGCACAGGACATAAAGAGGGAAACATAACAAAGAGTTTAGCGATTTTTTCCATAAAGTCTAAATATAAACTATTTTTTCTTCTTCTTGGTAACTTATTAATTTACAACTGAGGAATCCAGAATCACACATTGAATGGGATTTAAGCTACGCTCTAAAAAGGTAAGGATCAAAGATGAAATAATTTAAAATTGTGAATGCCACAATCGATTAAGTTGAACTATGACAGCTGTAAAAAATGGAAACACTTTTGTTTCTGGCCACCATTAGCTTTCCATTTGGCGCCATTTGATATTGGCAAAATAATGTCCAAAGTATTGTTGGACAATCAAGGTAAGAATTAGATCTTGATGCAACTAACAAAATTAACCTCAGAAATAGGGAAACTCAATTGCAGAAAATTAATGACAGGTAAGTGAGGTAAATTAAGAAGTGACCTTTAGTTTATTGAATTAATATAGAATTGGAAAGCTGAGCATTATTCACAGTATACTGTGGTGCCAAAAACACAACAAAAGATCGTTGAGAAATCAGGAAAAGTCAAGTTCCAAGAGCTCAAGCTTTGGGGCGGTGGTGCGCCGCCTGCTGTAGTGTTTTAACCACCGCTGAAGCATGCCTGGGCTGGCTCTGCTAGCCCTCCCAATGCTACTGGGCGTTATGTACCCCCTCATATTTTTGCCCACCACCTCGCCAGCTCTCAGGTGGTGCTCCTATGGATCCATTTGCATCTTGTCCTCTGGTCAAATATGGGAATCTCTTCCCATATGTAAGTGCAGCCATTATTAGATGGCCACGGCAGCTTTTAAACCCACTGATTTATTGAATTTCACCCCTTTAAGGGGTACTTTGATCTCAGCTTCTGTTTGGAAGCTGATGCAGCCGCAGAAGCAGCCAAGCTGAAAATCATTATAAAAAAATCCCCATTCCCACTGTTCAAACCTGGCTCCCAGATGAGGCCACTTTGGTGGACCAGTTTGCTGGGTTGCCATCCCATCTCTCCCCCAAACGCCTCCACCATGAGCTCATAGAGGGTTTGTCCATTTACATTGCAGACCCCATGTTGCAGTTCGTGGTTCCAAATGAGGCAGATCATCTGGCTGGGCCTTGCATCTTTGTGATCCACCCATTTCATTGCAATACCCATCTCATGATTCCCCCTGCACTTTGATCAGATCTGCCCCTGATCACCCACATTGGGCGCAAATCAAAAACAGCCACATCATTTGCCCCTTGTGCTTTGAGCTTGACCACTCAAAGTGCAAGTGCCCCACAGTTTCCACTTCTACTGCTTCCACCACTCATTACTTGGGCGTCATGCCTGTGGCCATTTCTCCCCAATTTTTTGAATCGGGCTTGATCCTCCAGCCCCCAACCTCAGGCCAATTTGGTACTGCTTCAAAAGTGGTAGTCAATTGGAACCAAAATTTTAATATTTTTAATCAAAATTTGACCAGATTATGGAATCCTGAGTTGATGGATGAACCAGTTTCAGCTGAGCTGACATGGTTGACAGCATGTGGCCAATCAGCTCCTGCCACTGCCCCAATTCCAGTGGCTGGCCCAGTGCTGGCTGAATCCAATCCATTCAAGGCTCTCAAATGGATTGATGAGGATGAATGGCCATACCATGTCAAGACTGATTTTACTTTGGAGGAAGTTTTGTTGATTCTCCCAAATTGTGGCCCCACCTTTTTCTCCCTAAAAACAGTTATCCCATATATAAAAATATAAATAAAATGGCAGTAAAAGCCGCTGCAGCTCCTGCCAACACCCTACTCTGCCAGAAACTTCATGCGGTGATGGTGCCCCTGGGCAAGGGCATCTCTATCCCAAATTTCCCTCATGATTTTGAGGAAGATGCTAAATATAAAATTGAGGAGCTTGCTTTTGGTGTGAGCTGCGCTTGCATGACATGACAAAAACTTATCTTTTTATCCCCACTTATCACAGAACCTGCCAGTGCATCAAGTCTTTCACTTGTGTGCCTGCTCTCATCTCTTTTGCTGAGCATCAACTTGTTTAATACATTGAGGCGATGGACACCACTGGCCTCATAAATAAAGAAAACCCACAACTATATCTCCTTATGCCCCATGTCAATGAAGCTCTCACCCCAATGCTGTCCACCATGGTCTGCCATCTAAAGCGGGCGTTGGTCAAAAGTTTCCCCAAAGCTTCCTCGCCATCTGATATGGCTTCTTAGGCTGATAATTGAGGTGCCATATTAGGAAAAATTTATCTCTAATAATCCTTTGTTTGGCCCATTTTGCAAATAATGATGCGTGGCAGCTCCCCTTTTGGGTTGGGCACCACTAGTGCTAAAAAAGAGCTCAAGCTTTTTTTCTACATTGAAATTTGTTTCATCATGAAACTAAAATGTAAGGCAAGGTAAGGGATGCCAGAACGGCTCATGGAAAGGTATAATTTTTGAACCAAATTTTGGAAAGTGAAATCTCAACATCTTAGGTTGCTCTCTGGTGAGTCCCTCCAAATGCCATTTTTTAGGCCCTTTCAAGTATAAAGTATGGCTTGAGAGAGGCACAGCCAAGTGCCAAACCCAAACCCAACTGAGAATCCCATGAGAAATTCAACTCAGGATTTAAATTCCAAAATTAAATAAAAATGCAACAATTGGACTTCAGACTCAACAGTTACATATCCAGGGGTCTGATCTGCAATGTGATTCCTTATTTATCACCTGACTCAACTTATTAAAATCATTGGGACTCATATGTGGTTTGTATAGGTATGGGATATATCTAAAATGTTAGCTGTGATTGGGCTATGATAGGGATGAGACCTTAGGGACTGCCAGAGGCCCCAAGAATGTTTACCTCATTGCAAACCCCTTACATTATTTTTAATAGGGGAGAAGAGGAAAAAAGGCAGAGGAAGAGGCTCCATAGGGACCATGGCAGTAACCCCTAAAATAAACCACTTGAGAAAGATTACTGAGCCAAGACAAGCGAGCTATGAGGGGTCTAGGATTTTTGCCTGCAGGGGAATTGTTTGTAATCCAGGAAGATAGGTTAAGCTGGGGCTTCTAGTTATCCTATTAGTATAAAGTTAAGTCATAAGATTAAATGCTTACCATGATGTTACTTTACCCAAAATTTGTTCTAAACAAAAAGAAAACTTAATTAACTAAAATTCTGCCAATGGGTTTACTATGCTTACCTAAATTTACTACTTGTTTTGGTATCATCCGTCCCCTGGTTGGTTTACATTATATATATAAAAATAATGTATATAGTATAAAAGATAGTATAAAAGAGAAAAGATCTATTCATAAAAATAAACTTGTAGTATATTGTACTAAGGAATCATCATAAGAACAATTTTATATATAAAAATAAGGTAATAAAACCAGATAATTAAGAAAATTAAGCATTTTGATTCTTAAAAATGCCTATTTTTAACTAAGATTTATAAAAAAAATTTATCTAGAATTTTTTTATCTGCATAGAAAATTATTAAATTAAAATTAATAAGATTATAATAAATTACTTAGTTCCAACTGTAACTAAAACGCTTAAGAGTTAAGCCTTATTATATTAAAATTTTGGGTCTAATTATAATTTTAGTTAATTAAAATTAAAAATATAGTATTTTCTCGTTAGTACACTTATTTGCTACTAAACAACTTAATATAACTATTCCTCAAGCCAATAAATGAATACATAGGTAAGGATAGAATTATGTCTAACAAAGAGCCAACGCCAGTATGCTGCTGTGGTTAAAGGGGCCAATTATTGGCCATATTAATTCCCCTGTAAACAAGCGTGCACTCCAGGAGTCATCACTTTCTAATGGGCAAAATGACAAACATGTCAAAGGATGGCTGGCAGTAACAGCATACTATTCAGGATAGTGTGTTGTATCGCCAGATCACTTATTCTCTGCCAATATCAATGGTGCACCAAGCCATCCATGTAAAATATGGTGTAAAAACCCCCATTTTCATTGAGGTGTCAGATTGGCAGGAAGAGTTTTTCCCAGCTGCTACCTTCATAAAAAACCTTTGTTTACAATTGGTTTGACTTAAGTTTCCCCGCCACAGAGGCGGCTGATGAATCTACAAATATTAAAATGAGATTAAAACATGCAGAGTATAATACATAGTTAATGTGAAATGCTACTGCTACAGCAAGGATAAAGCAATATTTATAGGTTTTTATGATTTTCAAGATACCATCCTAAATGATTTTGTGATAAATAGCCTGAAAATGGGTTTAGAAAAGTATGGTGTTATCATGCAGTTGAGTTACAAAGCTTTTATCTAATGCTAAAACTCTGCAGTGACAAAGCTATTGCTATTATTGACACCCACTTAGAAATTTGGGATGATTTGTCTAGTATCACATGGGATGCTAACTTTAACCTCCCTGAGGGTATCCCTAAAGCTACAAGTTACCATTCCCCTTGAACATGCAGTCCCTATTTGTATTAAATGCAAAGCACAGGACCACAAGGTGTATGCTTGCCCCTTCCAAGGAAGAAACAGTAAGATGTTGATGAGGAAACCCTCATGGATGATCAGCGTCCCACATATGCTAAAGTAACTTATGCCGATATGCCATTCCCTTGGGGTAATGCCAAGGATTTTTTATATGTTTTCCCATGTTCACTAAACAAAGGAAGCGCATAAAAATCTCTTAAAAGGCTGACAGGTAGCTAAAGGGTTGGTTTCCACCTTGAATCTAACATCAATTCCAGAGACACTAAATACTGCCCCACTTCCAGCACTCAGCAATGCCAGAGAGTGCCCAGGCGGCGTATCATCTTATGAAGTACTCATTACGCTTGATCCTGATCCGCTTAATCCATTATACAAATCTTTATGATAATAACGCAATTGACCAATTCTTTTCACATGATCATCCTTCCAGCAAATAAGGCTGTTTAAAAGGTTACACAGAGAGTTATTCTAAGTCTCCCCAATTGAAAATTTGACACCACACTTAAAAAGAGAAGATGGCTTAGGTCATAGTCCTCATTCCAAAGGCCAAGGTGGTCCTATGGCCTGTGGCTGGGTCTATCGACCCAGCTCACCGCTCATATAGCGCCTGGGTGTCCAACTGAAACAAAAAGAATGCTAAACGTCGCATGATTCTGGGCTTCTGCATCATGTACTAAGAAACTAAGTTCCTTGCATAACCACCTGCATACATATTGGGAATCTAAGAAAACATTGTTCAACAGGAATGGAAGAGTAGCAGTCACAAGTTATTTTTTATGAATTCCATTCAATCCTTTTTCTGTGGTTACATTATTTTCCCTGACAAAGGGCTAAGTGAGGTAAAAAATTTTAATTTTTAAATGATTGTGCACTAGCTGTCACATTTTATAAAAAGTGAGGAGTTGCCTCTATTACCATATATGGCTAGTAACTCACCTTCCCACATCTTCTTTATTGTGAGAGCTCCATTTTTTTATTTAAAAGAGGCAAGCTGACCAGGGGACGGACAATAATGATATATGTAATGGGATATAGGGAGGTGAAGTATAGCGAGATTTAAGCACCCCAGAGTAGACGAGCTACCCCTGTTGCCAGCTGGTGCCACCAGGTGTAGGGAAGTTGGATGCCCTACTCCAAGGGGGGTTCCCCTATTATGGAGCAGGTGTGAAGGAAGGGGTCCATATGCAGAAACCAGACTGGTGCCATGATTCAACAAGTCTTTATTGCTTTGGCCTCATGTAACCATATAGCCAGGCTTGAAATTGTTCCAGTAAGTGTAGGTGAAATCTGCTGATCGTACTAAGGATGGTCAGCAAAGTTCTCTTGAAGGCATCCAGCGCTATGGTGTGGATTGTCCGCAGTGCAATGGTGACTATCAGGGAAAGGATTGTGGATGATATTGGGGATTCAAGTTGGAGTGCAAGTAAGCTTCTGGAGATTGACAGCTCCTGGTCATTGCGGGCTCTTAATGACATGCAACTTCCTGCCATATGGCTCTAGATGTGAGGAATGCTTCAAGGCGGTGGTGTAGGGTGCCTTCCCCTCCACACACTGCGCAAGTTGCATGAAGAGAGCTTGAGAAATCCGCTGTCTTGTAGGTTCTTCTGAGGCAATGTCAGGTGTTAGCTATTACCCTTGGCTGGAGTAGCGGATGATGTGTTAGCTTCCATACTGACTTCTGTGTCATGAGGTCGTAGGGGATGTCTAATACATTCAAGTAGTCAATTCTTGAAATGAACGGGGCCACGTCATGTGTGTACCTCTGGGGGTGGTTGTCTTGTTTCCTTAGCGTGAAGAGAGCTCTGGGCCTTCCCCTTCCCTGACTAGTGCCTGTGAGAGTGATGTTCCACCCTATGTGACGAATGGTGTGGAGGAGGTATTTGAAGTGAAGGGGGTTCCATGTGGGCCCACTGCATTGGTGCGGTTTGCAAGGTATGTGAGCAGGCTGGACGGGCTGTGTGGTTTGGGTAGTTTGAGCGCCTGTAAAAATTTAGCCCTCACCTCTCTAGACCAGTATTGTTGTGGGAGGTCTGGGGCTAGGACTTCCTCTATCTAGGTGCCCAATATGCGGTTGGTGTGGTCTTCAAAACCTATTAGGCTCATGCCTCCGCTGGAGCATGGGCCTAAGAGTGTTTCCACCCGTACATGTGGCTGGGACCAGGCCACAGCCATCCTTGGATAAGTTTGCAGACTGAGGATATGAATGTAGGTGAGAAGGAGATTGCGTGGGCAGGGAACCACAGCATCGAGAGGATGAGTGAGTTGTCAACTGTTACTCTCCCTGTTAGTCCTGGGGATCTTCCCTTAAGGGAGGCAACGCGGTTGGACATCTGCTGTAGTAGGTTGTTCTTAATCGTCTCACTGTCATACCTCCTGTTTACAGCCATATCCCAAGGTAGCAAACAGGGTTGGTTGATGGAGGTGATTCAAATGCAGGATTAGTGGGTTGTTCCTTCGTGGGGGCTATGGGGTTTGAGTGTTGTGGCCCAGCCGTTATGGTACTTGCCTAGGAGGATTATTTCCATTTTTTGTTGAGCGAAACATTGCTCACAATGGAATACTCTTCCATGGTGCTTTCCAGCTGTCAGGCATCATTATTATTAGCTATACATTCCATGCAGTCATCCGCAAAGGCTAGTATCTTGACTGTTGGTTGACCTTGTTCAGTTATGCCCAAGAGGCGTGAGTCAACGATGCAAAGGAGAGGATCAATATTTAATTTATATAGCTTTGGACTGAGGGGGTCCCCTTGTTTGAGCCCTCTGCATGGTGTGATCTTGTTAGTCAGAAAGCCAGGGCCGCATACAGCTATGGATGCGGACTCTGTAAGAAACATTGCCCAGTTTATGAATCTGGGTGGGAGTTTGAAGGCGTTTAGTCATTCCTTCAGGTACAGCCAACTAGCGCAATCATATGCCTTCTCCTGGTCTAGGAATACCAGGGCTCCAATTGCTTTGGACTGGCATATGTTTGCGATGGAGTGTATATTGGTCCATATTGAACGCCCTGGTATGAACCCAAACTGATTGGGCGACAGAACATTGGAGGCTATTGTGCCTAATCTGGTGGCTAAAATTTTTGTTATTAGTTTTGTATCTGTGTTAGAAAGTGCAATTAGGCGCCAGTTGGCCAGACCCAGTTTGTTTCCTTTTTAAACAGGGTTATGACATAGGAGTCCTGGCACCAGGTAAAAGGCGTGTCTCCAGCAGGCACTGGTTCATTGATTCCAAGAGGAGGGGTGCGATTTGCTTGAAGTATTTTTTGTAAAATTCATAAGTTATCCCATCAGGCCCAGGGCATTTCCTACATGGTGCACCGCAGACTGTGTCCCAGAGCTCCTCCTGTGTGATTAACTTAGGAAGTCTTAGTCTGGTGGTGTGATTTGTATTTTAGCGGTATGTATAAAATTTTTTTAATATTTTGGGGGTCAGTTGGGGTATTGCGGCATAGTTTGGTGGAGTAGCGGTTTACTTCCGCCTTAACCACCTCTGGGTTGGTTTCCACAGTGCCATCTCCTTTGCGGACCTGTGTGCACATGGGATGGTTGCCGTGGGAGTGAAATTGGCGGAAGAAGTATGTAAAGTAGGTTTCACCTTCTTTTTTGTTTTTAACTTTTCTTAAAACTTTGATTCTGTGCTGGTGTTTGAAGATGAGGGCGTTTAGGCAGGCGGATATTTCCGCCTATTTACGCCCCAAGTTGGAGCTTTAACTGGACTTTGGGGTGTTGAGTTTGAGGTGGTCCAGTTCTGCCAAGGTGCGCCTGATTGTGGATGTATCAGCGGTGTACTTATACAAGGCGTATGGCAAGTTTTATTAATTAATTTGACTTTGAAATTTTCCCATTATGTTATGGGGTTTGATACGTATGGAGTTATAAATTTGGTATATGTGGCCTCGTTTTCAACCCAGTCGGATATTTCAGGCAATTTTATATTTTCCATGTGTAACTTCCTCCAGTTTTACGCCTGTGCGAGAGTTTGGGTTGGTGAAAGCTGCGCCAAAACAAGTCAGTGGTTGGATAAGTTTATCTTTTTGGTTGAGAAGTTGGAGATGTTCAAGTGGTGGGTTTTTGGAATAAGAATGAAATTGATAGAGCTCATTGAAATGAGCGATCCCTCACATATGTTGGGCTAGTCATGTGGGGGAGAAGTGGTGACCCAATGGGGAGTATCATACAGACTGAGTGATGTCTTCATTGCTCAGAATTTGATGTGCCCAGGGAATATCCCCTGGGGCTAGGCCATTGGTCCATGTCAGGGTCAGCCTAGCAGTGGAAATCGCCTAATAGAATGGTGTCCGGTGGGAGGGTGAATGTTGGGATGGTCTCAAGGAATTGTTTCCTCTCAACTGTGGTGCATGGTGCATAGATGCCTGCTATCAAAATTGTGTCATCTTGGCATACAATCATTGCTATCAGGATGCAGCCATGTAGATATTAAAACAAGTTAATGATTGTAATTTTTTTGTGATATGGATGACCACCCCACAGTGTGATGTCCATACTAATTGGGATGGTTAGACCCTGTCTGACAAGGATCCCTCTTTCCCCTGTAGACAGTGGGTTTCTTGATTGGCCAAGATATCTACAGGGGGTTTCCATGGGAAGTTCAGCTTTTTGGTTTGGGATGATTAAGCCCTAGCTCCTGCGATGCTTAGCATCCCTATTAACATTGAGGTGCCCGCGGTGCCTTGGGAGCAGTTGGGAGGGCCATCTGGCCTTATCCTGAGTACACCATTTCTGGTACATGTTCCGTGTACTTGAGCCTGTTCTGCCTGTGCAGTTTTTTGATCCCTTATCCTTTGCCATATTTTGTGCAGGTCTTGCTGTTGGGTGGGTTTGAGTTGGTCTCTTCCACTTGTGACTCATGGTGGTCTGGAGCGGTGTGCTTATTGCTTTCAGTGGTTTCAAGGTTTAAATTTGTAGATGTGGGTCCCACATTTTCGCCAATAGTGGAGCTGAATTGTCTGGCTAATTTCTCTTGATTAGTATCATATGGTGATTCAGTCAAATTGTTGAGAATTTTTTTATCTTAGGTATTTTGACCTGATTGGTTGGCTTGGTTCATTTCATCTATGTCCTCCTATTTGGCTGGGGGTGATGGAGGAGGCCGCAAGTGATGCAGCCATGGCCGCTTCCCATTTGTGGGCCTTATGTGCCATTTTGCGCACTTTAGGTGTAACTTGGTCTATGAGAATGTATTGCCCATCCTCTCCCCAGAGGAAGGCTTGGTTGATGTCAGTTATTTTGCCAAAGTCTTTGCTATCCTTCTCTATGTTGTTGTCGCAGAAGTCTGGGACTATTATGCATTCCTTCATGGGGCATGCGTGCACCTTATGCCCCAATGCGCTGCAGTGAATTCAGATTGGCAGTGCGCTTTACAGTGTGATGTGGAATATCTTTGACATGCCCCCATCTGGGAGGTGAAACACTGCTGTGCGCGGGATTTTTTGAGGTCCTCAGCCACCTCGTGGAGTGGGTTAATCATGTCTATCGCCTTACCTGTTCACAGGTTTGGCATCAGGTGAAAAAACTCTAGTTTGAATTGCTTGATCTCTCTGCAGCTGGTAAGTTCAGCTTGAAGCTCTTTCTCAATTACTTTGTGGAGAAGGTTGGTTAGGAGCGATTTGAAGTAGATAGACAAAGTGCTTGCTTTTCTCCATCTGGTGCACGTGGTGCACACAATTCTTTTGCTTTCAGGGAGGTAAATTTCAACGCTGACTTTTGCAGCAGTATCTGCATCTTCTTCAGTTTCGAATCCCATGTTAATCCAGCCGCAGTGGATTGTGTGGGTGGTAACATACACCACGTGGGGAAAAAAGGAGGCCTTTTCCTCGCCCACTTTCTCTCACAGAGTTGGAGAATCCACTCCTAGGAAGAGTCAGAGCCCGTGCTCTACATGTGATAGGGGTTGGGAATATTAGATTTCCATGTACAGGTTATGTTTAGTGGTGAACTCCACAAACCAGGATGGTTTCTAAGTCTATGGTTTTTTGATGGCATTGGTTCATGGTCCCCCCAGGGCGTTTCTTGCCTTTTGGCGCACCATTTTGCACATTGCCTGTTATTATTTTCGCCCACTTTAAATTTAATTTATTGTTATCGTCCATTTCTCCTGCGTGATTATTAAATTCTGCTGTTTGATTTGAATCTTAGTAACTAATGTGATCGTTACTGGAATAAAAAATGACACTAGAAACTTCTATATAACTTATTAAGCTGTTCAAACTGCGTGAGAGCTCCAGTTTGATCTCCAGGATACCACCTTTATTATGGGTTATTTCAACTGCTGGTCAAATGATACAACTTATTACTAGACACTAACATATCAATGCTAACACCATATAGAATTTTTGGTTCTCAAAGCAGATAGAGGATAATATTATCCTCTCTCTTTTTATTCTTCCAGTATAACTCGCATGAAATGGCCACATATACACCAGGATACATTATCAATGACCCTGATAGATAACATTCTCCATTAGTTACTTTATAGCCCAGAAAATCCAGGTTTTTGCTACTGTGGTGCAGATTTCAGAACATCTTTTAGTAATGATTACCCTGCTCAATTGACTTTCCATAGACTTAACTACACTGGAATATGGTAAGTATTGATATGAATCCAGAGAGAAGTTCTTAAAGTGAATGTCCCAACAATCATCGTTACCCCATATGCTGTGCCCATTTTGCAAAGAACCTGTATTAACATGGGGACTGCTGAAACAACAAATTACAGCTGCTGAAAAGTGGATTTCTACTCACTGACACCATGCATCTAAGGTGACAGCTACTGCCTGCAACTGTCATGGAGCGTGCTGATAGTAATAAGACTTTCCTGGAATAAGGATTTTTGAACACCCAAAGCACCAACCAGAGTACCTTTGGTGCAGCCATCCATAATGTAGAGTCTAAATTATTTAGGACAGTTTCTAACATCAGCCATGTATTTCTCAAAATTGGAAATCGTATTCACCAAATGTTCAGTTAAATGATTAAACTCACAAATATTAACTGGATCTCTGATGGTTTTCAATAACTAGAATAGTGTAAAGGAAAAGATGGAGCGACAGTGATACCTGTCAGGGTCCACTTCCTTATAAGCTCATAAAAAATAGGGAACAGAAAATATTACATATGTTACCTGGAATACTTATGCAATCTGACTATGGAAGATCAACATTTTAAAAAACTTGATGACGCTGGATCAATCTCAGCCTGGCCAGCCAACTTAGGCTTAAATTTGCCACCAAATTATCCCTCCTAGCGTGATTTTACTTGTCATATTGGTGATGCTTCATCCAACAGCCAACTGAATGTGCCCATGGCCAGGCTACATATAGCTGGTCCCATTGAGTAGGAAAGGGGTTGATTGGGTACATACCTACCAGTAATGGGCTCACAATTGCTGGAGACAAAGGAAAATGGCAGTAGGCTTCCAGGCCCATAACTGACTTAATTAATTTATTTTTGCCAGATTTCAATTTATTTATCAATAGAACTTAATCTGGCAGAGATAACGTCTTGAAGAGGAGTTACTGATGGCCTTCTGCTGGCAATGCCCTTAATTGTCGCCACTTTCTCAAAACACCCAAATTTCTGTATTAACTAATGGGTGGTTAGCATGGGGGGAACACGCGATTTTGAAGGGGTACTCTATCATCCACCTCTCATTTGCCACATGAAGTAAGTTTCTCTTGGTGAAAAAGAGGATAGTAGTTGGCTTTCTCCCCTTATGGGTATTTTGGTATTTCAGTATGCCTATACAATCTGTTTCATTAGATTAAAGTAATCTGCTTGCCTCTAGGGATGAACCCTTTAGTAGATGTGAAAGTTTTCACTTTAGATGTTAGTTATTTTTTGTGAAACTCCTTCAGAATATTAACACAATAAATTGAGATTTAATCCTAACAGATTGCTAGTGTTTGTCAAGGGCAATCCCCAACAGTGTATTTTACTATATAATTTTATTATTTTTTTAATAATTAGTAATCTAGTTATATTAGTTGATCATAGTTTGTCGCTGATTGACTAAGGGATTTATAATTAATTGCTGAGGCGTCATCAATGCTTCTAGTAGAAACTTGCGCTTTTTCCTTTAAAGTAGCTTGGCCTGCTGTTAATATGTAAAAGGTCCCTTTACCTAAGCAGGTTGCAATCCTAATTAAGGGAAATCACTAAAGTTTGAGTGAAGATGTGGGGACACATTTGTCAATACAACTAGAAGGGGTCGCATTTCTAGTTAGTGGTGGAATTTGACTAAGCTGATGAGAAAGATCCTTGTGGGGTGCACCTTCAGAGAGCTAATCCATCAGCAACAGCTGCTGTTTCCAAATGAAAGCCAACATAAGAGTTGGGTGTCAGACTCCCTATAAATTATCTTGATTTTAGGTAAATATAGAAGACTCATGAAGATATTTTCAACTAATATACCATTGAAGACTTAAATATTTAACTGTTTTATATTTAGTATATTTTTACTCTTAAGATTCGAGTTAAAGGATAAGATATCCTTTGTAAATATTGCTTGTAAGGTTCTCCAAGACTCCTGAATAAAGAGAGGAAAGTAAAAAAGCGCCTTTATACTAGAAGTTGCCAACTCTAGAGAAAGAGTTGAAGGGATTTGATTTCCTTGTTGTCTAGATAGTATATCAGAATCTTCAAGTAATATAAGGAAGAGAGATAGCAACAATCTATCGTTGAGAACAATAAACAAGTTGTCTGTGAAATATCAACTGGGACAGTGGTTTTAATATCAAGTCACCCAGTCAATTTCTATATTGATAATCTGTTTTAGCGCATAAATAAGAACCTGTGAAGTAGACTTAAGAGCTATAGTGAAAAAGCATGGCTAAAAAGGGCACATTTGTTGAGCACTACTGTGGTGATTGATTTTTCATGTTAAAACTATAGGTAAAAATATCAACACAATGTTGTACAAAAATAATTAAAAAGTTGTGGGAAGAATTAAAACGGCTAACAAAAATGCACTGAGCTTGGCATTACAAGTTTATCTTGCCACTTTGGATAAGCAAGTGATGAAATCAAAGGAGGAAATTGAGCATGTCAGAAAGGTCAATAATGATCTTTAAAGGGATGATCACTTAATCAAAATTAAAGGAGAACAAGTTTATCACAGAAATATTATTTAAAGTTGAATGAAAAAGGAATAGAAATTGCTTTCACCGGATTCAGGGAGACATAGCAAAGATTCAAAAGCTTTTTAATGAATTCAAAAAATAACATGTGTGAATGCTCTCAGATGGAGGTGAATGGAGTTGATAAAGAGACACATGAAAATATATTTTGGAAATTACAAACCTTGAGATCTATTCCTGGAGCTTTTGCAACAAAAATTGGAGATGGCTTCCAAAAATACACCTAATGTTAGTAAGGTTGCTGGGCAGGAATCTCCTGCCACCATAGAAACTGAAGAATTTTAGATTACACCTAAATTACCTATGTTTCACCAGGATAATACACCGTTATTTTTACACTTATAAAAATATGCTGATGTTTGGATATGGGGACTGACAGAAAGCAGTAACTGTGATGAACTGCTTAGGAACTATTTGTCAGAATCTGTTGTTGCCCCATATCAACAGGGACATTTTGAAGTACAATGACGCTAAAGAAGCCATAATGACTGAGTTTGGTAGCCCTAAGCGGATGGCTAACCAAATACAGGAGTTTATGGGAATCCAGTTTAAAAAGGATAAAACATTGGCTTATTTTGCCAACTTATTTTACCAATATTTTCAAATAATGGCTGGTGCAAAAGTATTATCAGATTTAGATGCACACATAGCAATGAAAGCGATGCTGTGGCCCTACTAAAAATTTGTACCAAACGATGGAGTTGGCGCTGGCTAGCCAAAAATCCACATCACATATGCTAGAGTATCTCAAGATTCTAGGAGAAACATATGAGGCACCTAATCAAATCTTCAAAGCCATTCTTGACAGAATTCAGAATACAGTGAAATTCGCTGAGCCTATTAAGAAACACCAGAATCAGATAATAATGGGAAATAATACAAAAGACTGAAACAAGCAGATAGAACCCAAATCCGCTGCTACCAATCTGGAATACTTGGGTACATAGTCCCACAATGGCAGGATAAAAAGCCTAGAGAGCAAGTTACTCTGGTACATCAAAATGAGAAAGAACTGGTCAAGATTGTAAAAAGGACCAGTTTTATAGATATGAAACAATATAGCACTGTGATTAAACCTGTCCTCCATGATATATTTAAAGATGAATGGATATTTCTGATTTATTCATATATGAAGACTCTTCTGATCCGCTCTACCTTGTGTCTAATTTGAATGTAAATGCAATTACACTACCCAAAGCAAAAGGTATAGACCCCAAAATCATGAAAGAAGTTGCTCGGCTATACATTTTTCAGTTGGTGGAATTAGTCAGAACGTGAAAGAGTGGAAGAATTTCCCAAAATGTCACTTAATGAAGCAGGCGTTTTTACCCTATTGGCATGATCAAGGATTTTTTCCTATTTTGTCTGCGCAGTCAATTCATTTAATAAATTCAGCAAATAAAGCCATTATTCACTCAGTAAACACTTTTTTGCAATACTCTGCCTGTATGTATGCGGACTTTATAATCAAGCAATTAAGAGTATGGGTGATAATTGAAAGGGATGCACCTATTAATATCGTTTTTTTTTAACTTTGTGAGGTGAATGAAATCTTTTCTGCCAGATTTAGAGCACCAGAATGAATATGGATTTGCTGAACTGGATACCACAACATCTTGTAAAACATACAGTGCACTACCATATTGGTTCAGATCGCTGGTGGTATCAGGTCCTGCCATAGTGTTGGCAACTCATTATTATGACATACTCTTCTGGATAAAATTCCTGAGAAAGTATGGTGTCAAGTGCGATTTTGATGATAACACCATGAATATTTGGACAAACCCATTACCCTTGGTATATCAGTAGAGAGGAGAGACTCATCTGACTAAGAAAAATTACTATTTTAAATCTAATTTATAATGACGGCATAATTTTTTATCAAGGCAATTTGGTTGGAGGAAAAAGCAAGGAAATGCTAAAGGATATTCTTGAAAACCGTGGAATATGTCAAGGATGAAAATAATGAATACCATTTCACCAGGAACACAAATCATGGTCAACAGAATTAATTCTAGAAATTCTGATAATTGTATGGAAAAGTCATTGTCCCATAGAGAAAATCATGACTAAAGCCTTAGGTAATTCCAAAGATTATAAAGCCAGGACAAGGTAAAATTTGAGTACTGTTGGCCTATCTGAGAAAAAAAGCAGATAAAAGTGGAAAAATATCAAGTCATCACAGTTGTGCATCTAATCCCAATGGCAGACAACAGAGAGTTCTATGACTTTGGAACATTAACAGAGAAGTGATTACTGGCAGATGCTGCCAAAAGCATTAACGTACCAATCACTTGTGAGCAACTGTCTGAGTTATCAGAATGACATCAGGAGGAAGTGTTACAACTATTTGATAAATATTGTGTGATATTTGCCCAATAAGAACATGACCTTGGGTGTGCTAAAATGTGATTCATAGGGTTTACATTATGGAATATCCACAATACAAATGTAACTCATCTGCCAGTCCAAGATGCTAAAGCAGTAGTCAGTGAAGAAATAATTAAACTGGTTGAGAATGGGCTCCTCATACCCTTATCATGTATATGGGCAAGTTTGACCCTTATTGCGAAGATAAAAGGATGGATCAAATTAAGTGGTGATTGATTACTGATAGTTAAATAAAACCACTAATAAGGATTCAAATCTACTGTGAGGATCAATGATATTTGTTGGAAATCCATTATTTTTTGCTCAATGATTCTATGACAAAGAAGCCTGGTAATCAAACTTGAAGCTGAATGAGTTACATGGCAAGTATATTTTATTTTAAAGGGTTTCAAGTCACCGTTTATGTCCCATCAACTAGAGTATCCGTCCTATGGTAAGTATGGCGAGATAAACTTATTGAAGTCAAATACAAAAATAAAATATAGAAATAGTGACGTAGCTTTATTATAGTAAATTGGGTTTTTATATTCTCACTTAACAATATAAATCCTAGAAGGGAAAGGATTGTTAACATTATTAAGGGGATACCATCTGGAAGGGAGGCTCTTGTTCAGGCGATGCATTCCAGACGTTTATGATGCCTTTGTATCATTATTTTTATAGGGCAAAACTAGTGAGTTAATACCCAAGTAAAATGATACAGGGGGTCTCTTAGGTTGATCATTCTGCAGCTTCTTGATTTTTACCCTTTTTCAGGTTCATCTTAATTTGCTGCCTCAAGTGCCACTTTTAGTAGTGGTCACCTGACCTACTGAGGATCTGTCATTTCAATTAAGTAGTAATTAACTTTGGGATATTTTAGCCTCAGTTTAATCTTTCAGAATTTTCTAAAGTCGATTTAATCTGTGCCACCTGTCTATTTCTCCAAAAACTCATTGAGATAATCCCATCAATTCCTTCTTGGGTTTTGGCGTCAATTCAGCTAAGGGAGTCAAATTAGGCGATATTCTTCAAATAATGTCCAAAATCAGGATATCTGACAGAGACATAGTGCATATGCTAAGTGCTTAGAAGAACTCAAAAATTACAAATTTTATTGCACCATGATGGAGGTAGATGAAGCTGACAACGAGATCCATAAAATTCTAGCTGGGAAAGTAAAAACGGCAAGAAAGATTCCTGGAGATTTCACTGCAATTTTAGGATGACTCCCAAAACTACATCTTCCATAAATCAGGTTGCTTAGCATGAATCTCCTACCACAGTAGCAACATAAGAAGTTCAGAGTATGTTGAAATTACCTATGTTTCACTGGGTTAACGCACCAGATTTTTTAACCTAAAGAAATGATGATGTTTGAATAAAGCGACTGACAAAAATTAGTAACTGAGATGAACTGCTTAGACTTTGACTATCAAAATATGTTGTGGCCCATCTCAATGGAAACGACTGAATGTACAGTGACGCCAAAGAAGCAAATAATGATTTTGTTTTGTAGTCCTACATGGATGGCTAACCATAACCAGGATTTAGGATAGTTCAACTTAAGAAAGATGAAACCTTAGCCTGCTTTCATCAACCATATTTTACCAGGAATAACATATGGTGGCTGGTGCAAAAGTATTATTGAAATAAAAGCAGGTTTAGCAATGGAAGTGGCTCTTTGGCCCTACAGAGATCTGCACTGAGCTATGATTAAAACATTCGCAAACCAAAATTCCACGTCACAGATGATAGATTATCTCTAGATGCTAGGAGCATGTCAAGAAAGTATCTATAACTCTCCAGTTTCCTGCGTGGTGGTGCTTGGAGCACAGGACCAACGCAAGGGAACTTGTTGTCAGTGTGGACATAAAGGTAGACCAACAGAGGGAGCTGGAGCTACAGCGACATAGGGTAAGGGTGGTTAGTATGGTACACAAAAGGAGGGATCAAGCTAAGAGCAAAACTTGGTTGATTCCCAAAGTGTCTTTCATATCCAAACTTTGAACAGGGCTAGTGTGCAAGAGTGTCCTGGGTTGGAGGGAAACTTGGCAGGCCCGCTGTGTACCTGATGCCACAATAATTTTAAACCAAAAAATTTGGCTAATTTGATGTGAGACCTCCTTAGGAATATTTGCACTGGTATGCCCAAGTCAACATAAAATGAACTGTAAAATGAACGGGGTGTTTATTATGGGAAGATGACAATTAATGAGGAAGTTAGGTGTCAAGGTAAAAAGTGACATTATTGGAATTCCTGAGATTACAGATATTGTCAATCAGATCAATAGGATATGTGATGAAATTAGATTGAATAATCGCATATCAAATGAATGAGTGTAGTAAAAATTAGTGGGTCAATTAATTGCACCAAAACGAATTATGATGAGACTGAGATGATTCCCACTGCCTCTCAAAATCACATGCAAGTTGCAATCCCATAAGCTCCAGGGAATAATAGTGCACTGTTTAAAATCAATTAAGCTTAGTTAAGTCCAGGAAGTTGGATGGTATATGAAACCATGGCATTCATTTGGATAATCTTTACAGTCAATAAAAATATTCTTATAATGCAAACACTATTAAGGTTATTTACTAAAGTGTTATCAATACCGATCTACCACCTCAGCCTACAAGAAACTCCCTTCTAACTTTTCCCTTTTAACGCATGTCTTTAAGCAACTCCCATATCAGCTTACTCACCATTCCTTATACCTGAATACCTCTAGTGTCCTTGTCATACTTGGCTAAACCACTTGGTTATGATAACTCATGGTTAGCTACTCCCAACCAGGTCAGTAGTACACCAGTCCCTGACAATTTGACCGCCGCCATTTACAATAAATATTCCACCGCGTTTTATCATTGGGGGCTTTGATATCTGCCTTGTTGATGGGAAGTTACCATTTGCTGGTGCGGATGTTTTCCCCACTAAAGAAAGATAAAACAACTTACAAAGGAGAAGTAGGACCCAGTCAAGTGCAGACAGTTAGTGTGGCCAACCATACACCTATGACTTACCTTAAAGTTCCCTTGAAAAAGAAATTATCTTTAGCTGAAGTAAAAGAAGGTCTTACGTTGTTGGGAGCATATTTTAAAGCTTTTCCTGAGACCTATTCAGATGATGCACGGAAAATTATGGAAGTGGGTCTACCACTCACTGGTGATGCGCTGTGTTGGTTTGTAAGTTAACTAGAAGTGAATAAAAATGTGTGCACTAACTATGAGGAATTCAAAAGTCAATTGTTAGCAGCAGCAACACACACTAATACTAGATTAAAGTCAAGAATAACCTTGATGAATTCTAGCAAGAAGGGAAAACTGTTGAGGTATATATAAAGATGTTCTTGGATATCTTTCAGAAGACAGAGTTAGATGAAGAATTGGGAGCACTTTACTTCAGACAGGGGTTAGGAAGCCGCTTAGAAGATTCAATAAGACATCACCCCACCACGCTGCCATTAAAAAAAGTTATCAATGTCACACAGAATCTAATGGTGAGTGTTGGAGGACCAGAAGAATGCTGTAATTAGGAGAATTACAAGAAGAGAAACCCCCAGACCATCGTTTCCTCATTAAATAATGATAGTCTTTTCAATTATTAAGTGTGAACTTACATGTTGGAAAGAAGTGTTTAAAATATGGCTTTGCTGGACAGTGGGACCTCACGGAACTTCATCTAAGAGCATGCAGTGAAAATTCTGGGCTTGCATGCAAAGAAACCTTTGATGAAAGTAACCTTGGGGAATGATTAACAGTCTTTAGCTTACCGCTGCTCACGTCACATTGACTTGAAGTTTGGATAAGTAAAAAGAAAGTTAAGTTTTGGGTCCTGCGTAGTTCACTATATCCTTTAATTTTTGGGTATCCTTGTGGACACAGGTTGAACTCCAGTTCAATTATGGACGGAACTCTATCACAATTAAACTAAAGGATAAGCTCAAAGAGTGTGTGTTAGAAGATCATAAAGGTTTGGGCATGTCCGCAACTGTAAATCAGGTTGGTCCATTGGAACCTTGCAAAGGAAATATCCCTGAGTATCTCTCAAAATGGGATTCACTCTTTGGAGATGAGGAGGCTTATCAACTACCAGCTCATGGATCCTTTTTACACGCGTTTGATTTACTAGAAGGGAAGCAGACCACCCATGGACCTATTTATTTTTGCAAAAAGAGGGAATAAATTTACCTGAGAGATTATCTGGGTACAATGCTTGAGAAGGGGTTTATATGAGTTTACCGCTCTCCCTGTTCATC
Organism: Massospora cicadina; assembly: GCA_022478985.1. Classification (NCBI taxonomy): domain Eukaryota; kingdom Fungi; phylum Entomophthoromycota; class Entomophthoromycetes; order Entomophthorales; family Entomophthoraceae; genus Massospora; species Massospora cicadina. Next base: position 199,401 of record JAKSZP010014463.1, read on the forward strand.
ACCCTTGTTGTTTGTTAGTAAGAAGGACGATGGACTACGGCTATATATAAACTACCAGAAGCTCAATGGTATAACCATAAAAGAACCAGTATCCCTTACCTGATGCTATACATTTGAGTGACCAATTTTCTGGAGCTACAATATCTTCCAAAGTTGACTTGATGGATAAATTCAACAAGATACGGATAAAAGAAGGTGATGAGTGAAAAACAGCGTTTAAGACACGATTTTGGTTATTTTAGTATCTAGTGATGCCATTTGGGTTGTGCAACGCTTCTAGTACATTTTAACAAATGATTACTACGGTGCTGGGTGGCTACCTGGACCAATTCTGCGTAGCCTACCTTGATGAAACTTTGATCTATATTAAGACGCAGGAGGAACACTTACTGCACTTAATTTTGGTCTTTGAACAGCTTGGAAGGTACAACTTGCATGTAATCTATCAAAATGTGAGTTTGCGCAGGAGGAAGTTGAATTTCTTGGTTATGTTATGGGTAGGAATGGTCTCACCATGGCACCTAACAAAGTGGATGCCATCACATCTTGGCCTACACCTAATAGCCAGAAGGATGTTTGTAGTTTCTTATGCTTGGCAAACTTTTGTAGGGATTTTATCAAAGACTTTTCTTCTATTGCGTTACCCTTAACATGGCTTACATCAGAAAGTGTTCCATATAAATGGTCTCAAGCGGCGAAAAAATCTTTTCTGAATTGAAGACTGCCTTTGTTTCTGCACCTGTGTTAGCAATAACCAATGATGAAAAGCCCTTCGTGGTTAAGACTGATGCTTCAGGATACGCTCTTGGGGGGTTCGTTGCAGGAGGGGGATGATAGTAGGCTGCATCCCATAGCCTACTATTCCAAGAAATTCATCTCACCGTAATGAAACTATACTATCTACGGCAAGGAAATGTTGGACGTTGTTCAATGTCTCAAACACTGGCGCCAGTACCTGTGTGAGGCAAAGTACTCGGTGAAAGTTTTGACAGACCATAAAAACTTGACTTACTTTTTCATCCCACGGCAATTGAACCAGCGTCAGGCACGATGGGTACTTACTCTAGCGGACTATGACTTGGACATTGGTTACAAACCTTAAATATTAATTTTTTTCCAGATTCCTTAATCCGACGTCCTGACATGATCCCTGAAGAGGGGGAAATTACTGAGTTAAATACACAGGTGCTTCTTAAGACCAAGGATCCCACTGCATTATTATCTCATCTTGTACTAGTGGGCCGTGTAGATGAGATTTTGGATGTTCAAAATAATGATGCTTTCAGTCAGAATGTGAATAATGATCTCATTCAAAACTTAGACAGTGTGTGGTACAAAAAAGGGTTACTCATTTAGGGGTCAGTCAATATTCCGTAAAGGCTGTTTTTATGTACCAGAATGACCTTTAAGATTGGATGTCATGCGTGAGCACCACGATGTAGGAATGGCAGGACACCCTGGAAAGAATAATATGATCCAATTGATTCAAAGAACTTACCGATGGCCAGGTCTTGGAGGGGATTTATTAAAATATGTGGCAGGATGTGAGGTCTGTGGGCGCACCAAGGTTCATAGAGGACTTCCTGAAGGACAATTACAACCTTTGTCAATCGCACAAAAGCCATGGGAGTCATTATCAATGGATTTTATAGTTGAGCTACCCCGTTTCCAGGGATTCAATGCAGTTTTGGTGGTAGTAGATAGATTTACAAAAATGGCTTATTTATTCCAACTACTACCAATGTCACAACTAAAGAGATAGCTTGTTCGTTTTTTAACAATGTACTCCTGAATCATGGTACTCCCAAGGAGATGATCTCAGACAGAGGGCCTCAATTCACATCTAGTTTATGGAAACAGCTCCTTGTAGACCTTGTAATCAAGAAATGTTTATCCACCGCATACCATCCGCAGACTAATGGACAGACTGAGAGAGTTAATCAGGTGCTGGAGCAGTATCTGAGATGCTATGTTAATGTGGAGCAGAACAACTGGGTTGAGTTGTTGCCTATGGCCCAGTTATGTTATAACACTCTAGATCATTCTTCAACTGGAATGTCACAATCCAAAGATAACTATGGCTATGATGTGAACTGGGAAACATTGCCATCTGTTGAAGCGGATAACCCCCCTTGGAGGGAATTTTTATGAAACATTCATTAAATTCATGCACTTTGCTTGGCTAATATGAACCGAGCAGTACATACTTACAAAGACTTTGCAAATAAGAAGCGTGTTCCTGGTAAGGTGTTGGAGGTAGGTAGCCAAGTTTACCTGGATGCTCGCAATATTTCTTTGGATGTACCATGTCAGAAACTTGCCCATCGGCGCATAGGGTCATACAAGGTCACAGAGGTTATAGGAAAGGTGGATTACCGTCTTTAATCGCCTGAAGGTTAGAAAATTCACAATGTATTCCATCGTTCCCTCTTTCATAAAAAAGAAGGAATCTCCCTACCACACCAGAAAGTCAAAGAGCTAGCACCACTACTGATTAAAGGTCCTTGTCCTGAGTATGAGGTGGAGGCTGTTAAAAGGAGACAAACACATCATGGTAAAGTGCAATACCTGGTTAAGTGGGCTGGATATCCTGCAGAAGAGAGCACTTGGGAGTCTGAGGAGAACTTAAAGAATGCAGGCAAGCTATTAAAGAGATGGAAGAAGAAGGCCTCGCAGGTGGCTTCAGCCTTGGTGTGGGATGATGTTAAGGTAAATCCTGACACTATTGGAATTCCTGAGATTACAGATATTGTCAGTCAGATCAATAGGATATGTGATGAAGTTAATTTGAATAATCGCATATCAAATGAATGATTGTAGTAAAAATTATTGGGTCAATTAATTGCACCAAAACGAATTATGATGAGACTGAGACGATTCCCACTGCCTTTCAAAATCACATGCAAGTTGCAATCCCATAAGCTCCAGGGAATAATAGTGCACTGTTTAAAATCAATTAAGCTTAGTTAAGTCCAGGAAGTTGGATGGTATATGAAACCATGGCATTCATTTGTATAATCTTTAAAGTCAATAAAAATATTCTTATAATGCAAACACTATTAAGGTTATTTACCAAAGTGTTATCAATACCGATCTACCACCTCATCCTACAAGAAACTCCCTTCTAACTTTTCCCTTTTAAAGCCATGTCTTTAAGCAACTCCCATACCAGCTTACCCACTATTCCTTATACCTGAATACCTCTAGTGTCCTTGTCATAATTGGCTAAACCACTTGGTTATGCTAAGCTACCCCCAACCAGGTCAGTAGTACACCAGTCCCTGACAGTAGGTATCATAGGATCGTAGTAAACAAACTTTTAGGAATCATCTGTTAGAGAAAATGGTGCTAAGCCAAGGTGCACTAATAGGCGCACTCTTTCATTCAATAGGGTGCTATACTTTAAAATACTACAAACTCAACTAATTGATTGAAGTCAAGGCTTGCCTGAGTTGGAAAACTTGTAAATCAAATGGGCTTTGAACCCCTGTCAAATAAACTGAATTGCGCCATCATCGTTAACATATAGCTGTCCGTTTTAATGCAAGTACTGAAACAAGGGGCTGGGCTTTTGCACCTCACTTGTAGTAACCTGAGCATATTTTACCTGTACCCAGCGTTGGTCCAAGGTGTGCTTGAGATCAGGAAGAACCTGAAGTTTAACCTTCTGGACCTCCTGCCGCCCATCCTTGTCCTTGATGTTAGTGCCTTTAATCAGGTCATGTAAACATGACATTACCCTCTTCTTCTTTTTGAGCTCCACCCCCCTCCAGGGGCATTTTGACAAGGAAAAGTTTTTATGGGCAAAGGCCAACTTCATGGCAGCAACGGCTTGCTTGGACTCAGATCTTGCATCCTTGAGGAAACGCTCGTGGAATGGTACAATCAAATCTTAGTCATGAGCGCAGTCATGCGCTGGGACCCAACTGTTCTCTGCTGCATCAAATCCCTTCCAGGATACAAGATACTCAAGCCTTCTTCTTACCTGACGAGAGGCAATAATCTCCTCCACTTCCTAATCCGGCGCCCCATCCACTAGATAAGCCTCAGGAGTCTCTGGAGGGGGGCCCTCAAATAACATGTGCTTGCTTTCATGGAATACTGATAATTTTGAAACAAGGGGGAGATCCAACTTGTATGAGGCGTGGCCCACCTTTGACAATGTGGTATGGCCCAATCCTATTTGTTACCAGTTTTTTGCATGGTTGCTTTATTGGGATGTTTTAGCATCCAGCATCACGAGATCTCCTTCCTTGTACGCTGGTCCAACTTGTCTCTTACCCTCAATGTTCTCCTTGTAAGCCTGAATGGCCGCATCTAAATTCGTTCTCACCCCCTGGTGTACTTTCTTGATCATTTTTGCAAAGTCCACCACCGCTTCCACTTGAATCCACAACTGGGCTCCATGTTAAAGTGGTATTAAACCCATAGTTAGCAAAAAATGGGGAAGAACCAATTGATGTATGTTGGGCATTGTTATAGCTAAATTAGGCCATGAGAAGATGGGAAACCCAATCTGAATAATCTGCGGCAGTGTGACACTGCAAGAACTGTTTAAGACATTGGTTCACTCGTTCAGTCTGCCCATCTGATTGGGTGTGATAGGCTTTTGAATGGCAGGGTCGGATTTGTAAAATCTTAAACAACTCTTCCCAAAAGATAGAGGTAAACTGGGTTCCCCAATCGCTAATTATTTCTTGAGCGACCCTGTGAAGAGCAAACACATTATTAACAAAAAGCTTAGCCATCTCAGCCACGGTAACTGTGAGGCAAGGGATAAAGTGAGCAAACTTTGTAAAACAGTCCACCACCACCATGATACCATCATAGCTATCAGATAGGCAATTCTACAATAAAATCAACTTATAGGGAAGTCCAAGGCCCATCAGTCTTTTAAACTGGTACCAACGACCCCGCTAGAGGCTGGCAATTCTGTTTCATTTGGTTGCAGACTAGGCACTCTTTAAAATACCTGCCTACCTGAAAGGCTAATCCCTTCCAAAGGTAAGTGCGGCGGATAAGCTCAAGAGTCTTTGTCTTCCCAGGATGACCAACGGTGATTCCATCATGATGGCCTGGATGATTTCCAGGCGAAGTGGTCATGCAGGAACCTATAGGCGCCCCTGAAACCACACCATCTCATCCTTTACATAATAACCTCTGTGATGTCCTCCTGATTCAATGCGCTCTTGGAAAGGATCATATTATATTTGGCTGATAAAGGCTGAGAATGGACTACCTTTCTTAACATGCCAAATTCCTCCAAAGTTTCCAGAGTAGAAAGCGCTGGCCCATTGGCCAAGGGAGAGGAAAGTTGAGACACAATCTTACCCGGTGGAATCATTAAATGAGTATTATGCACCCCAACCTCCAGAGTATCGGGAGCTAGTGCAGGGTGCAGCTCAAAGAATCTGTAAAACCATTCTCCTTGCCTTTAGTAAACTCATAAGAAAACACAGATTGGGCAAGAGTCTCATGCCAGAGGATTTGCTGTGGGGTTAATACATGAGGTGCGCAGTAGTACAGTAAGGCACAGTGATCTGTACATATGTGGAAGGGTTGGGATGAGCCATGCAACTGATGACGCCAATAGGTCAGCGCCTCAACCACTGCTAATAACTCTTTCTCATATATGGCGTAGTTTAACTCTGGTAGAGACATCTTCCTAGAAATATATCCCACCGGATGCTCTATTCCATCTTTGCCTACTTGTAATAGGGCCGCCACTATGGCGAAGTTGGAGGCATCTAAAGCAACAATGAACTCTTAATTGGGATCAACATGGCGAAGAACGAATGTGGACAGCAAAGTCACTTTACAGCTTGAAAGGCATCTTGCAAAGTTGTGGACCACTGGAGTACTTTTGCCCCACTCGCCTTATATAAAAGTGCAGCAACTTCAGAAAGTTAAGGTGTAAATTGTTTAAGAAACGTATACGTCCCCAAAAAATCTCCTCAATTCCTTAACTGAAGTTGGAGTGGCAACTCATGAATCGCCTTCTCCTTGTCTGGAGTTATCATGTGCCCTTGGTCAAACATGACGTTGCCAAGACAGGTGACCTGGGACTTAAAGAACTCACATTTACTTTTTTAAAGTGAGGTCAGCTGCCCTCAAGCGCTCCACCACCTGCCAAAGGTGTACAGCATGGAACTCATGATCAGGGGAAAAACACCAGAATCTCCAATGTAGGCTACCACGCATACCAGAAGGTCCTCCAAAGCCGCATCAATATGGCGTTGAAAGGTAAAAGGTATTTTTAAGCCCAAAGGGCATAACCCAAATTTGGAAACTCCCTTTTCTGGTATGGAATGCGGTCAGCCATTTCTGCCTTTCTTGATCTGGATCTGATTAAATGGGTTTAAACAATCCAACTTGGAGAAAACTCACGCCTTTTCCACATAGCGTGAAATATGTGAATCCAATGGGATGGGATGTAAGTCTGGTACTGTGACATTGTTTAGATTCCTATAATCTACACATGGGCTTAAGGTACCATTAACCTTCTCTACAAAGAGAAGTGGGGAACGTACAGGGGAGATTCACTGAAAAATTGCTCCTTTGGCTAACTGCTTTTTAACCCACACATCTAAGGCTTCTTCCTCCCATACAGTCAATGGACAAATGGGGAAGATATACGCACCAGATCAACGGTGAGCTTAAACTCTCAAATTAAACTCAGAATGATCTAGTAGTATTTTTTTAAAGCCGCTTCAACTAAGATTCCAACCCCTCCAAATGTGAAAATAGTGAACCTCAAAAGCGGGTTTCATCAACGGAGCAAGGCTGAGGGTGTGAATATTGGGCATTGGGGCAAAACGCCCTAAAAGTTGGCTTCAGCCAAAGGGACAACTAACTTGTGACCATTCTTCAAAGTTAATGATAGGGCATTTTCTCTCAAGTTGGTTCTAATGTCGAACTTTCGCCACCACTCTACACCCAAAACAAGGGGGTACAAGAGGTTTTTGATAGCTTGGAAGTGGTCAGACAAATGATATGTTCCAACTTGATAGTCCATGAACCCCATGATTTTTAGCTTGGAATTACCTTGGGAAGCCCCTCCTTTAACCATAACACCTGGCAAGTGACTCAGATCAAGGTAGTCGGCTAGGTATTGGTCAACAAAATTCTCAGAGGCTCCAGTATTCACCAAAATAGTAGTGCTGGTTTTCTGTAAAAGTGATGAAAGGGTAGCAGTCAATAAAAATACCTCGAATGATCTTTATTTATAGCAGAAAAAGCCAACACTTCATCACCAAACTCATCTTCAGGGTTGTACATACCTCCAGGTTACGTTTCTGCATCAAAGAATGGAGAAAATATTTGGCCACTCTTACTACTGTGTGCCACATATCCCACCATATCTTCAGCAACTTCATAAACGTTTTTGTATTGTAATTATAACATCTTCTCCACCTCCTGGGTTCCACAGAAAATTGTTATGGTAAAGCGTGGGTTTTCTGGGGTAATTTGATACACTGAAATGGGGTCCATTTTTGAGCCATAAGGGAATTATATGGTTTAATAGTATATATGGAAATGTCATTTATAAAACGCGTTTTGAACCGTAATGACCCTATAACCTTTTTAGCGACGGGTTGTATGACTTTATCCAAGGCCAACACCACCAGGTCCTTTGTCAATGATCCCAACTGCACTGTCTTAATGCAGTGACAAAGAAAAAAGATTTGATGGTGTCAATTTTATTAGAATATGGTGGAAATTTGGGGGATTACGACTCTTTGATTGTGAAGCATCCATATCCACCAGGTATTGGCAAGAAGGGTGACTACTTTTCAGTCAGAGGTAGCAAGAATAATGCCAAAAATGCTCCAACCCTTGGTAAAACGCGAAAACAGTGGTGAGCCCCACCGCGGCCATGGCCACCAGCTGGTGCACCCCATTTTTACTTTGCAAAAGTCCCACATGGAAAAAGTTTATGCATGTAAAGTTAAGGGGTTGGTTGTCAAATGTCAATAATTTATCTATAACTCCCCAGTTCCCTGCGTGGTGGTGCTTAGGTCACAGGACCAACGCAAGGGAACTTGTCACCAGTGTGAACATAAAAGTAGCCTAACAGAGGGAGCTGGAGCTACAGCGACATAGTTAAAGGGTGGTTAGTGCAGTACACAAAAGGAGGGATCAAACTAAGAACAAAACTTAGCTGTGGCCTGAAGTGCCTTTCATAACCAAGCTTTAAACAGGGCTAGTGTTTACGGGTGCCCTGGGTTTGAGGGAAACTGGGCAGGACCGCGGTGTACCTGATGCTGCAGTAATTTTAAAATTAAAAATTTGGCTAATTTGATGTGGGACCTCATCAAAGAGGTCCACGCACAGGTATACCCTAGTCAACATAAAATAAACTGTAAAATAGCGGGGTGTTTATTATGGGAAGATGACAATCAAAGAGGAAGGTAGGTATCATAGGATCATAGTTAAACAAACATATAGGAATCATCTGTCAGAGAAATTGGTGCTAAACCAAGGTGCACTAATAAGCGCACCCTTTCATCCAATAGGGTGCTATACTTTTGAAATACTCCATACTCAAGTAATTGATTGAAGTCAAGGCTTGCCTGAGTTGAAAAAGTTGTAGATCAAATGGGCTTTGAACCCTTATTAAATAAATTGAATTGTGCCATCATCGTTAACATATAGCTATCCATTTTAATGCAAGAGCTGAAACAAGGGGATGGGCTTTTTCACCTCACTTGTAGTAACCTGAGCATATTTTACCTGTACCCAGCGTTGGTCCAAGGTGTGCTTGAGATCAGGAAGAACCTGAAGTTTAACCTTCTGGACCTCCTGCCGCCCATCCTTGTCCTTGATGTTGGTGCCTTTAATCAGGTCGTGTAAACATGACAGGGCAACATTCAAAGCTTCTAATTGAACCTACAAAAACTTTCCTGCCAGAACCTAGAATACAGTGAAACTCGCTGTACCTAATAAGTAACAACAGATTTGAGTTGCAATTTAACTAAATCTAATGTACTGAAATGAATGGATAAAAATTAAACCTGCTGCCATCAATGCAGAAAACTTAGGCATGTAGTCACTCAATTTTGGTATAAGAAGCCTAAAGAGTAAGTTACTCAGGTGAAGGCTAAAAAAAAAACTGGCCAGAATTCATAAAAGATATCCAGAAGTCTAGATACGGAACAATCTAGCACTGCAATCAAACCTGTTATCCCTGGAATTTAAAAATGATTTGGTTAACTCTGATCTACTCGTAGATGAAGATTCACTTGATCTGCTCTACCAGTTAGTTAATTTAGACGTCAAAACAATCACCTGAGCAAAGGCAAAGGGGACAGACCCCAAAGTCAAGAAAGAAGTTGCTTGGCCATATACTCTTCAATTAAAAGGAAAAAACAGAACTTCAAATGCATGGAGGAACATTTCTAAGGCAAAACTTGACAATGTGAATGTTTCTCTATCTATTAGTGTGATCAAGAAATCATTTCCTGGTTTGTCCACACAATTAATTCATACTCTGGATCTTTGAATAATGCCAAAATCCATTCAGTAAACACTTTATTAAAATACTCTAGAAGTATTTATGAGGAAATTATAGTCATTTGAGTAAAATTTAGGCGATAACTGAAATTATTACACCCATTAATATCATTTAAACTAAGTTGGTGATGAAAGTGAAGGTTTTGTTGGATCTAGAGCATTGGAAAGAATATGAAACCGCTGACCAGATATCACAACATCTTGTAGAGCATACAATTCATTGCTGCTTCAGATTGTATCACCAGTGGTATCAGCTCCCAACATAGTGTTGGAAAAAATTATGACATCCTCATTGGAACGGAATTTATGAGAAAGTATGGTGTCAAATGTGATTTTGAGAATAATACTGGATAATTTTGTAGCAAACGCTTCCCTTACTATATCAGCAGAAAGGAAAAACTCCACTGATGAAGAAAAATATTTTTTTTAATTTAATTTATAATGATGGCATATTTTCTATGAAATAAAAGTTGGTTGGCAGAAAAATCAGGGAAGTGCTGAAGCAGATTCTCAAAAAATGTGGGATGCCATTGATAATAAGCAAGACAATTAAATTCTATTGAAAAACAAATAATAGTTAATACATGGTTAACGCTAGAAATCCTGGAGCCTTTATATGAGGAAGTCATCGCCCTAAGGAATAAATTGAGATTGGAGCCTTGGTAGCGCCAGGGCTTATAATTTCAGGCCACAGTTAAATTTAAGTACTAATGGTCAATCTGAGAAAATCCCTAATGAAAATGGGAAAACTTAAGTTATTGCATTTGCACATTTTTTTTCCTGATGGCAGGAATCAGATAGTTCCATGACTTTGGAACACTAACAGAGATGGGATTACCTATGGATGCTGCTGACAAAATTAATGCAATTGTTGATCATGAGCTTCTGGATGAGTCATCAGAATATCAACAAAAAGAAGTTCTATGATTATTTGAGAAATATTGGTGATATATGCCCAGGACAATAGTGACCTGGAATGCACTAAAAATAAGATCTGTAAGGTTGATACTGAAGAATATCTGCCAAAATGAATGAGACCTGTCCACTGGTCCAAGGCTTCTGAAGCAATATTTAGTAAGAAAGCAGTAAACTGATTAGAAATGGCTCCTCATACCATTGTTAAGTACATAGGTGAGTCCAATCCTTATTTTAAAGAAAAAGGATGGATCAAAACTGTGTTGATCAATTACCATTGGTTGAATAAAATCACTAATTAGGATTCATATTCATTTCTAAGGATAGACAACATGCTCAATTGCCTTGGGAAATCAAGTTTTTTGGTGATAGATTTGATCATAAAGTTTTGAAAGATAGAATTGCCAAAAGAATATCAATAGAAGTGTGTGATAGTCACCAACAAGGACTATACCAGCCAACAAAAATGCCTCATGGATTTCAATGTGCCAGCAACTTTTCTAACGGTCAATATTTTCTATCTTAAGTGACTGAAGGTATCTTGTGTTTTGGTGTACTTGGATGACATCAATGTTCTTAATAGGACATTCACTGATCACCTGGATCACTTAGAAGGAGTTTTCAAGTGCATAATGACAGCTAATCTAAAGATCAAGCCAAGGAAAAGTCATTTCTTTAATATAGAGCTTGAATACCTGGGGTTTGTGATAAACTTCAGCTGACTACAACTGCAGCTGAAGAATATAATGGCCAAATAATGGATGTCAATCCTGCTGAGTGTTCAGAAATTACAAGTCTTTCTTGGGATGGTTGTCTACTATCACTAATTTAACAAATATTTCACCAGTTTTTCAAAACCACTATTTCACTTGCTGAAGGATCTGAAAAAAGGATCTATGTGGAATGAGGAGGCCCAATAAGCGTTCAATGAGCAGAGAAGATATGGGATTACTAGTCCTGTTCTGAAATACCCAAATGCTAGTTGTAAATTTTTAATTCAGAGTGATGCCTCATTAACAGCAATAGGCGCCATTTAGGTCAAGTAGACGACGATGGAGAAGAGCATCTGGTAGCATATGTGAGTAGGACATTGATGCCAGTGGAAAGGAACTACAACGTGTTAAAGCACAAGTGCCTCACAGTAATATACACCTACAAATAATTTTGTGTGTATTTATGGGACATATTTCAAGGTTGTGACTGCCCACCTGTCTCTATGCTGGTTGCATAATCTTAAAGACCCAGAGGGGTGACTGGAACGATGGATTTTAAACTGCAAGCCTAAAAATTTAATGATTATACACTGAGCAGGAGCAGCACCTTAGAATGCTGACAGATTATTGAAATTACCTGCCATTTAAGTCGTTTACTAGCAAGTGGTTGAAGTATTCCAATAGATGATCAAAGGGGATATTGGGGATAAACCCCAGGAGATTTGAACTTTACTAAAGAATGTGATGGAAAATACCAAGATAAAGAATGGACAGCTTTATATGTCGATTGACAGAAAACAATACTTATTTCCTAAACCTTTGGAACTATCAGAACTTATTCAAGCCGCGCACAAAGTTGTAGGGCATATTGACCTAAGAATGATGATGGAACATCTAAGCCAGTATTATTACTGGATATTAATCCATTATAGCACAGCAGATATCCTAAACTGTTGTGTGGAATGTCAACTCCACAAGCCACACAAGTATGTGATGGTATACTGGCTAATACCCTGGGTTCATTTGGCACATGGTGTCAATAGATGTGTTGGGACCTTTGAGTGTTAGTACTGGAGTAGTAAGTACATTATAGTCACAATAGACCAGCTGACTAGATGGGTTGAGACAAAGTTCTTGAGTAAAGTAGATGCTACAAGCACTGCAAGGTTCATACTGGACTAAGTAGTGTACCAGCATGGATGCCCAAGCATTATTAAGTAATAATGGAGCCAACTTTATGTCCTGCATGATCCCAAGACAGAATGAATTAATGAAAATCAGAAGAGTGATGTCCCTTTCCTGCCATCCAGAAAAAATGGAATGTAAGAGAGATTCAATGGAAATTTAGTAGCAATGCTGAATAAAATTGGTGGTGGGGAGAACCTCAACTTGGGGATCTTATCTGAGTTCAGTTATCTTCACTTATAATACCAATTCTCATATGGCAACAAGGAAATCTCCATTTTTTAATTTTACATGGATGAGGAGCCTCATTACCACTAATTTTGTATTCAACAGTGGAACCAACTTTAGGGATGAGCACAGGGCAATACAAAACCTAATTGTTAAATATCATGATTTATTTGTAATTACAGGCATTTGACACAATGTTGAAGAAAAGAATTGGAGTGAAGAAAAAGGATGATCAAAAGTTGACCAGCCTTAAATAGTACCAAGTGGGAGATAGGGCAGCTTATTATGATATCCATAGGTTTGGAAGAAGAAACAAGATGGACACCCTTTAGTCAGTCCCATTTGAGTTTATCATTAAGGTGGCAACAGATGCTTTATGCTAAAGACATAATGGGTGGTCATATATTGAACTGAGTCCATACCAAGACTTAAAGTATTTGATCTAAGTAAAAATAATTGCAATGATCCCTTGGTACCGCTGAACCATGATTGTTTTGAGTCGCAGGTGGACCTCTGAACCATATTTGATGGTTAAGTCTCAAGTGGAGACTGCATAACCAGAATTGATGGTTAAATTTTATAAAAGAAGGTCTTCGAATCTACTAATAATATGTTTAAGTCCCATTGCAAGAGAAAAAATGGTTTAAGAAAATATAAAAAATAAAGGATGAAAAGGATGAACAAGTACCTATTAAAATATCAAATTTATTTTGCCGCAATTGAGAGAATCTGCAAGTGTTCTCACCCACCATTGTTATTCAGGGGAATTAGATAAATTGTGACAGAATTAAAGAAGACTGTAAACGTTGTCAGGATCAGCTCATGTTCAAACTGGATCTTCTGTAAAGAGGCATGAGGAAGAAGAGTCAAAAGGTCTGCTCTGATTTTAAAATGAAAAAGCCCAGCCTGGGGGAATACAAGAACCAAGGAATCAATGAAGCCTACTGAGAATATCCTTTAAACAGCATGTAGTCATAGAAGCTCAACCTGAAAAAATACAGGCTTTCCAAACATATTATTGACAAGATTGACCAAAATAGTTCTGGTATGGCATGTGTAAGGAGAGTGTCTATAAAAAACCTGTTCCCAGCGTGGTGGTGCTTGGTGAACAGGCCCAACGCCAAGGAACTAGCCGTTAGAATAAAAATCATTATTGCCCAGCAGAGGGTGCTGGATCAATAATAACTCAAACAAAGAAATGCAATAAATAATCAGCCAAAACATCACAGTGCACACTGAGAGAAGGGGTAAATGACCCAGGTTGGAGGGTACCTGGATGAATCAACGGTGCATGAGTGGATAATCTTACTGTGTCCAAAATGGTAAGCTTAATGGAGCGTGAGACCTCCTCAAAGGGGTCTGCACACAGGATTGTTCAGAATATCATTTAAAAGAATGGTAAAAACGGGGAATTTTATTTGGGAAGTCGACCAACATTCCTTGTTGGTCGGGGAAAACATTAAAACTTGGATGGAGGAATAAGAGATTTTCAGGAGTGGGCCCAAGCACCAACCCACCAATAAGCACACACTACCATCCTGATTGGTAGAATATGCTGAAACTGACTTCACTCATGTTATTAATTTAAGTTGGATTTGACCCAAACGTGTGATTTCATAAATGGAATGGGTTTCAAACCTCTTTCCTTGACTAACTGAACCAAACTGTTTGCATTCATTACGTAAACCATTTGTTTCAATGCCTGGGCCAACGTAAGGGGCTAGGCATTTAACTCCCCACTAGTGCCAACCTGGGCATATTTTTCCCGTACCCAGCGTTGGTCTAGGGTATGCCTAAGGTCAGGGAGGCCCTGTAACTTCATCTTTTGGGCCTCCTGGCGCCCAGCCTTATCCTAGGGGTCAGTCCCACTATGATGTCATGTGACCATGACATTACCCTCTCCTCCCAATGGGGCTCAACCCCCTCCAGGGGCTTGCATAAGGGAAAAGTTCTTGTGGGCAGGGGCCAACTTCATGGTGGCAATTGTCAGTTTAGGTTGAGATTCAGCAGCCTGGGGGAAATGCTTGTGGAAGGCTTCAATCAAATCTTGGGCATGCACACAGTCATGAACTGGGACCCAACTGTTCTCTGCAGCGTCAAAGACCTTCCAAGATACCAGGTAGTCCAGTCTTCTTTTAACGCGGAGGGAGGCAACTATCACCTCCACCTCCCACTTGGGTGCCTCATCCATGAGATAGTCATCAGGAGTCTCTGGTGGGGGCCCTCAAACAACGTCAGTTTTGCTCTCATGAAACACCAAGAAGATCTGAAATGAAGGGGGAAGATCTAGCTGGTATGAGGCACTGCCCACCTTTCTAACAAAGTGGTAGGGGCCAATCCTCTTTGTTCCCAGCTTCTTTCACAGCTGCTTGATAGGGATGTTATGAGCATCAAGCATCATGAGATCCCCTTCTTTGTACGCAGGACCCACTCGGTGCTTCCCATCAGCATTCTCCTTATACACTTGCATTGCCGCCTCCAAGCTTGTGGAAACTCCCTGGTGGACCTTCTTAATTGTCTTGGCAAAGTCTACCACCGCTTCAACCTTAGAACCACAGCTGGGCTCCATGTTAAAGGCGGGGTTAAATCCATGGTTGGCGAAAAAGGGGAACAACCAATAGACGAATGCAAAGTGTTGTTGTAACTGAATTGGGCCATAGGAAGGTTAGAAGCCCAATATGTATGATCCTTGGCGGTGTAACACCGCAAGAACTGCTCCATGCACTGGTTCACTCGTTCAGTCTGCCCATCTGATTGAGGGTGATAGGTAGTCAAATGGTAGGGGCAAATCTGAAGAGTCGTACACAACTCTTCAAGAAAGATGGAGGTAAATTGGGGTCCCCAGTCACTGATAACCTCTTGGGGAACTCCATGGAGCGCAAACACATGCGTGACAAAGAGCCTGGCCATCTAAGCCGCAGTTATTGTAGTTCTGCAAAAAATGAAGTGGGTGAACTTTGTAAACTGGTCCACCACCACCATGATGGCAATGTAACCATCTGAGACAGGTAGTTCTACAATAAAATCCACCAATAGGCAAGTCCAGGGCCCTTTGGCTTTCTGGACTGGTACCAACAACCCCTCTAAAGGTTGACGATTTGGCTTCATTTGGTTGCAGATTAAACACTCCTTAAAATACCTCCCCACCTGAGCAGGCAAGCCCTTCCAATTGTAGGTGCGTCATACTAACTCCAAGGTCTTTGCTTTCCAAGGATGACTAATGGTGAGTCCATCATGATGGTCCCATATGATTTCCAGGCGCAGTGGGCCAGCAGGAACCCATAGGCGCCCCTGAAACCACACCATCTCATCCTTCACGTGATAGCCCCTGGAGAGATCCTCTTGATTCAAATCATACTTTGCAAATAACATAGTATATTTGGCTGCTAGCGGTTGAGCAAGGACTACCTTCCTGAACATACTATATTCCTCCGCATTTTCCAGAGGTGCAAGCGCTGTCCCGTTGGCCAGGGGAGAGGGAAGTTGTGACAGAATTTTACTTGGTGGAATCATAACCTGTGTGTTGTGCACTTCTACCTCCTTGGGATCAGGTGCTAAAGCAGGGTTGCAGCTCAAAGCATCCGCCAAACCATTCTCCTTCCCCTTGGTGAACTCATATGTGAATGAAAATTGGGAAAGGGTCTCATGCCAACAGGTCTGCCGTGGGGTCAGGACATGAGGGACACAGTAGTAAGCAAGGCACGGTGATCTGTATGTACTCAGAATGGTTGTGTAGAGCCATGCAGGTGGTGACGCCAATATGTCAGCGCCTCCACCACTGCTAGTAACTCCTTGTCATAAATGGTGTAATTCAACTCTGGCAGAGACATTTTCCTAGAAAAATATCCCACTGGATGCTCTTTCCCATCTTCGCCTACTTGTAACAAGGCAGCTGCTATGTTGAAGTTGGAGGCATCCATAGACACAATGAACTCTTTGGAAGGGTCAACATGGAAAAGGACAGACGTGGACAACAGGGTGCACTTCACTGCTTGGAAAGCATCTCCAAAACGGAGGACCACTGAAGCACCTTTGCACTGCTAGCCTTATATAAGGGAGCTGCCACCTCGGAAAAATTCAGCATGAACTTCTTGAGGAATGTACACAACCCAAAAAGCTTCTTAATTCCTTGATGGAGGTGGGGGTGGGCCATTTATGAATCGCCTTCTCCTTGTCTGGAGTTATCATGTGTCCTTGGTCAAACACGACGTTGCCCAGAAAAGTAACCTGGGAATTGAAAAACTCACACTTGCTTATCTTCAGTGTAAGGCTGGCTGCCTTTAACCTCTCCACCACTTGCCAAAGGTGTACTGCATGGGACTCATGGTCAGGGAAAAACCAGAATGTCGTCCATGTAGGCAACCACGCATACCCCTAACAAGTCCCCCAACGCTGCATCAATGCGGCGTTGAAAGATAGCAGGGACATTCTTAAGCCCAAAGAGCATGACCCGAAACTGGAAGATCCCTTTTCTGGTATGGAATG
This sequence comes from Massospora cicadina, assembly GCA_022478985.1. NCBI lineage: Eukaryota > Fungi > Entomophthoromycota > Entomophthoromycetes > Entomophthorales > Entomophthoraceae > Massospora > Massospora cicadina. Next base: position 216,440 of record JAKSZP010014463.1, read on the forward strand.
CAGTTAACCACTCTTGTCCCTTTTTAATCCGGATCTGATTGAACGCATTGAGGCAGTCCAGCTTGGAGAAGACCTTCGCCTTCTCCACATAGCGCGCAATCTGTGAATCCAAAAGGATGGGATGGCTGTCTGGTACAGTGACGTTGTTAAGGTTCCCATAGTCTACGCAGGGATGTAGAATACCATCAGCCTTCTCAACAAAGAGAAGTGGGGAGCATACAGTGGAGGTACGCTGAAAAATCGCGCCTTTGGCTAACTGCTCCTTCAACCACACATCCAATGCCTCTTCCTCCCGCACAGTCAATGGGTAAATGGGAGAAGATATACACAGTTCATTCAAAAAGTTCTGGGACTAACGTTTTAAAGACACAACTTTACAAATAAATAAACTTTCTTTTATCATAATTTAACATACAACCTTTCCCTCTCTATACATATTTATATTGCTAAAACAATTGTTAAAAGGTATGCACATAGTTCCTATTTTGTATAACCATGTTTAAACCAGATGTCACATTCTTCTGAATTGTCTCTACTTTATCAAAAGGATGAACCTTCAGTGCCACCTTCAGATTAGAGAACAGAAAGAAGTCAGACAGAGCCAAATCTGGTGAATAGGGTGGATTTTTATAATTTGAAGGTGGCACTGAAGGTTCATCCTTTTGATAAAGTAGAGACAATTCAGAAGAATGTGACATCTGGTTTAAACATGGTTATACAAAATAGGAACTATGTGCATACCTTTTAACAATTGTTTTAGCAATATAAATATGTATAGAGAGGAAAGGTTGTACGTTTAAATTATGATAAAAGAAATTTTATTTATTTGTAAAGTTGTGTCTTTAAAACGTTAGTCCCAGAACTTTTTGAATGCACTGTGTATGCACCAGATCCACAGTGAACTTTAAGTCACAATCAAATTCAAAGTGCTCAGGAAGTGTGTTAGCGGATGCTGCATCAAAAGAAGATTCCAACCCCTCCAAACAGGACGGTAGGGGAACCTCCACAGAGGGATTCAGCAAAGGGGCAAGATTACAAAAGGGAATATTGGACCAAACCATCTAGTACTAAAAAAAAATATTGGACCAATGAGGTAATTTTCCCTGAAATTATCCTATGACAAAGGAACAATCAACTGGTGACCATTGGACAAAGACAAGGATAGAGTGTTTTCTTTCAAATTAGTTCTGACTTTAAACTTTCTCCACCACTCTACACCCAAAATAATAAGAAACAAGAGGTTCCTGATAGCTTGAAAATGATCAGACAGAAGATAAGCGCCCACATGGTAGTCCATCAACCCCACAACGTTCAGCGCGGAGATACCTTGAGAAGCCGCAACTCTAACCATACCACCTGGTGAGTAACTCAACTCAAGGTAATAATCAAGGTCTTGGTCAATAAAATTATTAGTGGCCTCAGTATCCACTAAAATAGTTGTGCTGATCTTTCCCAAAGGGAATGTAAGGGTAGCGGTCAATAGGAAGTATCCAGAATGGGATTTATTCAAAGCAGACAACGCCATTACCTCCCCTGAAAATTCTTCATCTGGCGTGAGCAAGCCTTCAGGGTATGTTTTGGAATCATAGAAGAGGGAGGGATAGTGGGCCACTCTTACTACTGAGGCCACATCTCCTACCAAATCTTATGCAGGTGCATATACTTTATTATATTTAAAACGAAGTTCTATTTATAAATTCTGAGCGCCCCAGATCATGGTAGGGATCAAACGTGGGTTCTCAGGGGTAATCTGATATACAGGAATAGGGTCCTCATCCAGGCCATATGAGCTAACAAATGGTTCAGAGGGAGAGACAAGGTCTACGTTATAAAACGTGTTTTTAGATGCAAATGACCCTATCCCTCAAACAGCAATGGAATGCCCAACGTTATCCATGGCCAACACCCCCAGGCCCAGCTGAGCCAATAACTGCCGGCATCAGCTGAATTTTCAGGAATAGGAAATCTCATTTATTTAATTTGTTTTTAATAATTTTGGTGGAAAGTCAGGGAATCATGACTTTTGGACCTCAAAGCATCTGTATCCACCAGGTACAAGCATGAAGGGTGGATCCTTTCCAGCTGGAGGCAACCATAATAACACCAAGTTGCCCCAACCTTTGGTAAAAAGAGGAAACAGCGGTGTGGCTAATGCCAGCTGAAGCCCACAGCTGGCGCTCATCAGTTCCACTTCAGAAAAGTTCCACGCAGAAAAAGTTCATGCATATAAATTCAAGAGGTTATTAAACTAATGTAAGGAGAGTGTCTATAGCTCTCCTGTTCCCAGCGTGGTAATTCTTGGTGCACAGGCCCAACGCCAAGAAACTAGCCGTTAGAATAAAAATCATTATTGCCCAGCAGAGGGTGCTGGAGCAATAATAACTCAAGCAAAGAAATGCAATAAATAACCAGCCAAAAATGTCATGGTGCACACTGAGAGAAGGGGTAAATGACCCAGGTTGGAGGGTACCTGGATGAACCAATGGTGCACAAGGGGATAATATTACTGTGTCCAAAATGGCAAGTTTAATGGATTGTGAGACCTCCTCAAAGGGGTCTGCACAAAGGATCATTTGGAATATCATTTAAAAAACAGTAAAAATGGGGAATTTTATTTGGGAAGTCAACCAACAAGGAATGTTGGTTGGGGAAAACATATTTAAACTTGGACAGGGGAATAAGGGATTTGCAGGAGTGAGCCCAAGCACTGACCCACCAATAAGCACACACTACCATCCTGATTGGTAGAATATGCTGAAACTGACTTCACTCATGTTATCAATTGAAGTTGGATTCGGCCTGAACGTGTGATTTAATAAATGGAACAGGTTTCAAAACCCCATTCCTCGACTAACTGAACTGAACCATTTGTGTTTGTTATGTAAACCATTCATTTCAACGCCTGGGCCGATGTAAGGGGCTGGGCATTTGGCTCCCCATTAGTACCAGCCTGGGAATATTTTTCTGTTACCCAGAGTTGGTCTAGGGTATGCCTAAGGTCAGAAAGGCCCTGTAACTTCACCTTTTGGGCCTCCTGGCACCCAGCCTTATCCTTGGGGTCAGTCCCCACTATGATGTCATGTGACCATGACAGCATGAGGGATGTCAGAACCGTGCTTGAGTGAGTCAGCAGTAATTAAGAAAAGGAAAAGAGGAGCCACGTTACTGAGAATGGCATGAGGTGCATCAAGTGGGAACAAGACTGAGGTCCGCTGAAATCAATTTAACTATGATGACTGAATTATGATCATGGCCTAAGGTGACATCCATTCAGGAGTTCCTATCTTTCACTGTATAATCTGGTTAAGAAGGGGTGTGTTAAGATTTCAGACGCCCACATATCCAGCTCAATTAGAATATATATATATATCTGCTTTATCCTCTGGGAGATTTACCCTAGTGGATGTGAGTGAACAAATGAGATGATAAATATTGTTTATTACAATTCCTTTTAGTATTTTAATTAATCCATTGTGATAAAATTCCATCAGTTTACTATGTTCCATTGAGATCTCTGTCAATTAACATGTGGTTCAATTTACAATTTAAGATATGATAATTTAATTATAATTTATGGGTTGATTGGAGTTTGTTGCCAATTAATTAATGGTATATTATTAGTTTCTGGGTGTTAACAACACTTTTGATAGCAACAAGCAAATTAATCTTACAGGTAATGCAACATGCTGTTAATGGTTAAAAGTTCCTATTACTTAAGCAGGTTTCTAGCCTAAAAAAGGGAAATCTGCTGGGGTTGAGTAAGGCGTTAGAAAAATGTTCTTTAATTTAACCCAGAAGGAGTCATATTCTAGTCAGCGGCAAAATCTTGCTAGATGATGAGGAAGATCATCATTTTGGACAAATCCAGAAGGTTAATCCATCATTGACGGCTGCTGTTTCTTATTGGGGCACCAATAGAAGGATTAAGTACCAGATTCACATATATATTCCTATTTATATTATATAAAGCAGGCTTAAATACTTGAATACTTATAGACATGTGTACATTTAGTGTACCTTTTACTCTTGGGATTAGAGTTGAAGGATATTGGTCCTTTATCTATATATTACTATCAAGATCTCCATGAGCTCCCACGTTAAGAGATGCAGAGAACCTCTGAATTTACTGATAGGTTAAGTTTCATTGGGGAGGAAGAGTCAAAGGGAGAGTTCCCTTGCTTTCCAGAAGTACTTTCAATGATTTGAAGAAGAGCTTTAGCACCAGTTTAGCTCTTTAGACAATACTCAAACTTAATGTGAAGATCTCAACTAGGACGATAATTTTCACACTATTGTCAACCTATATACTTTTTATCATCAATCTATACAACGCACACATCAGAACCTGTGCAGTAGATTAAAATTTTACATTTGGTGCTCACTACAGGGGTAGTTGAGTAATTTTAGACTTGAAAGTTTACAATAACTCTCCAATGCCTCAACATTTCTTATATGCTTGCTTTATACTCATTGACTTCAATTTATACTCAACTTACTTAATTTTCTCCTTTCCATATGTCAAGAACTTCAGATAAGCTTAATTTCCCTTTAAATCTACCTCTTCTGTTTGCTTACTAAAACTAATTACTTCCTTTTGCCTTTTTGTGCAATTCCGCACCTGTTAGTATTCTGATAAATTCTCTATCTTAAACTTGAAATCTAATGCACATTTAATTTTTTACCTTCTCATCCATTTTTCTTCATTGTAAGTTGCTCAAGCAGCTATCTCATCCATGAACAGAAAACATACCATCTTAAAATAAAAATCTTGCCATAATATAACTATTATAGAATTACAAAATGTGTCTTGCTCATAGAATCATTTTTGTCATATTTTCACTATCTCTCTTTACTTTAAAGAAGCCTTACAGAGTTGGCGACTTATGTTATAATGACCATTATAATTATTATAGATAGACTATAGTATCTAATGTTTTTTAAACAGCCATTAAAATTAGTCTTAGGGTGATTATAGTTTATTTAGATTTAACCAAATCTAATCAACTTTTTTCATTTTTTAAATAGAGAATACAATAAAGTTTATTTTAACATAAAAGTTATAAAGACTTGGTTAAAATTAAAAGTTTGAAAGGTGTCAATCTTAATATCTAAATTATAATAAATTACTCTCTAATAGAAATATTATCAATTTAGCATTAACAAATAGCTTGGTATCTAGAAAACTTTACTGTTAATTACTAACATAATAGCAATGATTTTAAAATGCTTATTAGTACATCTGATAAATATTGATATAAGTAAAAATCATTGTATGTATGTGGGTAAAAGAGATATGATCTCATGAACAAATGAACCAAAAATTACCAAACTTGGCGTAGCCACTTTAAATATCCTGGAGATAGTCATAGACTACGTTTCAAAAAATTTAATATGAGTCAATACAAGTATATATAAGATGGAAAAAATATAAGATCCTAGTGTTGATTTTATATCATTCTGGTTGAGCGTTTTGAAAAAATTGTGTAAGTCAGTGGGCTCATAGGTTTTGATAATCAGTTGGTAGTTTTTGTTTGTTTTATAAGTTCAAAAGTTGGTTTAGGCTGAGTGGTTTTTAGTGGTTTAGATTAATTTGATTGGCTCAATAGTTTTATGTAAGTGGTTGATGGTGCCATAAAACTGCCAAGATCACCAATCCAATGGCAGGTAACCCTCCCTTTTATACCCTGCAGCCATTTATTCATTTTCATCTGCTTTCCCTTTGAGACCCCAAAATGACCTTTAATAAATTTCTTATTGATAATATATTAAAGACTGCTCACAAATTTTTAATAAAGTTTTGAAAACACTTCCCACCTAATTTTTCTTATTGCTATTTCTTGGGTTTTATCCCTGCCACGCTGATTATAATATTTTGGCATAAACCCTGTCACTACCCCTGAAGACCCAATATGAACACTTTCTTTCAATGTCCAGTAATATCAGTAATCCTGAGATCCAATGTGTTGTCTATATCTTTGCTCATGATAAATTAAATTTCTGAGTTCTCATGACAAATTGGTGATCCTGCAGGGATGACGCCCCAAAACCTGCAACCACTGCACCATCTGACCAGTTGACCTTACTATTGGAAGAGTAGCATGACAATAAACAACAAATTAAAGAAATTATGTTGCTATCTCTGAAGCCCCAAAGGAGTTTATTATGATTTACTGAGTGCAAAAACCATGAAAGCACCTGAACCCCAAGTGACTACCCCCAAATTTCTGAAGAAAATTGATATCAATGATTTTCAGAACTCCAAATCCCTAAACTATGTCTGAACTCCATAGCCTTTTTATGGAGAAGTATGATGAGAATCTCCAAGTTCAATTAACTGCACAAGAATTGCCTTTTCCCAACTTTGTTATCAAGCATTTAACTGAATTGAACAAGGATAAAAACCCATAACCCCAAAATCAACAAATTTAAAAACGTGTCTCAACTGCCCCTCTCACATTAATCTAACAATTTGTCCCCTATCAACCTGAGGTATTTGTTGCACTTCCACCTGATGCGCTCACAGGTGCTATCATTAGGGAGCCTGGCATAGCGGCTGATTGTAAGAGGCTTAGTTCATCACAGTCAGCTAAGAGAACAGGGGCTTTGTAAGATTCAGTAATGGATGAGATTTTCTTCATTAATACAAACTTGAACTAGGAAATATAAATAATATAACCTATTAATCAAAAAAGTACTTTTTAAAATTAAGATAGTAGTAATTATAGTACTGTTAAAAGTAAAGAGAATATAATGATTCACTAGAATTTCAAATAGTGATTCATCAGTCATTCTTAATTCTCAAGTGGTTTGTCCATCAACTCATTACATCTGGGAGGTCAGCTGGGCTTCTTGATCTCCAAGTAATAGTTTCATAGCATTAGTTAAATTGGTATTAACCTAAAGTTGGAGCTCTTCCAATAGTCCAGGTTTAGAGGTTTAACTAGCTAGGTTCCAGAATGAACAGCTGATTAAGATGCTGAGATCTTTGAGACACTGATGATGGAGTCATATAATTATGGCCTCAGAATTAGGTAAAATATTTGAGAATATAATTTAAGGCTTATTAATTTAATTCAGAGTAATTAAAGTTATACCCAAATTCAAAGTCTAGACCAATGGCATTAGATCAAGCCCTAATTTAAACTTATCATACCATTTAAGTAGCTTAGAAGCCAAATCCATATAGTTTTATATGCTGTTTTTTCCTGGGAAAAGGCTTCCACCTTGCATAGGGAGAATTCTGACAGAGCCCCCCTCAAGTCTTGTCCAAGAGAATTAAGTTTCAAGCTTATTTGATTTTATAAAAAGTTGAGTAGTAGTGGTGTACTTTTGTTATTAATTAGCTGGCTAATCTTACTGGGTTCCTTTGACTGATGCATTTTTGCTCAGGCCTCAAAAATGTTCATCTGATGATGGTCAGTCTAAGTTTGAGCCAGACAGATATGCATGGTGAGCAGGGCCTGAGCCATGTAAATGCCATCAAAAGCGTCCAACAGCATCAGGTTTTGTAAACGTAATTTAGCAGCCTTAAAAATTTCAGACTCCTTAGTGCTCTTGCTTGCATTGTGTCATGAAGTGGGGCTTTAGCAGGAGGTTCTGTACTGACAGTGGGGCTAAGCAAGTGCTGAGCAGCATCTCTATCAAAAAACGCAATTGTCAAACCTTGGGGTTAAACTAATAAGGTAGGATAGTGTTGCAAGAGTGGACTGTCAAAGTAGCTGAGTCAGAATAATGACAAACTGTTTAAAAGTTAGTCAGGAATGTATGAAAACAATGTTCTTGAGGTGCATATAGCTGATGAGATGATTCTGGCACCAGGTACAAGATGGCCCTGATTTGCACCTGAGGACAGATAAGTTGTAAAATGTCAGGTGGTCATCAGTTCCAATGTCAAACAGGCAAGAGAACACGGTATGGTGGCGCGGCAGAAAATCACGGCTATGAGGCTGCAGAATGACCTCTTCAATTGAGATTATGGCTGCGATGGCCAAAATCAGTTGCTGTCACTATGTTGGACTTAGCAGAGTACTCAAATTATGGATCATTTTAAGCCTCATTCTTAATGTAGTTGATAGCTTGGTGGTTTATTCTGTTTCAATATGTGGGGCACAGATTTTCTGAGCTGACCTTGTTCCCAACTTTGGGGACAAATCCCAGTTCAGATGAATGCTCAGTGTGCGGTGCCTTGCTGGTTAGAACAGCGGTTTGCCTTTATGAGTTAAGTTCTTGGCTTTTGATATTAATAATTAAGTCCATAGTACTTAGATTGCAGGTCACTTTAAATAATTGCAGGTCATGTTTTGTCAGGACCACCGTTAAAACAAGCTGTGAGCTGAACCAGATATGCTTGATAACTCCCTTTAACAGTATCTGGCTCTATTTTTGGAGGAGAGCTGTTGAAATTGACAATTGTTAGAATTTTTAGTGAGGAGTTATTGGGCTTGTTACTATTTGAGCAAAGGTAAGTCCCAGGTATTTTGTCCGTCACTTTTGGCATTTTGATGTTATCATGGTATTTGGAGCTTCCATGGGGTTCTTGAAATTTTATGCCACTGTTTAGAATAAAACCTATTTCTTGACTTGTCCAGAGTTTGATTGGTTCGATGGAACTTTTGATGCTTGTTGGCCAAGTTTGATTTGTCATTTTGAACTTTTGGACCCAAACAGCCAATGATCTTCATTTTCATTTTATGCTCTGAAACTACAGAGTGGAAAATGAGTTGAAATATGTAATTTATTTCTGGTTACTGAATAAATAATAATGTTAGTATTAAGACCATTTTTTATTAAAATCTGAGCATTTTGATTGTTTTAATCTTCTTTTTTTGACTGGAGGATAAAAATTAGCTTAGTTACCTTCTTTTTATTTTGGCTCAACCTAGAGAGAGTTTTGCAGAGTTGCTTCTCACAACTAGAAATATATCCAGAGCCAGTTATGATTTCCCTGTGTGATACATTCCCAAATATCTTCTCAGTCACAGTTCCATACTTTCTTATAGTGCTTTGCTTCATTATTAAAATGAATTACTTCCTTTTTAAATTTCTAAACTTTATGATGTTGGCTATATTGCTCTTTGACATCTATTTTGATTATAGCAGGCATATACAGTAAGTTGAGCAAGGGATTAAGTTGGCTAGGTACTTGAAACTTACAGGACCTTCTTTTTGTGAACACCTAAAGATTTTCCTGGTAAAATTGCTTCCCATAGTTACTGCATATTGGCTATTCCATAGGAGGTTTTAAAGGATCAGGATCTGAAGTGTTAACTGTAGAGTCTTTTTTCATCCAAGGCTGAGGGTATTTCCTCAAGGTGACTCAGAAGTGCCCCTGTAGTGTGCACCAGATTTTACGCTTTCTCCTGCTTTGCTTGCAGGTGCTATCATTGAGGAGCCTGATATGGCAGCTTATTATAAGAGGTTTAGTCATCACAGTCATTTTTAGAATTGAGGCTTTGTAAGATGCAGCAATAGGCAAGAGTTTATTTATTAGAATAAATTTAAACTAGCTAATAGATAAATAATATAATAATTCACTGAAAAATTTATTTATAAAAAATAAGACAATATTATTTATAGTACTATTGAAAGTAAAAAAGAGATTGATGATTCACTGGGAATTTCAAAGAGTGATTCATCAATAATTCTTAATTCATAAGTGGTTTGTCTATCAATTTGTTCCAACTGGGAGGTCAGCTGAGCTTCTTGACCTTCAGGTAATAGTTTCAGAGAATAAGCTAAATTGGTATTAACCTCAAGTAGGAGCTCTTACAAATATTTCAGGTTTAAATATCCAACTTGCTAGATTCCATAATGAACAGCTGATTAAGATAGTGGGATCTTTGGGCCACTAATGATGGATTCATATAAAAGTGGCCTCAGAATTAGGTAATTTATTTTGTGAATATAATTTTAAGGCTTATTAACTAAATTCAGAGTATAACAAGTAATACCTTAGATTCAAAGTCTATACCAATGACATGAGATTAAGCTTTAATTTGGGTCTTATTGGACCATTCAGATAGCTCAGAAATCAAATTCCACATAGTAGTATATGCTGATTTTCTCTCAGGACAAGGCTTCCACTTTGCATAAGAGAAACCCAACAAGTATATCTGCTATCAATATTTTAATAAAAATTTCTCTCTTGTATCTCTTGGTGACCTTTGCAAATTGAGCCTTGCTTTACATCAAGTTTTTACCAAACTATTAGTCTAGCTCAGATTCAAATTGTCAACTAAAACCTGACCCTTCTAACTGATTATGGTGTACCCCACACTCAAAAATCTCTTTTTGGGTATACCTTCCTGATTATTCACTCTGGAACTTCTGCCAACATGATAAAAGAATTAACTTCTCAATATTGGCTACAAAAATACCCTCCAAAGCGCCCTTATTTTACTGATGGCTGGCAGCTCCCAACATCTCTGCTGCCACCCAGTATTTGATTTAATTGTTAAAAATCCAGAAAAGTATGCTCTATCAATGCAGTTGTCTTCAATAATGGTTATTTCCCTATGCTACTACCATATCAATCCCTCAAGGAATTTAGGATCCTCCTCAACTTCAAAAATAATCTTTGATACATACAACCCAATCAGGGGATGAAAGTGCTACCCATCAGATACACCCACACTCTATCAGCCCTGGGTCAACCATCTTCTCAACTTATCTCTTATATATGCACTAAGTTTTTCCACAAAGCCTAAGATTCCAAGCATTTCCAGGATCCCAAAAATGGGGAGTTAACCTGATTAGCCCAGGATTATGAGGATGAGATTGGACAAGATGAAGATACCACCCCTTTAATGAACTGGGGGCAACACTGCATTAATCTCAGTGACATCAAACCAATTACCTAAAATTCCTATCAACTACCCTTCAGCTTGTAAACACTTAGTTGAGGCTGAGAGTCAAACGAGACCAGCCAATGGGCTTCATTACCCCTCTGAACTGCCCTGGAGTTTTCCAGCAGTTGTAGTGCCCAAGAAGAATGCCTACCCATTGCCTCCAATCGCCTATTCCCTCAGAGCCCTAGAGAGAACCAAAGTACCCTCCACTGCTGATTTTTCCCCTGGATACTACCAAATGGGTCTTGCTGAAAATTTAATTGGTAAAACAACGCTTGTCACCTGCCATATCTGCCAAATTTTTGGGAACCAACCCCAACACACTCCTTGCAAATTTTATTTAGATTTATAAAGTATCACAATTCTATTATTCAGCCATTATAAAACCAGATCTCTGATGACCAATATGAACAACTGCTTAATAAATTCCACAGGACCACAATTTCACCATGGATAACTTAGTATTACCTGTCCAATACCCCAAATCTTAATTCCAGGAAAACCAGCATAAAAATATATAGGGAGAGTGTCATGAAACTGCTGATATTGCCAATCCATTGGTGGATGTTCCCTACCTTGTCTTAGCCCTGAAACCATTTATCCATTTTCTTCAGCTTTCCTTTTAAGATAATAAAATTCCTTTCCCTTTAAAAGTTTCCCAGTGATTAGGTATAAAAGTCTGCTCACAAATTTTGATAAAGTATCAAAAATGCTTTCTGTCTACTTTTTTTATGTTGCTATTAATTAGGTTTTATCCAAGCCATGCCAATTCCTATTTTGTGTAGAATTCCCTGCCACATGAGCTTACCAATAACTAAGCTGCTGCCAGATAAAACATAAATCTGAGTTTTCATCCAACCCTCCTGTTGCTATTAATTTTGGATTCTTGAACTCCCATGACAATGGTTTAGTTAATTCAGTAGTCCAATTAGTTTTGCTGATTGGTTGTGGTTTTATTATGATTTTATAGGTTTTATTTCTCCTTAAACTTACTGATGGATGTTTATTAAAATAAAAACTGATCAATAAGGATCATATTGTAAATTTTAACCCCACAAGAAAAGCTAGGTAAAATGTGATATCATCAAAAAAGCTAAAAATCTTTATATAAAAATCGTTTTGTATGCATTTATATATGGAACATACTTCCTCATAAACAAATGAACCAGAAATCAACAAACTTGGCATAAATATACTATAACTTTTGGGAATGTTAACAGACTCTGTTTACAAAAAAATGCAACCTTACAACAAAAGTTGTATAAAATATCTAAAAATATATAAGATTTTAATAGTAATTGTATATCATTTCAGCTGAGAATTTTAGTATTATTCAAATAATTTTATATGTTCATAGGTTTTGATAAATGGTTGGTGGTATTTGGTTTAGTGTATAAGTTCAACAATTGGTTTTGGCTAAGTGGTTAATGGTTTTTGGTTGATTTTTTAGGAGATTGTTTTTGGCTAAATAGTTGATGATTTAGATAACATGCTAAGTTTAATTGATTTTGGCCAAGTGGTAGGTGGGTGGATAATTCAACATGTTAATAGTTTAAGAACTTATTGTTTGTCATCTACCAACTTAAAAACTAAAATAATTGATTAGAATCATCTGGTAAATTATAAACCTAAGCAAAGCTGGGTTACTAGGTTAGTTGTATAATATATGCATTGACTTAAGAAAAATTATTTAATAATTGCTTACTATCAGTTTCTCTGATCTCAGACATAGCCTATTCAGAAACTTTATAGATTCAATAAGATTAAAAGTACCTGTGCTTAAATATAGACAAAAAATCTTTATCTTCATATATTGGTAGAGCAAAGGCTACCAATAATATCAAACTGTAGAATTTATATGTAAACTTTTGCTACTCACATTCCAAATGCACCTTCTAACTTTCTTTCCTGATTTTCTCTTATATTACTAGATGCATAAGCAGCTAATATCTTTTTTAGTACTAGACAGTCCCAACCCGAGGAAGAAGCTAATATATATATATATATAAATGAATGTATGTATGTGTGTATGTATGTCCTGAATGCATTCCTATACCATTCATCCAATTGTCATTAAACTTTGGTGAGTTGTGTGCATGCCTGAGAAGGTTTATGAATTTTAAAAAATATTGTTTTAATAGTAAAATAAAAAGTTTTATATGTAACAAGTGAAAATCCTATATATACTTCGATGGTATTCGCTATATTATTACAGCTGAGCAGTTAGATATTTGGTTGATTCGATTTTAAATGTTTTTGTTAAGTGGTTAGTGTTCATTTGGCTAATTAGCAAGTTAATCCAGATCAAAACTGAATCAAAAGTCCAATTGATTTTAAAAATACCACCTCTAGCATAATCGGCTCAGCTTTTGGCCCTAAACTTCAACTCTATAAAAGGTCAGTTCGAATCCTGGCGTAATCAATTTTTATACCCTTTTCTTAAACTGTCAATTCTGTCTGTCTGTAATGAAATCTTACAAGCTCTATTTCAGACACTTATCCACCACAGCTTTGCAACGGTACCAGGCTTTCAGTGAAAAAGATGATGAACAATATCATTGAAGCTACAATCTTAAATGGAAATTTTAAAGGAGATGTACTGTTGCCACGCATCCCAATGATTTCAACAGATATGCCATCTGAATTCAGACGTTTGCAGTTTCCAGTGCAACTCGCATTTGCAATGACCATCAACAAAGCACAGGGACAATCGCTACAAGTGTGTGGACTAAATTTGAAAAACCATGCTTCTCACATGTACAGCTGTATGTGGCCTGCTCACGCGTCGGAAAACCTTCTGATTTATTCATGTATGCACCAGATGGAAAAACAAAAAATATTGTGTATCCAAAAGCGCTTCAATAAACAGAATTAAAACTAACACTTTCTATCTTTGAGTGGCATTGCAATGCATGTCGGGTACTCATACTAATATTATCACATTAATTTGAAAACCACGCAAACAAAGTTGTGGGCAACAGTTATTTATTTATAAGAAACCTACTTTAATTGAACTTTATTAATTAAACTAACATTTTCATTATGTACAACATGAAACTCCGTTGCAAAGCATGGGTATTCTGCTAGTATCTTATAAACATGGAGTTTTACTTTATAAATTACAAAGTATACCATCTTAGGTTTATGTTTCCACTGTCCTTTTTTAACTTATAGAATTCAGTTCATAGTCTTGATTATTGTACTTTTTCTTGAAATTTTATCAAATCTAATTAAAATCAACTTTCAAAGTTTGTTAAAATTAACACAGCATCCAAAACTAATATCTATTTACTAAATAAAGCACATTTACTCTCTTGCATTATCTTGGTTCAAACCCTTCACCCGTCTCTACTAAGCTTGTCTGATGAAAATTTTAGGCTAGATTTCAGGGTCGGCACATGTTCTTTTCAAAAGGCAGTTAGAAATCCTTTGCTTAACTTATACCATTTTTGTGAGCTTTGAAGGATTTGCCTTCAGACGCACCCATTTAAATTCTGAGGCCTGACCACCCAATGTCAGGTGCATTATGCTAATTGCATCCAATAGTTCAATTATTGCAAAGCGCCGCAATTTGGCTTGTGCCATCTGTATATTACCGAGTAATAAAAGCTAGTTAATTAATGTCGATTAGTTAAAACCAATGTTTTAAAACTTCAGTTTTCAAAGGAACCAAAATGAGAGTGGATGATTCCATACTCATATTAAGGAATAGTTCTTTATGCAAGTAACTGCATAGCTATTTTTATAGTTTTGATTTGAAATCAAGCTCTAATTGATCGGTTGAAACTAATAATAACGATAAAGAAAATCCTAGAACAGTTGTTTGAAGCATGTATAAATTATGGCGCAGATAGTAAAATTTGAAAGCTAGAGAAAAGCAATCGAGTACAGTATTTTCCTTGTCCTACCATGTATGATATTATAACCTCTCCTGCTTTTATCGTGGCCGCCGCTTCAGCTTTTGCAGGTGCAGTTTATATCGCCATAAATCAGTCAAGCAAAATGTGAAAGGTGATTATCTTCCTTGGCTATTTTATGTTCATTCTACTGATACATTTTTAGCTTTAAATACTGATGTTTTCAAAAAAATTTCCTCTCATCAAGAAGACTGTTCTCAGCCATAATTCTGCTTTGTAAGGTTTTATTTGATTTGTATTTATTTTTAAGGTATCGTTTTGGCTTACCCGAACCCGAGTCCGTTTTAGGCCTTCCTATTGGTCAGGTATTTACTTTAGTTTTCCTGTTTTTAATTTCTGCACATTTCCATCATGATTGAAGTGAATGGCAAGCAGATTCTTCGGAGCTACACTCCAACAAGTTCCGATGAAGACAAAGGATGGTTCGAACTTGTCATCAAAGTAATTGTTTATACTTCTACATACAACTAAGCGTTAGACTTATCCCGACGGCGTAATCTCCAAACACATCTCCGGATTAAAATCGGAGACGCTATCAATGTACGTGGACCCAAAGGGGCTTTTAAATATACCCCAAATATGGTTGAGAGCTTTGGGATGATCGCCGGTGGAACAGGAATAACCCCCATGTTCCAGGTTTGCCTCTAATAGAGCAAGTTGTTAATGTTTTAGGTCGCAAAAGCCATCCTTTCTAATCCGCAGGATAAGACCAAGATCTCCTTGCTTTACGCTAATGTTAGCGAGGACGATATCCTTCTAAGAAAGGAAAATTGATTCCTTTGCCGAGAAACACCCGGAACAGTTTTCGGTCCATTATGTTTTAAACAACCCGCCTAACGCTTGGACTGGAAGCACTGGGTTTGTGACAAAAGAACTTATTCAAGATAAGCTACCTCCTTTCTCAGATAAATCCAAGTACGATCTGTGGTCCTCCGCCGATGGTTAAAGCCATGTCACTTGCTTGTGAAGAGCTTGGTTTTCCTAAGCCTAAGGCTCTTTCCAAGATCGAGGACGCTGTATTTAAATTTTAAGGGCAGGTTTCTCATTAAACTTATATTCCGGTTGTTAATTTTTGTTAGAAGGCTTTTTTAGGTAGGTTTATATCCGCAAAGAGCGATCTTAAATGGTAAACTTTTTAACTTCACTGTTTTAATCTTATATCAAAATTGTTTATTTCTAATCTTAAACGTATCTTTTTTGCACTTATAGTTACTTTTTATGATTCTTTTTCAAGCCTTATACTAGAAGTGAAGCCTTTGTCTCAGATTTTTTACCTATGGTTCTTTTCCAAAGCATAGAATAAAGGCTTTTTGCTTCTGTGCATACTAATCATCAACCTCAATCGGAAAATTTAAAATTATCAGCTTTTTACTATTTTTCGAACTGTGTTTAACAATACACTTTCTAATACATTTAGAGTATTTATTAAATAACACTCCTTGACAACATCCTTTTTCTCTTTTGGTCGCATATTAAATACGATAAAACATGAGCGCTTAGGTTTGTGACAATTTGATATAGCCTACAATATTAGTCCAGTTTAAACTAACTTCAGGTGATTTTAAAAGGATCTAAAAGTCAGAATATAACAGTCTAGGAGTATTAGTTGGTATAATTTTAACAGTTAAGTGCCTATGAAATTAATAGCAGCTAGCTTTGTTATTTCATTGTTTAACCTTGGGGTAGCCAATAAATATGGTCAATTTTTATGTGAATTCCCTTATTTATTTTTACCCTGGTTTGGGGTTGCCCAACCAAAGCAAACCCGAAACTGTAAATCTATGGTTAATAATTTTAAAATACTTGTTAATTTAAGCAACGCTGGCTTTTTTCAAAGCTAGGTTAGAAGTGACTTATCAATTTTAGCCAAAGCTAATTTTGGAGCTTATTTTTACGGTTGAAATTTTTGACATGAGGTTATACATGCATTTTAATAAATCAAAGCGGACAACCTTTCTATTTTAATATTTCAACTAGCTTATCTAAATTTTAAAAGTGCACTTATCATTGGCATTTGTAAATTTATTTTTAAGAATTAGTACTAAATGGTCTCAATCTGATGGGGGCATATCGATGTAAGTTTAAGGCAAGCTGTTGGGATTCTCAATAGTTTAAATGAAGCCTTGACTTGGGGCTTCCAACTTATTATTTATTTTGGGCAATATCAACATATATTTACTATTATTAATCTACCAATTGATGCTTTGTTGGGTCTAAAGCCTAAAATCATTATTAACTTCGATTTACTTAGCATCATCCAAATTCAATTAATATTGGATGAACTTGAGATAAATTATAATCAAATTGCTCCACTAATTGATAATTCTGGCTGATAAACTCTAACTATTATTCTACCCTGGAGGGAACAAATCCTTTATTTCAATGTTATCTTATCTCAAACTTCACCTTATCTTATGAGTACTTTATCTGTTACCTACTTCTCTTTATCCTCTAAAAGATTTAGGATAATATTTCCCAATCTATTCCCAGTTCCAACAGAGCTTGCATTGATCATTCCTTATATCCCTTATTTTATCCCTTATTTTACTAGCACTATTTAAGGTGCAAATAATTTACTCAATAAAATAACTTTTATACCTTTACCTTTAATTAGGCTCTTTGTAAAGTTCACTCTCTTATTTTTGGGACCTCCGAACCTGCCTAGGTTAAGTCCCTAACTATTAATTATTAGGACCTCTGAACCTGTTATTAAGGTTAACTCCTCCTCTCACCTGTCCACCTCAGCAAGCTTTGAAGGACCCACCTTCATTCAGACCTCCCTTGATCCTAACACAAGCGTTCAGGTGAAATTTTTTAGCGATTTAAACTTTGACGTAGCAGGTAATAAAAACTGACCAGTATAGACTCGCTTGCCATTGTAGTAACCTTGTTTGGACTTTTATACATAATATAATAAATAAGACTAAAACTTTTATCTATTTGTTTACCTAATTATAAATTGATTTAGGCATGGATACTCTAATTAGAAGTATAATAGTAATTTTTAGGTATAGAATTGCAATTGTGTACCTTCATTAGTTTAGGTTTAAAGATAAAGTAAATTCTTACCATATTGATGTATAAACATCTGGTTTTTAGCTTGTAAGAATTATCACATTCCTCTCATATGATTCTTTAATATAGATTTACTTATTTCAATTACTATTTTAGTCATAAGTTTTATGGATCTTCCTAAAGTATATTTACCTTCATACTCTTCTAGGATACTATTTGGCCTTATTATTCAAGTACAATTTTTATTTTTAAGGGTGAATTACTTTACTATTTAACTAGCTTTATTTGGTGCCTTTGCTTGCAGTGATAAGTTATACCTTAAATCTTACTTTTTATAGCTAAACTTTACCTTAATCTAAACAGTAATCTAGACTTTTGTATCAGATTTGAAGTAACTAAACTCTAGTGCTCATTTATATCTTTGTATCAGGTAAACATATGATCTATTTTTGTATTGTATTACCTTAAAATCTAGATAAAAGATTATATCAATGTTCTATATATTAACTTCTTTCTTTTTCTTAACACCTCTTTTAAGGTTATTTTTAGATATTCCTTAGGTTATTATACTTCTATTGGAAATTATACCCATATTATTTGGGCTTAAATATATTAGTTTATCTTTGTTTAGGACTTTTAGTTGTCTATTATTCTGATCAGTTTTATATTATGATCATAAGCACTTTATAATAGCTATAAGATTATCTATTTTTGATTGATAGCTGACAATAGGTTGATTGGGTTATTGGCCAATTGAATCATAGTTTAATTTTATATAAGGTTCAATCCTGATACTTATTTAATATTTAGTTGGGTAAAATTACAACAAAGATTGTATATAGTCTTATAAATTGGCTATATGGTAATATCTTATTATATATCAAATTTATCAGCAAAAACTGTCAATTCTTTTATGACAATTGTTAGTAATTACCTAAATATAAATCAAAAACTTTCAAGGGTATTTATTAGCAACTACCTATACATTGTAGCATACTCTTCCAAGTATAATTTGTTCCATTACTTAAGCATTGCCTCTTTCATTTTTAATGGGAGTTATCTGAGACTGACTAAGTGATGAAACACGCTCTTTAAAGGCCAGTCTGTTAAGAGTGCCAATAATAAAATTAGCTTATCAACAATAACTGCCAATGCAAGCATTGCAGCAACAGATATTTGCTCATATATTTTATATAATTCTCTTTATTATAAAATTACATTGAAAGTATTAGTAGGAGACAGATCTAGATTAATTATAACTTTATATTTAAACTTGATAAGCTTTCCAGATGTAGTTCACCTTATCTATTTCTTACTAAACCTTAGTATAGGTTAAGCACTCATATATAGGTATGTTGAGCTAGCTATCTTAATACAGTAGCAAGGTATCTTTTTAAAATTCAAAACCCTTTGTATATTAGAACCATAAGGGTTTTTACGCTGGTGCTCAATATATAAATCAATGCTATATTCTACTTAGGTGGAGATCCAAGAAAGAAAATGAGATTGAGGGAACTGATCAAAGTTTAGAATAAGGTAAATCCCAATACAACAAAGGTTTTTAAAATACATAAAGCTGTATTAGAAACCAAAATTGGGATAGATCAATTAAAAGTGAAAAAGCTGAAAGCGGCAGTATTATAATTTGAAAGGTCCACATCATTTAGCTTAATAGTTTAAGATGTAGATATCTATTTTATCCGCTGGGGGATAATTTAGTATGAGAAAATATATAGTAGATGTGGGTGTTACCATTATTTTATCAACTATCATTTGATTAAATTATCTAAATTTTATTCAAGGTGGGCTGACCTGGGATGATACTGCACCAATGAAGGGAATTTGAATAAATTAGAAAGGAGGATAAAACCTGGAAAACCTCCATGTGCAGCATATGATAGGCTAGGAACTCCATGGGCTGCCTTGCTATTTTATATCTTGTTTTGGGAAATTGGGGTACAATGCCAACACATTCGTAATTGTCCCCTATCCAAAGTTCATCTACCAGGATTGAACTTGGGAAGGCAGTGGTAGAGGGTCCATATTCTACCTCTGGGGTATCATCCCCTCATTTGGTTATAAATCAATAGGATTAACTAATTTGACAGATTTGATTCCACTGGATATTAATGTTCCATTAGGGATGATCCCCACCAATGTTTAAAAGTGTTTTGATTACTAGTTTAAACATTAATAATTAAATTCATGCATAGATCAATTGGGTTTGTCACCATTTGATAAAGGTTTATTGGCAGTATTTGAAGCTTTGAAAGAATTTTTTGCCAGCAACTTATGGGATGGCCTAAAAAGCAATATGACCTGCTATCAATGGGTAAAAGGTCCCAGTACCTAAGCAAGTTGCTAGCTTTGTCAAGAGAGTATATGTAACTCTCACTTTCTCTAAGAGGTGTTGCAAGATGCACATCTAACCACCAGGGAACTAGTCATTAATAAGACTGTAAACAGAGCACTGCGGAGGGTTCTGGAGCCAAAGGGACCCAGGGCAAGGGTTTTGAACGTGGTATATAGTAGAAGATAGCAAATATACAAAAAAACTTAGTTAGACCCCATAGGGAAGTCCATAACCAAGCGGAGATCTATGCTGGAGTACTTGAGTGCCTTGATCTGAAAGGGACTAGGGTGGCCCAGTGGTGCACCAGTTTAGTTAGATATTTTTGTTAAAATAAAATAGCTGACATTATTAGAGACCTCCTTGAGGTTTCCATGCACAGATTTTCCCAAGAACTATAATTATAAAAAATGTAAACTAGTGGGAATTCTATTATTAGGAAGATGACCAATGAGAAAAGTTGGTCTTGAAAACCATATTTTAAACAATGGGAGGTAATTCATCAATTAGGGAAATGGTGCCAAGCCTAAGCAAACCAATAGGCGCACCCTACCATCAACCAGGGTACTTTAGATTGAAAATTGACCAAACTCAAGTTATTGATTGCAGGTCAGGCCACCACAACTTGGCAATATTGAAAATTGAACAGGTTTTGAACCCCATTCTCCAAGCGACTGGATCAAACTGTCATCATTAAGAAAATAGCTAGTGCATTCTAACGCCCTTGCTGTAACGCAGGGTTGAGCATTATGCAAAACCCCTGGACCAACCTGGGCATATCTAGCCTGCACCCAGAGTTGGTCCAAGGTATTCTTTAAGTTAGGGAAGTCCTGAAGATTGACCTTATTGGACTCCTAATATCCTGCTTTATCTTTGCAGTTTGTTCCCTCAATCATGTCATGTAGCCATGAGATTACCCTCTCATTATTTTGGGGCTTCACCCCCTCCAGGGGCTTTCATCAAGGAAAAGTTCTTGTGGGCTGGGGCCAACTTCATGGTGGTGATGGGTTGCTTTGACTTGGATTCTGCAGCCTCAGGGAAACGCTTGTGGAAGACTTCAATAAGATCTTGGGCATGGCATAGTCATGTGCTGGTACCCAACAGTTCTCCACTGTGTCAAATCTCTTCCAGGATACAAGATACTCAAGTCTTCTTCATACCCAATGGGAAGCTACTATCTCCTCCACTTCCCACTCTGGTGCCACATCCACAAGATAAAACTCAGGAGCCTCTGGTGGGTGGACATGAAGCAACGTTAGCTTGATTTCATAGAAGATAGCAAATATCTGGAACAATGAAAGAAGATTAACTGGTATGAGGTGTAGCTTACTTTCATGACAATGCGGTAAGACCCAATCCTCTTTGGTCCCATTTTTTGTATGGTTGCTTGATAAAAATGTTTCTAACATCCAGCATAATGAGATCCCCTTCCTTGTATGACGGACCTAACCATCTTTTTCTGTCCACGTTCTCCTTATAAGCTTTCATTGCTGCATCCAAATTCATGTTCACCCCTGGTTTACTTTCTTGAAAGTCTTCACAAATTCCACCACTGCTTCCACTTCAGATCCACAGATGGGATCCATGTTGAAAGTGGGGTTAAAGCCATAATTGGTGAAAAAGAAATAACAACCAGGCGCTGGCATGCTGGACAAATTATAGCTGAATTGGGCTATGGGGAGATAGAAAACCTAAATTGAATGATCTGCAGCAGTGTAACACCGCAGGAACTGTTTCAGGCACTGGTTCACTCGTTCATTCTGCCCATCTTATTGAAAGGTAATAGGCAGTTGAATGACAGGGGCGAATTTGAAGATCATTATACAATTCTTCCCAAAAAAGAGGTAAACTGGGGCCCTTAATCACTAATTATCTCTTGGGGACCCCATGAAGAGCAAACACATGTGATATGAAGAGCTCAGCCATCTCTGCTGCAGTTATCATGGTTTGCAGGGGATAAAGTGGGCGAACTTTGTGAAGCGGTCCACCACTACCATGATGGCATCATAACCATCAGAAGCAGGTAACACCACAATAAAATCCACAATAAGGAAATGCAAGGCCCTCCAGCCTGTTGAACTGGTACTAAAAACCATGCGAGGGCTAATAGTTTGGCTTCATTTGATTGCATACCAGGCACTACTTATATTATATGGCCACCTGCAAAGCTAACCCCTTCAAGTTATAAGTGCAGCGAATTAGCTCCAGATTCTTTGCCTTCCCAGGATGGCCAACGGTGATCCCATCATGATGGTCTCAGATGATTTCCAGGTGAAGTGGTCTGGCAGGAACCCATAGGTGCCCCTGGAACCACACCATCTCATCCTTCACTGGTAACCCCTGATAATGTCCTCCTGTTTAACTCATTCTTGGCAAGGACCATATTATACTTGGCTGATAAATGCTGCGAAAGGACTACCTTTTGGAACATACCATATTCCTCCAAATTTTCCAAAGGAGCAAGCGCTGGCTTGCGGACCAAGGGAGAAGGAAGTTGAGACACAATCTTGACTGGCGGAACCACCAAGTGGATGTTGTGTACCTCTACCTCCTTTGGATTGGGAGCTAGTGAAGGGTTTTGGCTCAAAGCATCTGCCAAACCATTCATCTTGCCCTTTGTAAATTCATAAGAAAACACAAATTAAGCTAGGGTCACATGCCAGCGAGTTTTCCATGTAGTCAAGATATGAGGTGCGTGGTAGTACAAAAAAGGCATGGTGATCTGTACAAACGCGGAATGGTTGGGATGAGCCATGAAAGTGATGAAACCAATAGGTAAGCTCCTCAACCACTTCCAAAAACTCTTTGTCATAAACAGCGTAGTTTAATTCAGGCAGGGACATCTTTTAAGAAAGAGAGTTCACACTGGATGCATTATTCCATCTTCACCTATTTGTAATAAGGCTGCCTTTATAGCAAAATTGGAGGCACCAGTAACCATAATGAACTCCTTTAGGTGACTATATGGCGAAGGATGGAGGTGGACAACTGGGTGCACTTTACCACTTGGAAGTTATCCTGTAAACGGGGACCACTAAAGCACTTTTTCCCTATTTGCCTTATACAAGGGCGCCACCACCCCAGAAAGATTTGGCGTGAATTTCTTAAGGAATGTACACGTCCCCAAAAACTCCTCAATTACTTACCAAAGTTGGGGTAAGCAACTCATGAATTGCCTTCTCCTTGTCTGAAGTTATCATGTGGCCTTGGTCAAACAATGTTGCCCAAGAAGGTGACCTGGTACTTGAAGAATTAACACTTGCTTACTTTCAGCGTAAGCTAGGAGGCCCTTAACCTCTCCACCACCTGCCAAAGGTGTACTGTATGGGACGCATGGTTAGGAGAAACATCTTAATATCATCCATGTAGACTACCAAGCATACCCCAGAAGGTTCCCTGAAGCTGAATCTATATGGCGTTGAAAGATAGCTGGGGCGCTTTTAAGCCCAAAGAGTATAACCTGAAATTGGAAAATTATTTTTTGGGTATGGAATGCAGTCAGCCACTCCTGGCCCTTCTTGATTTGGATATGATTGAACGCGTTAAGCAATTCAGTTGGATATGAATTTTGCCTTCTCCACTGTTAACTTTTGGCAGATTCGCTTGATTACACTAAATGAGTTGCATAGGGAAAAACCCACTGAGCAAACGTATGAGCGATATGTTGATAGCTGGCCCTCTACAATTAATAATATAAAGACTTTATAAGGGGCTATTGCCCTGATGATAAGAATTTATTTAATAATAAACTACAGCTACCTCTGTTACTCTTTCCTACTCTTCTCATTCTTTGTAAAAATCCTCCCCCTTCTCACTCTCACGTTCAACTATTAATCCTCAGTATTCTACAGTGGATTCAACACTCTCTGCTTAGTAATACCCTATTTGCTATGATCTAAAGGTTTCATTTGAACACTGAGGCTTTGGCGGAATTCCCTCAATTTGCCAAACCATAATTGCTTTAATAAATTCATTTCACCTCAACATAATCTATTGCTCAATCTCAAGGCTTGCTTTAAATATAAATTACAATCCGCCTGGAACTATAGCTTATCATACACTCATATTAGAATCTCAACGTTACCCCCTTGACTGGACAATAAGCTTTTATTGCTTGAATGGCTAAAGGAACTTTATGTGCACTTGGTTGATAATCTGGTTACCCTCAGGTTCCTTAATAGTATAGGCATCAACCCCAGTCTTCTCAATTATCTCAAACGGTCCAATCCATATGCTTTTAAGCTTGTTCCTTCTTCCAAATCCATGTTAGTAGTGGAAAAGAACAAGATCTACCACCCCAAACTGGGGGAGGCTGCTGCATCTACATTGGTTGGCTGCCTGATCCTAAATCTTTTTGGCTAGACTAGTGGAATATGCTTCAGTTTGGAGTTTAATTACCATGTTTGTTAAGGCAGACAAATAGCGTTGGGGCTTGACTCCACCAATATACTCCACACAGGCATAAAGCAATTTCAGCAACACTGGATGTCTTCCATAAAGTAGTTGGAAAGGTCTCTTGCCAGTTGCTTAGTGGTAGCTTATATTGTATGCAAAGACAGTGGTAAATAAGAGGGTAAACCATTTTGAAGGCCAATCATTTACAAGCTTACATTGAATATTCACCAAGGTTCCATTGACCCGTTCATCCATTCCATTAGATTTGTGGTGGTAGGGTGTAGTCAAGACCCCGCGGATTGCCATTAGTTCATTCAACTTGGGCAGGATATGCGATGTGAAATTAGTTTCATTGTCTGTGAGAATAAATTGTGGGCAGCTATGTCACTGTATGACACACTCCAGGATGAACTTGGCGGTGGTAACAGCCCCTAAATCATTGATCGCCCTGGCTTCCACCCATCTTGTCAAATGGTCTATGGCTACTATTAAATATTTGGAGCAGTTTGCGCCAGTTGGCAGAGGCTTTACCACATCCAGAGAAACTGTATGCCATGAAAAATGAGACTTAACCAGCTGGTAGGTGGTCTTCCTGTGGAATGGTTTCTGTACTTGGCACTGGTGACAACAAGCAACAATTTTGAGCACATCATAGTGCATACTCTCCCAATAATAACAGGGTCACAAGAGCTTCAGCATCTATTGCAACCCTCCATGACCTACTGGTATATGAGCATTCATAGTATTTGTGGGTATAGCAGAAGGTTTTAAGATTCAGCATTGAAGTCACCAATCCGCTTATACAGTTCCCCATTGTGCACAAAGGTATCCCATTGCAGCCCATCAAGTACTTTGATCACCTGTTGCAGCTCATCGTGAAATTTTCACACAACCATCTTTTCATACATCATGTCCACCAAATCCGCCATAATGATGACCATCGGTAAATGGGAAAGACAGTCTGCGTTCTGGTGTTTCACCCCTGGGCAGTGTAAAATCTCGAAGTTATAAGCTTGGAGCTTCAAGGACCATCGTGCAAGCTGTCCTTCAGGTTCACGGAGATTCTGCAGCCAATGCATGGATGCATGATCCATTACCACTTTGAATTTCACCCTGTGAAGATATACCTGGAACTGTTTATATGCATATATTACTGCTAAGAACTTCCACTCGGTCACAGTGTAATTTCATTCAGGACTTGTAAAACTTTGGCTACAATATGTCATGGGATGCTCCACACCATCATCATCATCCTTTTGGGATAGCACAACCCCTATGGCAGAAAGGGAAGCATCTGTTTGTACAATAAATTCCTTCTCAAAATTAGGGTATTGCAAAACGGGCATGCTAGCCAACGTGGTTCATAGAACATCAAAAGCGTTTTGACATCATTCCATCCAGTTGAAGGTGGCATTCTTCTTTAATAGCTCAAAGAGTGGAGCCCCAATACAGCTGAAGTTGGGAATGAACTGCCAGTAGTAACCAACCATCCCCAAAAACACCTTAATATCACACTTATTACCCATCTGAGTCATCTTGCATATAGCTTCCACCTTTGTTGGCTGAGTACTAAGCCCTTTGGAGTCTAACACAAACCTGAGGTATTCCAACTGCTCTTAAAAAGTGGCACTTTTGGGGCTTAATTTTGATGTTAGCTTCAGTGAGTCAGCGGAACTCTTATTCCAAGTGATTGAGATGATCTGTGAACATCCGTGAGAACACATTAATATCATCAAGGTAGATTAGAACGCAAGACAGCTTTAGATCACCCAAAATAGCGTCCATATCCCGCTGGAACGTAGCTGAAGTGTTGCGCAAACCCTGTGGCATATGTGTAAGCTGAAACAACCCTTTTGAGTTGATTATAGTGCACTTCTCTTGTTCCACTTCTGGTAAATTGTTCTGCCAGTACCCTGATATTAAGTCCATAGTGGAGAAATACTTGGCACCACCCAGCCAATAAATGCATTATCGATTTGCAGAAGTGGGTAGAAGCCTTTTTTTGTAATGCTGTTCAGCTTCCAGTAGTCAATGACTACTCGATTGGAGCCATCTTTCTTTTTAATGATTAACACTGGGGACGCCCAGGGACTCTTTTACGGCTCTAATATTCCCTGTTCAACCAATTAGTCTATCTCAGCAGATACAGCTTCTTCTGCTACCTTGGAGGGATGGATATGCCTTGACCAAATAGGGGGGTGATCCCCATGTTCAATTGATGCATAATCCCACGTGAACATCCCAAGTCATGGCCATCAGATGCAAAGATGCTTTGGTATTTGCAAACAGATCCATCACCCCATCCTTAAGATCCTCCAACAGGCCAATTAGAGCCTCACATGGAACCACAGTCATTGTTCTGGATGAGGCTTTTAATGGTAGCCCAAGATCATCCCATGAACCAAAGTCTAGTATCTGATGAACCTCATCAATAGGAGCCAGATACAGATAAGCCACCACTTGATGCCTTTGCTTCTTCATAGATTCCTTCTGCAGGTTGGATATCAATACCTTCACTTCTTCCTGCCCTAGTAACAGGAGCCCAGGAGCCACATGGGGTTTAAGCTGCAATTGCTGATAGGGTCTGATAATCTCACTGTATAGACCTTACAGGATACCTATTTCGAGCTCCATCCCTATTATAACCTGATGCTTAGAAGGCATGCTTAAAGCACTCACCGCTCACAGTGGAATAACATAATACTCTCAAATCTGATTAGGAAGCGCTCAGGTACTCCGCTTCATCCACCAATATTGAACAGAAATTACCCCATCACTGTATGCAAGATTAATTTGGCTGGAGTGGATGGAGTATTTGGGATTCCACTGAAGGTGAAGTAAATGGGGATCTGTTGGCCTAGAATTTTTATGGTTTCTTCCGCCATATTGACCACTGCCCCAAATCGCCACATGAATGCAGTTCCAATCAGCATGTCATAGTTTATTAGGTAGAACCACAGCAGGAGCAGATGCCCCAACTGACCCAAACCTCAAAGGCAGTGCACTGTAAGCAGCCTCTGACACAGTGCTCTGTGCCCCTGCGGTCCCATACACTACCTGGTGTTCTACATCAGGCTACACCGGGAACTTAGCTATAATCTTGGTGGAAATTATATTTATGGGAGCACCAGTATCAATAATTGCCCTAATTTTGACATTTTGTAAAAGAATGTCACAGTATGTACACTCCAAATAAAAAGAACTGTTGGTGCAAATTACATAAACATCAAAGGACTTTTGGTTATTTAGAAAAGTGAGAACACCAGCACTGACATGTGGAAACTCCTGGGCAATTTTCTCTACTGGAATCGCCACGTCACCCCCTCTAAAGATGCAACATGTGTTGATAGTTTGCCGCCAACAGTACCATTTCACTTAAGGATTTGCCAGATGTATGACTTTTTCACCTCTTGGCGGAACTCCATGTCTGCGTTATTGGGGTCTCTTCCTCAGCTTGAGGCCAATATATCATAAGGGATATGTTGATACAATAAATCATCGTATTGAGTCCCAAAACTGAACTTAAGTGACTCATGGGAATCCTCAGGGACAATTAGATTTGAGTTAGCAGAAGTAGAGCGTCCCATCACTACTCCTCTTGTCATTTTCCCTGTTCATTTGGGGCAAAAGATACTGCATGGACATCCAGTTTTCCTGGACAGCTAGCCGTATATTGGCCTCGTTGGCCACATAATAAACAAGAATTAGTAAATGACACATGTCTTTGAATTCCCCCATAGACCCAGGTCTGAAATTAATAGCTGGATTTTAATGTGGCCAAGGGAGAACTGGCTGAGTAAAATGGGGGTGGAAAGGACTTTCCAGAGCATTAAGTGAATGATCATTCCCTTGCATATTGCAATCAAGTCATTTTTGTCCCATATCCAGTGGAGATTTGGTGGTGGTTGTGGGGGCTTTCCATTTCACATTGGTAGCACCAAAAGTGAAAGATAGATGGCGCAAGTGACTAACAATTTTTTTAACTCTGCATCCTCCCAAAGAATTTAGGACATATCGTTATACAGTTCTAGATATGGCTTAACAGCTGCCATCATTGATATGCACACCTCCTCATTAGTTAAGGTATTTGCTCCCAAAAGCACATGAGACTCAGCTGTGAAACGCTCCACAAACTCCACTAAAGACTCATCTTTGTGAAAAGCTGTTGTCAAAAACTCTGCCTTGCACTGAGCCAATTTCGCCTTGCCCCCAAACAGACGGATCACAGTCTCCTTCACCTCTGGTAGGATACAGTACTATTTTCAAGGTAACATGTGACCTGGTCAGCACTTGCAACGTCCAAAGCAGATAACAACAGTTTGGCTTTCCACCAATCAGAAGCCCCCTCCACTTCAAATTAAACCACTTAAAAATCCAAGTATATTACATTGCGTTTAAATGGGGAAAGCTGGCCAATGAAAATACCTTCCTCCCCAGCACAACTATCCCATTTGCTCTCTGCACAGTATAGCCGCTCTGTAGTATCACTCAAGAGGTTGGCAAGTTGGTTTGTTGGACCCCCACCAGGTGCAGTTGGTAGAAGGTCCTGGAAAGCTGCTCAGTTGTACTTTTATTCTCTCAGAAAAGCACTTTTTGAGCCTGAAGTAGTGTATCCAAGTTAAGCTTCATTTCCGCATATTGAGATAATTAAATTAACTTAGATAGTACCTCGTCAATATGAGCCAGTTGCACCATGGCATAGGCGAATATAAACTTTTATTAAGAAGTTGATCAATGGGCCCCCTGTAGTGAGCACCACTGCTAAAATTTGGCGGATTTGCTTTATTTGCTGAACGAGTTGTACAGGGTAAAACCCACTGAGCAACGTATGAGCAATATGAGGATCGCTGGCCCTCTACAATTATTTTTATTTAACAGAGGCAATCTTTTATTACTCAAGGTGGGTCAACCTTGGGACAAATATACCACACCGAGAAATTTATAGCCAGTACAGGTTTCAAACTCAAAACCTGCACTAGGGGTGGAAGCAGCTTTACCCGCTTGGCTAACCACCCTTGGCCCTCTACAATTAATAACATTAAAGACTCTATAAGGAGCTACTGCCCTGATGATAACACTTTATTTAATAATAAACTACAGCTACCTCTTTTACTCTTTCCTACTCTTCTCTTTCTTTGTAAAAAACCCTACCCTTCTCACTCTCAAGCTCAACTATTATTCCTCATTATTCCTCAGCGGATTAAACATGCTCTTCTCAGTAATTCCCTATTCACTATTATCTAAAGGTTTCATTTAAACATTGAGGCTTTTGCAGAGTTCCCTCGATTTTCTGAACCATAATTGCTTTGATCAATTTACTTCACCTAGACATAATCTTTTGCTCAACCTTGAGGCTTGCTTCCAATCTAGATTATGTTCCGCCAAAACTATGTCTTATTGTCCATTAATATTAAAGTCTTGACATCCACATAGCAAGCAATCTGTGAGTCCATTGTAATGGAATGAAAGTCTGGTACTGTGACATTATTGAGATTCCCATAATCTATGCATGGGCGTAAGGTGCCATTGATCTTCTCCACAAAGAGAAGTGGAGCATACTGGGGAGGTACACTGAAATATTGCGCCTTTAGCTAACTGCTCCTTAACCCACACATCTAAGGCCGCTTCCTTACAGTCAACAGTTAAATAGGGGAAAATATACGCACCATATCAATGGTGAGCTTGAACTTGCAAATTAAACTCTAAATTAGCTGGTAGTACATTGTCTGAAGCCACATCAAGCGAGGATTCCAACCCCTCCAAACAGGAAAGTAAGGGTACCTCCAGAGAGGGCTTCAGCAACAGAGCAAGACGGAGAGTGTGGATATTGGGCCTGTGGGGAAGATTGCCTTGAGAGCTCGCTTCAGACAAAGGGACAACTAATATATTACCATTCTAAAAAGTTAAGGACAAGGTATGTTTTTCAAGTTGGTCCCGATGTCAAACTTTCACCACCACTCTACTCCCAAAATAATGGGTAAAGAAAGTTTTTAGTTGCTTGGAAACGGTCCGCCAAATGATATTGGCCAACTTGATAATCTACTAACCCCAGAACCTTCAGCGTGGGATTACCTTGGGAAGCCCCTCCCCTAACCATACCACCTGGCAAGTAACTCACTCAAGATATTCAGCTAGGTCTTGGTCTATAAACTTCTCAGGCTTTGATATCCACCAAAATCGTTATGCTGATTTTCCCTAAAGTGGATGAAAGGGTAGCAGTCAACAAAAATATCCATAATGGATTTATTCAAATCAGAAAACGCCAACGCTTACCAGAAAATTCTCTATCAGGCATAAGCTTGCCTCCAGGGTATGTTTTTGCATCATATAATGGAGAGGAATAATTGGCCACTTTTACTACTGATGCCACATATCCCACCATATCTTCAGCAGCTGCATGAATATTTATATTGCAAAAGTAACTCCTTTTACACCGCCTGTGTTCTGAGGCTCATGGTAGGGGTCAAGCGCAGGTTCTCTGTGGTGATATGGTATACGGAAATGGATTCCAAACTAACGCCACAAGAGACGATATTTGGCTCATTTTTATATATGGACTAGCGTTATAAAACGCGTTTTGGGCCATGAACGACCCCATACTCAATTTGGCGGTGGGTTATGCATTTTTATCCAAGGCCATCACCACCAGACCTTTTGTCAATGATCCTGTCTGCACCATCCAAACGCAGTGCTGAGAAAAAATCATTTTAATTAAATTGTTTTTGTCAATTTTGGGGGAAAGTTGGGGAATCATGACACCCAGATCACAAAACGTACAAATTTACCAGGTATGATAAAGAAGGGTGGGTACTTCCCAGTTGGAGGTAGCAAGAATAATGCTGAGACGCACCAACCATTGGACAAATGAGAATATGGTGGTGAGCCCCATAGTGACTGTGATCAATGGCTGGCGCACCAATTCACACAATTAGCAAAAGTCCCACATGGATAATTCTAGTGCAAGCAAAGTAGTTTGGTTGGTCATCTAATGTCAAGAAAGTATCTGTAACCCTCTCGTTCCCTGAGAGGTGGTGCAGGCTGCACAGCCACACCATCAGGGAAGTAGTCATTAGTAAGACTGTAAACAGAGCAGCGCAAAGGGTGCTGGAGCTAAGTGGACCCAGGTCAAGAGTGTACAATGTGGTATACAGTAGAAGATAGCAAACATACAACAAAACTTGGTTGGACCCCATAGGGGATTCCATAACCAAGTGGAGATCTGTGCTGGAGCGCTTGGGAGCCTTGATCTGGAGGGGATTTGGGCGGCTCTGTGGTGCACCAGATATAGTTGATTTTTTTGTTAAAATAAAATGGCCAACGTTGTTAGAGACCTCCTCAAGAAGGTTCGCGCATAAGTTTGCCCAAGGAACCATATTAAAAAAGTAAACTAAAAGGATTTTACTATTAGGAAGACAAGCAACGAAGAAAGTTGGCCTTGAGAACCATACTTTAAACAATGGGAGGTAAGTCGTCAATTGGGGGAAATGGTGCCAAGTCTAAGTGAACCAATAGGCGCACTCTACCATCAGCCATGGTACTATAGCTCAAGATTGACCAAACTCAAGTTATTGATTGTAGGTCAAGCCAACTTAATTTGGCAATATTGAATTTGAAATAGTTTTAAACCTCCATTCTCCAATCAACCAAATTGAACTGTCATCATTAAGAAGATAGCTAGTGCGTTTTAACGCCCTTGCTGTAACACAGGGCTAAGCATCACGAACATCCCCTGGACCAACCTGGGCATATATAGCCTGCACCCAGCGTTGGTCCAAGGTATGCTAAGTCAGGGATGTTCTGAAGCTTGACCTTTTTGGACTCCTGACGTCCAGTCTTATCTTTGCAGTTGGTTCCCTCAATCATGTCATGTAGCCATGACAAGATTAGTATAATTAATCTACTGGAGTCGGTAAAAGGCATTGGGACACACTCTTTAGAAATCTAATATAGGAAAGTTCATGACCAAGTTGGCAGTGGAAGCTGAATAGGTAGATGAAATAATCACAATTTCAGATAGCTTCTAAGGGCTAACCGCATTGGTGATGAATGCCATTCCTATTGGGGCGCCAATGGAAGAGTTGGGCTCTAAATTCCCCTATCTAATTTACTTAAATTTAACCAATAAAGATAGGTCATTTTGTAAGATATATGGATAGACATAAAATTTTATCATGCTCTTATAATTAGAGTGGATAAGATAGTTTTCTCTTATTTTTTTGTCTTATGCCAACTCTTGTTATACAAGTTGAAAGGTTAGTTTTTTCTTTTTCAAGTGGTTCTCAAGTACTCAAATGGAAAAGTAAAAGTGATTGGTTCCCTGTTGTTCAGAAGTGCCTTCAAGTTACCATAAGGAAGAGCGTTAGAACATGTCTAGAAGTAGATATTTACTCATATTGGTTATGAAGAGCTCAACTAGGATAATTGTCTTCATACAAATATAAACGTTACCCATAATTATTATAATCAACAATATTCAATGCACACCTCAAACCTGTGCAGCAAACATTGTAAAAGTTTATATCTGGTGATCACTACATGGGTAGTTGAGTTTTCAGGCTAGATATGAAATTAAAATTATCAGCGCAATGTCATACAACATTTACTTTGGAAGTTGAGGATGTAACTAGAAATATGAACAAGAATATGCTGGTCTGGCGTCAAAATTGGCCTAATTACCTCAATAATGAGTGACTAAATCTGAGGAAGAAATAGAACAAGTTGCAAAGGTCAACAATGATTTTTGTGGGAAAGTCACCTCCTTGAAGTTGGAGGAGACTGAATTAACTAAAGGGTTAATGTTCCAAAAGGCTTCCTGGAAAACAGATAAAGAACAAATCTAATGAATTCAGGTTGATGTAGCGCAAATCATAAAGAGTTTACAAGAGCATAAAATTATAAGTGAATTTGCACCCAGATGGAGGTGGATGGAGCCAACAACAAGTTAGAAAAAAGTTCTACTGGGTATTGCAGCCCCAGTGAATATGCCTGGAACTTTCACCGCAATTTCAGAGATGACCCTTGAGAATACCCCTATTGCTGGTAGGGTTAACTGAATTATCTTCTACCACAATTATGATAGAAGAACTTTGAATATATGAAACTTACTATCTTACATCAGAATAACGCTTCAGCGTTTTTCTCCCTATTTAAAATAATGATGTTTGGATATGGTGACTGCCAGAACGCAGTAACAGTTATGAACTCTTTGGACACAGATTGTTAAAATCTGATGTTTTCTCACTTTAACCGGGAAAATAGGATATATTTAATACTAAAGAAGCAATCATGAATGAGTTTGGCAGTCCTGAATAAATAGTTACCGCAAACAATAGTCCATGAGAATCCAAATCTAAAAAGGACATTCCAAAGCCACTTTCTACAACCAATTTTACCAGGAAGCTTAAATCCTGGTAGGTGCAAAAGATCTATTAGAATTTGATTCACAAATTGCAATGAAGACGGCGCTTTGTCCCTTCATGATCTGGCCCACGTCATAGTTTTGGTTCTTAAACCAAACTTTCACATCATAGATGGTGGAGTACCTCAAGATGTTAGGATCAACTTTATAAGAACATCTTTGAACCTTCAAATCTGTTCCCACTAAAAATAATCAAAATATGGCGAAGTTCACTTAGTCAATATGGAATTACAAAATCAAGTAGTAATTAGAAACAAACCCAAAGGACCATAGAGGTGGATATATCTCAAAAATGCTGCCACAAATGTGCAAACCTTAAATTTCACCGCTCAATGTTGGAGCAAGAAGCCAAGGCACATTAAAACTGGGCTAGGCTAAGTAGGAGGAAAATGTTCAGGGTTAAGGAAAAGAATAGAAGTCTAAAAAAGAACTCAACATTGCAATTATTCCTGTTCCCCCTGACATATTTAAAGATGCATTGGTTTTTTCTGATTTATCTGTAGGCTGAGACACCTGATCCACTCTATCAGGTTATTAATATGGACATAAATGAAATAATCATAGCAAAGAAAATAGTATTGACTCAAAGATCATAGAAGAGGTCATTTAGCCTTATGCTTGTCAGCTATCAGAAATTAACATGCTAAAAAAGCCAAAGGTTTGCTTAAGATAAAACTTGATAATGTAAATATTTCTCACCCAATTAGTGCAATCAAAGAATTCTTCCCTAATTTATACATGCAATTAATTCATACTCTAAATTTGGAAAATGATGGCATGATTCATTCAGTAAACATCTTATTACAATACTCTAATTGTACATGTGTGGATAATATAGTTAATCAAGTATAAGTATGAGTGATTGTTGACAGCAGAGTGCCCATTAATATCTTTTAGACCAGTTGTTGAAGAAAATGAAAATCTCTCCAGATTTGGAACACTGGAAGGGGTGAGCTGGAACTGATGGACTGGATACTACAACATCTTGTGGGGCATAAAGTGTACTGCCAATTTTGGTTTGGACCACATGTGGTATCCGCTCCCACCATTGTGTTGGAAATTAAATTATGACATCCTCATTAGAATGAAGATCCTGAGAAAGTAAGGTCAAATGAACATTTTGAGGAGAATATCTTACCAATTTTAGGGCAAACGTTGCCTTTGGTATACCATCAGGAAGGAGAAACTCCGCTGACAAAGTAGATTAATTTTTTAAATTCAATCTACAATGACGGCATAATTCTTATCTTAACCAAATTAAAAATAGGAAAATCTCATTGCAAATACTTGAGAACTGCGGGATATTATTGAGAACAAAAAAAATGACTACCATTCTTCTGGGAACGCAAATAGTAGTTAACACAGGGAACTATAAAAATTTCCAGAACAACTATATGTAGAAGTCTTCACATGAAAATCAAAATTGGAGCCTTGGGTAGCTTCAGAGATTATAATACCAGGCCTCAGGAAATCTGAGTTCTACTGACCAATCTGAGCAAAAAATCAAGAAGAAGAAAAAACTTAGTTATTAAGTTTGCTCATCTAATACTGACCGCTGAAATAGAAAAATATGATTTGGGATGCTAGCAGAAAATGAGATTACCAACAGGTTTTACTGCAAACAAAAATTAATTAGTTAACTGACTGACATCAGCTTGTTTAGCTTGTGAGGCTAACTTACTGCTCTGGGGATTTTTCTGCACATATTAGGCACTAGATAACCATTAAGAAGGACATAATCATCCTCATTGACAAGGTCTTTACTGATGCTACCCATTCTAGAATTTATATCTTAGTTATACTGTTTTCGCCCATGGTAATACTCTTGTTGACACTCTCTGACATGTTCACTTTACATTGGCCCTTGAGAAAAAATAGAATATAATACAACCTCTTCATTGACAGCTCATATCCAAGCTACCCTCATAGATGAGTGTCCCATTCAACCAGGGCAGATCTTAGACTGGTTACCGTATTCTGCTCAATTGCTAGTTTCAGACTGGTTACTAGTGATTAGATAACCTAGACCACTATAAGTGATCAAAAAGGTAAATAATATTCTGTGAAAAGGAATTTTAATAAAGTAAAACATCAATCATTTTTATATTTTCGTGAAAAATCAAGATGAAAAAAAAGAATGTAAATTGAAAGTAATTTGAGAATTGAGTAGCAATATTGGGTTCTCAGTATCCTCTAGTGAGGCAGCATATGATTGCCACTTTAGTTGCTTTGTCCATATGTTGTAATCCGAGTATCCATAAGCTCCTTCTTGCAGTGAATACCCCTAAACCTGGATCTCCAGAGGCCCATTCTTCAGTCCCTGTTTCTGGTTTGTGGTCTTTATCTTCTCCTCATGTTATTGCTTTGTTACCCAAACTATTGAGGTGCTGTTCACCTTCCAATTCTTTCAATTTCAAAGCTTCAATAAACCTTGTATCAGGTTTTTATATGACTCTCATAATTAATTTATTGCTATTTTTGGTATTTTTTTGGATGAAAGCCTCATTTGAATTCATCATGGCAATCTGGTTGGGTCATCGCGCCATCATAGGCGATTTACAAATTATTTTGCCCCCCTAAAGGTATATAAGGGGTCAATTTTCATAGTCTTCTTCAACAGCGTCATCATCTCAGATAAATAAATTTTCTGGAGTGCCAGGTAACAAACTGTTTCACATGACGTCATTCTGAGCACTTGTCTAATTTCTTAGGTCAACTGAATCTATAAAAGGGGTTGTCCATTCCATCAACGGTGGGTAAGTTTATCTCACTTCTTCTGGTTTGAGATGTAACTCTGTTCATTCCGCCAGCTGAGGAATGATCTTCTAGTGCCCTCATAGCCTCATCCATGACACTTCCCCTTCTAAGATGAGAATGGGGAGCGACCTTAGGTGCCATGCATGTACTCTATTAAACTTAGTTGTTATCATCTCAGATAGAGTATTTGGCTAATCGCTTTGTCAAAAAGTAGCAGGGCCAGTCCAGATGGACTTCAGCTTCTCTAGCCGTCAACCCATAAATGATAGAACAGTATATCTATCTCTAGGCTGAACTCTATTACCTAGTTCTTCGCTGGCTCTCTGATAGCTTTGAGGGATAGTCGCCTCTATATTGGTGGGGCCTCCAATTGTACTATAATATCATCCGCTAACTCTTTCTAATAGCTTCCAAGTGGAAGGTTTTTTAGTCCATGGTAATGATTGGTGCTAGCAGGATTGGTAGTACCGTTTCTCGCCCATACAGGGCATTGGAAGGGCACATCCCAATCACCCAGTGGTTGCAAATCCTGTAAGCCAACAGCATGGAGGGCAGCAACTGATCCCATTTAACTTGTAATTGAGGGCCATCTTACCTGGAATCACTCCTAGGTTCCATATAACTGATCAACATTACTATTTAAGATGGTTTGTAGGAAGTGAAAATTTGTTTTTTTCAATGCAAATAAGTCCATAAGCTTTGTCACAACATCTGAAATGAAGTTCTCCACACTATTGAAAATCAAGACTTGAGGGCATCCATGTCTGGTTATAACTTACTCTAAATAGGAATTGAGTGGTTGAGTTTACAGTGTCCATCTTGACTATGGAGGCTTTGACAACTTTTAGAGTGGCCAATGGCTACTAGTAAAAACTTTAATCCACTGGAAGCAGTCATAACTGGTCCTACCACGTCAATAGACACGTTACTAAATAGTGCCATAAGTGGGATTGGGGTAAAAACGCGTTTCTCCAGAAAATGGAAACTTGGCAAGGTATACATAGTTATAAAATTTGGTGAACTTCACCTGACATGAATCCTAGCAGAATCTTTCCTTCAGGTATACCAGCGTCTTCTGAAATCCATGGCCAATGTGCTAGTGTGCTTCAATCACCAGTTCCATACAGTTTCTGGGTCTGATGTATGGGTACCATTTGTCCTAAACCTTCTTCTATAGGTTTCCATTGAAACGCCAGGTGTCTTTGGAGAACCTTTTCTAGATGGTATTCACTTCAATTGTTTTGCCCTGCCATGTTTATTCTGGTACCCATTTAGTTCAGAAGTTGATCACTCTCTTGCTCTTGTAATTGAAACTCTGTCAATCATAATAGTTCATCAGGGTTGAGGTGTTTCTCCCCTACCCAATGGATGATCTCAAAGCCATATTCCTGGAGAATTACTTATCATCTGGTAAGGCGTCCGTTGGATACCTCCATATTCTGAAATCAGCGTAGTGATGTATGATTCGTCATGTTTAAAGTGTAACCTAACAGGTAAGGTCATATATTCTTTACTGCTTGGATCACTAAGGGCACTTTCTTTCTGTGCCAGTGTAGTCTTCTCAGCTCTTCTTAACACCTTTAAATGATACTTAAATGCGTGGTTTGCCCGTTCTTCATTCAGTTGGGTCAATATCGCGCTAAGCCCAACATCACTCACATTAGTATAGAGATAAAAGATCTTGTTGAAATCTGGTTAGGCCAAGATTGGCGCCTCTAACAATTCTTTCTTTAACAGCCAAAAAAGCATGCTCCTGTTACAAGCCCCACTCAAACGCTGTTTACTTTGTCATCAGGCATGAGAGGGGTGCAGCAAAGTCCATAAAATGGGGGATAAACTTCCGGTGATATCTCACTATCCCAAGAAACACTTGGATTTTCCTCATTCTCTTAGTTGGCTTTATTGCCATGATCACTTTGACCTTCCCTTATTTGGGATTTTGATTCATATGAGGTGATCTAGTGCTTAAGGAGTTTAGTTGTTTCTTTAGGAAGGTGCACTTGATAATTTTCAACTTCAAAGAGATGCTCTCAGACAGGTAAAACTTTTTGGAGGTGTTGAAGATGCTCTTGGAAGGACCAGTGAACACAGTAATGTAGCCAAGGTGAATCAACACATGTAAAATTTGAGATTGCCAAAAATGTGATCCATTATATTCTGGAAGGTGTCAGGATGTTACAGTGCCCCTGCGGCATCCTTGTGGGCTCAAACAACCCTTGAATACTAATTAGGGAGCATTTCTCCTGGTCCTTCAGAGAGAGCTTCGTCTGCCAGTATCTGCTGGCCATATCCATAGCTAAGAAGTATTTTGATCTGCCCAGGCGTTTCAGAGTGTCGTCTATGTGTGGGAGCGGTAAGAGTCCTTTTTGGTTATCTCGTTTAAGTGGCGGTAGTCCATGGATATGCAATGAATCCCATCCTTTTTGTGTACTAGCATTAAAGGTGAAGTCCAAGGACTCTTCAATGGTCTGATTAGCCCTGATTTAACTAGTTGATTCAGTTCTAAGACAATAACAGCATTTTAAGATTTTTAGCAGCGGTAAAGTTTGGGCTTGAATGGTATAGCAGATCCACTGTCCATCTTGTGGATCTTTACATTGAAAAGTCCAAAGTCACTGGATCTGGTCCAAAGGTATTTTTGAATTTTTCTAATAGCTCATCTAACTCCTTCTGATATTTAGGAGTCACATCCTCAAAAATGAGCTTGTCATAATCCCCTACATCTTGTACTGATTTAATATCATTGCAGCTGGTAAGTCAGGCCTGTGCAATTACTTGTCCTTTATTGACTCTGATAGTGAGTTGATTTTGTAATATTTCCTAAAACGTTAGTCAACTCCTAAGTATTTGAGATCATAGTTAGTAAAACTCTTGGTTCTTAATCGCGGATTTCATCACAACTATGAACTTCCAAGATAGTATCTGGAGAAATCTTTACGCTGATTGACAGGGTCATTTAGCGTTAATCCCTCAGGTCAGATATCATGATTTTGATAGCGCTCAGAGGAAGCCCTTCTTCTTCACTAACCATGGAGAACTAATGCTCTATACCCTTCTCTGTAAGGATGTAGTGGTTGGTATAGCTTATTCGTTTTTCTCACTAAGCATGTCCATTACTTCTGCGGTTTAACATCCTCTTCCATAAACACCAGAGGAATTTTATGACTTAGATACTCATGATGCTGACTGTGAATTCAATCTTCGATAAAACTCAAGGAGAAATTGCATCATGGCTAGGAAGTCATAGTGGTCATTATCAAAAACCATTGCCAGCGCCATGAGAACTATGCATCCAAAGCATAAGGGTAACATTAAGTAAGCTCTTAAAGTGCAGGTAACGTCAGGTCTGGCAGTTTGGTACTTCACATTATGGTTAATATCAGGCATGAACTTCAGCTTCTTCATGAGCTTAAAGGACAATACGTTAACTTAAGCTCTAGTGTCCAGTAAAGCTAAATCGCGCACTTTCTGGATCACCATTTTCACTTTTGTTACACTCTTGCCAAAAGGGTTTTTTAGTGGTCAGAACATCAGTGGCAAATTCTTCAAAATGTCTCAGAGCGTCACCTCTGTTATAGTCTTGACAGTATCCTTGCTATCTGGTTCTAAGTTTTTTAAAGTAGCCATAACCAGCTTCTCTCCTTCTTTTAAATGAGTTAATGATCCAGGTAGGTTAATTTGCTTGCGCCAGGTAAGTTTCACCAATTTATTACTACCAATTCCATTGACTCTTAGCCTAGAAGGCACAGACACTGCACTAGGTGCACCTAGCCCGTGGTATCCTGCATTGGATAAATCTTCATTTTCGTGATTTTCTACACCTTTAATATGCAGATCCATCCAGTTTATAACGTAAATGGTAACCTCTTTAGGGTTGTGTCCTCCTTTTCAGCGGCAATTAGTGATAAAGCTTTTCAGAAGTTCCCAGGCTGATGGCAAATATTGCAGGTCATCTTTTGACGTGACAAGCGCTCTGGAAGTTTGGAGCTTCTATTCCTTTGGTTTATCAATCTTGTTTTTAGCAACGTAGACTGTCTTTCTAATCTGTTAAGGTGGTGTTCCTGATGCAGTATACTCTGTTTTGTATGTCATTTGTATGCAAGTAAGGCTTCTTTATAAGCCTTTAGGGATATCGCGCTTTTAATTGAAAAAAGCATATTCATCTTTAAGGCGAGATGCATTTCCAAAAAACTCAGCAGAACTTTTTTGCTGTAGGTAAATCCTTAGTTCCCAAAGTATATAGCTGAGAGTTTTGATAAAGTAGCAAGAGGCATAGTTTGCTACCAGCTCGTTATTACCCATTTTAAAAAGTAGGAACTCTTGTCTCATGTTTTGTACATCTCGTTCACAATTAAACTCTGAGAGGCGGATTGTCTTCAATTCAGCCCTAGTCATTCTATGTCATAGGCTCACACTAAGGATCTCTTGAGCCTCATGACTCATAAACCCTTGCACGTGGTGAGCCTTTTGGCGATTGCTAGCATCATCTAAGCTGTTCTTTTAAATCTGGAGAAATCAACGAATGTTTCTTCTCCAGGTGTGTAAATAGTCTTAAAGTAGGTTTAAAGTTAGGTCTTATTCCATAGGGTCATAATACATTATGAGTAGTTATGTGGCAGTCATTAGAGTGGCCAATAACAGTGTCTCAAACTGAGTGACTAGTCAAGTAGAGGTAGATTCTGGTATAGGACAAAGTTGAGCCTTAAACTCGTCTATACTCTTGTCCATATTGATTAGTATGTTGTCATGATGTTCTATGCGCTACCCATAGTTATTAGAATGAAGATATCTTTTCCATTGTCCTTATAGGTAATAAATTATAACTCTAGACTCTTAATGACAGCTTCAGCTTCCCTACGGTTGATGATCCTGTCAAAAGAGTGTTTGTAACTCTCTGGTTCCCTGAGAGGTGGTGCGGGATGCAAAACCACACCGCCAGGGAACTAGCCATTAGGAGAATGAGAAACAAGGCACCACGAATGGTGCCAGTACAGAAGGGACCC
Source organism: Massospora cicadina (assembly GCA_022478985.1). NCBI lineage: Eukaryota > Fungi > Entomophthoromycota > Entomophthoromycetes > Entomophthorales > Entomophthoraceae > Massospora > Massospora cicadina. Next base: position 258,142 of record JAKSZP010014463.1, read on the forward strand.
AAGGCAAGGGTGTAAAGCGCGGTATACAATATCAGGTAAGTTAGAAACAACAAAACTTGTGTGGGCTCCAAAGGGGAGTCCATAATTAAATGTAAATGGGTGCTAGGAGGCTTGAGTGCCTCGATCTGGAGGAGACCTGAGTGGCTTAAAGTTGCACCCAAAACTTTTGTTACTTGTGATAGAATATAGTGGCCAACGTAGTTGGAGACCTCCTAAAAGAGGTCTGCACCCAGGTTCGTCAAGGAACAATAAATAAAACGTAAAAAACGGGAAAGTTTGTTAAGAAAAGTTGACCAACAAGGAATGTTGGTCACGAAAACCATATTTAAATATCATCAGGGTAATTCTAGGTCTGTAAAAGTGGTCCCAAGCACTGATTCACCAATAGGCAAATGCTTCCATCCAAATTGGTAGAATACACCAAAACTGACTTCACTAGAGTAATTAATTAAAGTTGTACCCTACTCAAATGCATAATTTTATAAATGGAACAGGTATTGAACCCCCATTCCCCAATCAACTTAATTAAACCATCATTATTAATTAAAAAGCTCGTCCATTTTAACGCCTGAGCTGAGCAAGGGGCTGGCCGTTATGCACCTCATTAGTTTCAACCTGGGCATATTTAGCTTGTACCCAGCGTTGGTCTAGGGTAAGCCTAAGGTCATAGAGAGCCTGAAGTTTCACCTTATGGGCCTCCTGCTGCCCAGCCTTATCCTTGGGGTTGGTGCCTACTATCAAGTCATTTAACCATGACATTACCCTCTCCTCTTTTTTGGGTTCCACCTCCCTCCAAGGGCGTTCACTAAGGAAAAGTTTTTGTGTGCGGGGGCCAAATTCATAGCAGCGATGGCTGGCTTGAGCTTTGATCCTGCAGCCTCAGAAAAACGATTATGGAACGCTTCAATCAGGTCTTGGGCGTGCACACAGTCACGTGCTGGTACTCAACTGTTCTCTGCAGTGTCAAAACCCTTCGAGGATACCAGGTACTCAAGCCTTATTTTAACACTGAGAGAGGCTACTGTTTCATCCAATTCCAACTCTGGCGCCCCATTCACAAGATAAGCCTCAGGAGTCTCAGGTGGGGGCCCTCAAACAACGTCAATTTGCTCTAATGAAAGCCAGAGAAGATCCAAAACGAAGAGGGAAGATCCAACTGGTATGAGGCATGGCCCACCTTTCTAACAACGCGGTAAGGACCCAACCTCTTTGATCCCAGCTTTTTGCATGGCTGCTTGATAGGGATGTTACGAGCATCAAGCATCATGAGATCCCCTTCCTTGTACGCTGGACTCACTCATCGCTTACCATCAGTATTCTCCTTATATACTTGCATTGCCGCCTCCAAAATTGTAGAAACCCTATGGTGGACCTTCTTGATAGTCTTGGTAAGGTCCACCACTGCTCTAATTTTGGATCCACAGCTGGGCTCCATGTTAAAGGCGGGGTTTAAACCATGGTTGGCGAAAAAGGGGGAACAACTGGTCAAAGAATGCAAGGTGTTGTTGTAGCTAAATTGGGCCATGGGAAGGTGAGAAACCCAATCTGAATGGTCCGTGGCGGTGTAACACCACAGAAACTGTTCCAAGAACTTGTTCACTCGTTCAGTCTGCCCATATGATTGGGGGTGATAGGCAGTTGAATGGCAGGGGCGAATCTGAAGAGTCTTACACAACTCTTCCCAAAAGATGGAGGTAAACTGGGGTCCCCAGTTACTAATGATTTCTTGGGGAACCCCATGAAGCGCAAACACATGTGTGACAAAGAGCCTGTCCATCTCAGCAATGGATATTGTTGTTCTGCAAGTAATAAAGTGGGCGAACTTTGTAAAATGTTCCACCACCACCATGATGGCATCATAACCATCAGAAACGGGTAATTCCACAATGAAATTTACTGATAGGGAGGTCCAGGGCCCTTCCGCCTTTTGGACTGGTACCAACAAACCCTTTAAAGTTGACGATTGGGTTTCATCTGATTGAAGATTAGGCACTCTTTACAATACCGTCCCACCTGAGCAGGCAAGCCCTTCTAATTGTAGGTGAATTGTATTAACTCCAATGTCTTTTCTTTCCCAGGATGACCAACGGTGATTCCATCATGATGGTCCCGGACGATTTCCAGGCACAGTGGTCCATCAAGAACCCATTGGCGCCCCTGAAACCACACCATCTCATCCTTTACGTGATAACCCCTGGATAAATCCTCTTGATTCAAAGCTCCCTTAGCGAGAACCAAAGTATATTCAGCTTATAATAGCTGAGAAAGAACTATCTTTCTGAACATACTGTATTCTTCTGCATTTTCCAGAGGTGCAAGCGCTGGCATGTTGGCCGTGGAATTAGGAAGTTGAGATAAAATCTTGTCCGGTGGAATCATCAACTGAGTGTTATGAGCTTCTACCTCCTTTGGTTTGGGAGCCAAATCAGGGTTGGGGCTCAAAGCATCCGCCAAACTATTCTCCTTGACCTTGGTGAACTCATAGAAAAATGAAAATTGGGCAAGGGTCTCATGCCAACGGGTCTGCCATGGGGTTAGAACATGAGGAGCGCGGTAGTACAGCAAGGCGTGGTGATCTGTATGTACACGGAAAGGTTGGGAGGAGCCATGCAAGTGGTGACGCCAATAAGTCAGCGCCTCCACCACTTCTAGTAACTCCTTATCGTAATTTGCATAATTCAACTCAGGCAGAGTCATTTTCCTATAAAAATATCCCACTGGATGCTCTTTCCCATCTTCACCTACTTGCAACAAGGCAGCTGCTATGTTGAAGTTGGAAGCATCAGTAGACACAATGAACTCTTTTTCAGGGTCAACATGGCGAAGTATAGACGTGGACAACAGGGTGCACTTCACTGATTAGTAAGCATCCTCCAAAACAGGGGACCACTGAAACACCTTTGCACCACTAGCCCTATATAAGGGCGCTGCCACCTCGGAAAGATTGAGCGTGAACTTCTTGAGGAACGTACACATCCCTAAAAAGCTTCTCAATTCCTTTACTGAAGTGGGAGCGTGCCACTCATGAATCGCATTCTCCTTGTCTGGTTTATCATATGTCCTTGGTCAAACACGACGTTGCCCAGAAAAGTGACCTAGGTCTTAAAGAATTTACATTCGCTGTTCTTTAATGTAAGGCGGGCTTCCCTTAACCTCACCACCACATGCTGAAGGCGTTCTGCGTTTGTTCATGATCAGGGGAAAACACCAGGATATCATCCATGTAGGCAACCGCGCATAACCCTAACAAGTCCCCCAACTCTGCATCAATGCGGCGTTGAAAGATGGCAGGGGCATTCTTAAGCCCAAAGGGCATGACCCAAAACCGGAAAACCCCTTTTTCTGGTACAGAATGCAGTTAACCACTCTTGTACCTTCTTTATACAGATCTGATTGAACGCATTGAGGCAATCCAGTTTGGAGAAGACTTTAGCTTTCTCTACATAACGCGCAATATGTGAATCTAAAGGGATGGGATGGAGTTCTGGTATAGTAACATTGTTTAAATTCCCATAATCTACACAAGGGCATAAATTTCCATCAGCCTTCTCCACAAAGAGAAGTGGGGAGCAAACAGGGGAGTTACGCTGAAAAATCGCACCTTTGACTAACTGTTCCTTCACCAACACATCTAAATCCTTTTCCTCCCAAACAGTCAATGGGTAAATGGGGGAATATATACGCACCAGATCCACAGTGAGCTTGAACTTTCAATCGAACTCATAATGATCAGGTAGTGCGTTAGCTGATGCTGCATCAAAGGAAGATTCCAACTCCTCCAAACAGGAAGGTAGGGGAACCTCAACAGAGGGCTTCAGCAAAGGGACAAGACGGCGAGTGTGAATATTGGGCCAGTGGGGCAATTTACCCTGAAAATGGGCTTCAGACAAAGGAGCAATAAACTTATGACTATTTATCAAGGAAAATGATAGGGTATCTTCTTTCAATTAGTCCTGACGTCAAACTTTCTCCACCACTCTACACCCAAAATAATGGGGTAAAATAGGTTTTTGATAGCTTGAAAGTGGTCATAAAGGAGATAGGAGACCACCTGATAGTCCACTGACCCCATAATTTTCAGTGTGGGGATACATTGAGAGGCCCCGCCTCTGACCATACCATCTGGAAAATAACATAACTCCAGGTAGTTGGCAAGGTTTTGGTCCATGAGTTTTTCAGAGGCGCCAGTATCCACCAAAATAGCTGTGCTGGACTTCCCCAAAGGGGATGTAAGGGTAGCGGCCAATAAAAAGTATCCAGAATGGGCTTTATTTAAAGCAGAAAACGCCACCACCTCACCTGTAAATTCTTCTTTTGGCCTGAGCAAGCCTTCAGGGTACGTTTTTGAATCATAGAAGGGGGAGGAATAGTTGGCCACTCTTACTACTGAGGCCAAATATCACACCCCATCTTATGCAGGTGCATATACTTTATCATATGTGAAATGAAGTTCTTTTTCCACTTTCTGAGTGCCACGGATCATGGTAGAGGTCAAATGAGGTTTACAGGGGTAATCTGATATAAAAGGATAGGGTCCTCATCCAGGCCATAAGAACTAATAAACGGCTTGTTTTGTGATATGACATTTGCATTAGAAAACGTGTTTTCAGGCTCCAGCGAACCCATACCTGCTCTGAGGGTTTGGTGTGCATTGTTATCCAGGGCCATCACCCCCAAGCCCATAAGTGATGATTTAGCTTGTACTGTGGAAATGCAGTGTGAAGAAAATTCGTTATCCTCATTCCATTTTTGGTTAAATTTGGGTCTAGACTCACCCAGAACCTTGAATTCCACTGAAACGGAGAGGGAATCAGTGGGGAGCCCTACATGATTCAAGGGAATATCACTAGTCATGGACGCGGTTTTTATAGGGGTGGCCACAGGTGACATCATCCTGGCGGAATCATCTAAAACCTTTAATTTAGACTCAGGGCTAGACCCTGTTCAGCCTCAAATTCAACAGAAATCGAAGGTTTAGAAGGATAAGATGACTTCATTTTGAGAGACATGTGCAACATTTTGGTTCCCTTATTTATAGGGTCCAACCCAGTTGAAACCATGATGGCCAAATTACAGCCCCTTCCAGGTTGGGGTGGGGAAACCATCCAAAAGGGTTTCAATGAGATGATCAAAGTTGGAAGGGGGCGACTGCCAAATCAGGGGTTTTGCCCAGATAGGTCCAAAGTAGATCAGAGAAATGACGTTTTAACGACGTCAGGCAATGGTTGGCCTGGGATAATTCACAAAATTCATTCAAATATACTTTTGCTGGCCAACCATCTTGATGCAGCAAAAAGAACTCATAGAAAGGATGGATGGATGCTCTGTCAGGATGACTTTGCTCCAAGACACGCTCCAAGCCCTCCACTGATTGCCACACATGTGGATGTGTTCAGAACACCACAAAAACCCAGTCAGCTGCATCAGGAGACATCCAGTACAACAAATCTACTCCACACAAAAGCAGATGTGAACCCAATGAATTGTTAATTTATAAAGAAGCTTTCAGCCCAAGGGAAGCCATGGCCTGTTGAATTTCTGAGTAAATCTCAGGAGAAAGGTGGGGAATCGCAACAACAGGATCACAAAAAGTCCGAGACCACCAGGTACAATCAGGAATGGTGGGCACTTTAAAGTTGGTAGTTGCAAGAATAACACTGAGACGCACCAAAACAAAACAAAACGAGAAAACTGTGGTGAGAACCATCATGGAAATGACAAAAGGCCAGCGCACCCAGTTTGTACATAAAGAAAGTCCCACATGGATAATTCTGATGCACGTATAATAAAAAGGTTTGTTGACTAATGTCAAGGAAGTGTCTGTAACTCTATTGTTCCCTGAGAGGTGGTGCGGAATGCAAACCCACACCGCCAGGGAACTAGCCATTAAGAGAATGGGAAAAAAGGCACCACGAATGGTGCCAGTACAGAAGGGACCCAAGGCAAGGGTGTAAAGCGCGGTATACAATATTTGGTAAGCTAGAAACAACAAAACTTGTGTGGGCTCCAAAGGGGAGTAGATGATTAAGTGTAAATCGGTGCTAGGAGGCTTGGGTGCCTTGATCTGGAGGAGACCTGAGTGGCTTAAAGGTGCACCCAAAACTTTTGTTATTTGTGATAGAATATAGTGGCCAACGTAGTTGGAGACCTCCTCAAAGAGGTCTGCACTCAGGTTCTCCCGATGAAACATAAAAAACGTAAAAAATGGGAAGTTTATTGTGAGAAGTCGACCAACGAGGAACGTTGGTCACAAAAACCATATTTAAATGTCATCAGGGTAATTCTAGGTCTTCCAAAGTGGTCCCAAGCACTGATTCACTATTAGGCAAATGCTTCCATCTGAATTGGTAGAATACACCAAAGCAGACTTCACTCAAGTAATTAATTGAAGTTGTACCCTGCCTGAACGTGTAATTTTGTAAATGGAACGGGTTTCAGACCCCCATTCCCCAATCAACTGAATTGAACCATCATCATTATTTAAATAGCTCGTCCGTTTTAAAGCCTAAGCTGAGACAAGGGGCTGGCCATATGCACCTCATTTGTTACCAACCTGGGCATATTTGGCTTTTACCCAGCGTTGCTCTAAGGTGTTCTTGAGGTCAGGGAGAGCCTTAAGATTCACCTTAAGGGCCTCCTGCCACCCAGCCTTATCCTTGGGGTTAGCGCTACTATCAAGTCATTTAATCATGACAGGTCCTCTAACAATTGGAAAGGAGTCAATTTGTGCTCTTCTAGCAGCTTCCTTGATGCGCTTGAGCTGGTTTTACAGATTATGCATATCTAGTTAAAGGGTTCACCTCTCTCAAAATAGATAGTATCTTTCTTGCTTGCCAGGAGTTCATAGTAATCCTTTCAGGGAAACGGCAGATAAAGTTTAGACTGGCCTACCAGTTGGGATGTAGGAGACCCAAAAGACGAGCCAGAATGCCAGGGGCATTGCTGCTCAAACAAAGATAAAGTGTATGGGGAAATAGGTAATGATTGCATGCTGACATGCCGCAAGTGTAAAAAAGTACCCCAACAAGAAACCAGGCTGTTGCAGCTACAGGCCCAACGGTCCTGGGTGTAGGGAGTTACAAGATTTGAATGGGTAGCTTAGTGGTCCCATAGAAGAATTGGGTACAACAACATTGATTAGGGTCAGATCCTTGCCTGGAGTGAGGACAGTTGGGCCCACAAAATACTAAAATCCTGTGGCGGATGGCCTCCATAATTGGGGAGAGTTCCACAAAAACCTTAACATGATAGGCTCAAATGACTGTGGTAGGAACCAAAGTTATTAGCATGAATGGGATCGCAAAGTTGATATGAGGCCTGTGTGGCCATATTGAAGAGATGTCATGGGGGTTTGGCAAAGAAAAAATTGAACTTAACTAAATAAATTGGAGCGTAGGAAGGTATTTATTGAATTTTAAAATAAGAAAATTGACCATCAATTTTCTCATTGTGTTACAACTGCTTAAACAGACAATTGATTTGGGGAATAGCTTAGGAAAGATCAGGATTGGTGCTCCAAAATATGACCTAACCTGGCAAACATTGAGCAAAGGGGTAAAAGAACTTATCTGAAACCAACTTTGAAAAGTATTGGGGCAGGCCAAATCATCTTCAGTTTGTCCATGGACGCCTAAATTATGGATTGCCTGCAGTTCCAATGGTTAGAGTGATGGCGTCTCGCCTGACAGGCAGCAGGAACCCCCCAAGACCACCCCACATAGGGGCGGTTCCAAAAGGTAGGAACAGGTTTGGGGCACCCAACCTGCCCACACCCGGTCATTCTGGCACCTGTTTGGCCAAGCAAGATATGATGGATTAAGACTATGATGCTTTGGGGAGGGTTTTGAACTAGTGGCAACATTTCCCAATGTCCCAATGCCATTGGTGATTTTTGCCAAAGTTTTGATACTAGATGCTTTATTTGCCATAAGTACGCGCCCATTGGGATTTGTTGCCAAGGGTTTGGGGGCTCTTAAGCCTTGATGTCAAAGGCTTGTTGCCATTGACTTCATTTGTCCTTTTACCCCATGAGGATGCCAACTCTCTGATAGCTCAGCACAAGTTCCCTTTATTTACAGCACCAATTCAGCTGAAGTTAAAACTGTGATGGGTGGCGTGATCCTTAAAGGGTAAGCTGTTACCCATTGCTCGTCCACCACATGGGCGAGGTCGCCCTGAGAGATGAGAGGGGCAGCTGGCCTTCTTGGACCCTTTTTGATGGTATCGGAACACCACTCAATCCAAGAGGGGGAGCTCCCCTGGACTTATATTTCCCTGTTCCTAAAGGGGAGCGCCACCACCAGGGAATTGAGCAAGGGCCACAGCCTTATGGGCCTTGGGCAACTTGATAGCCATTAGCATAGAAATTTTTGGGGGGAGGACGGGGAGAATCTGGGTGAGTATCATGGAAAGCCTTGATGAGTTCTGAGCAGTTGTCACAGCCCTGCATGCCAATCCAGCTATTTCATAGGCTGATTACCTTTCCACGTGACTAGATATTGTACTGAACGGCATGATTGGCGGGTAACCAGGATGCCCTCAACTTCAGCTTTCTCTGCGCCCTCAATCACAATGGGTCTGGTTCTGATGGAATCGCCCCTTGAATGAGAGCAGCTGAGAGACATGGAATACTGGATGTTGCTTCCTGTGGGGTGACAATTTCAAAAAAAGCGCCAATTCCTAAGTCTTCTTCCATCAAATGGGGACCCAAGCATTTCCTTGCAAACTTGCATGAGGGCACCTGCATCCACAAGTGGTGCATGTCGAGCATGATGTGTGGACCCACCTTTATTTCTTGAGCTGGGAGCCTCTTCCAATCTGAAAACTGTTTGTAATCACTTATGGCTTTAGTTAAATGTCCTGAACCAGGGACTGTGTGGCCTGAAAGAGCTGAGCGTTATTGGCTTCAGATGGTACTTCTGGGCAATTGCACAGCCAACTGAAAATGATGAGTTATTACCCAAGATTTCTTTGTACAAGGAAAAGCCAGTGGATGCATTTGTTCCATTATTATACACAAAATGAGCGAGGGGAAGGTCATCAGCCCAGTTATCCTGAGCGGCTGCAGTGTAGCACCACAGATATTGTTCCAAGATCTGATTGACCCATTCAGTTTGGCCATCTGACTGTGGATGGTACGCAGTGGAGTCACAGGGCATAATCTTCAAGATCACCAAGAGCTCATTCCAAAACTGCACTGTAGATTTGGGTCCCACAGTTGCTGATAATCTCCTGCGGGAGCCCAAACATTGAAACACATAATCCACAAACAGGCGGGCAGTTTCTTTGGAGTAATGGAGGAAGAGTATGGGATAAACAAGGAGAATTTAGTGAAGCGGTCTATGACCACCATAACCGCTGTAAACTCCTTTTAGCTGGGAAACTCAACAATAAAGGTCACAGACACTGATGTCCATGGCTCCTCTGCCTTCTGCGAGGGATGTAATAGACCATTTCTACCAGAACGTTTTTATTTGGTCTATGTGCAAGTTACACAGTCCATGATCCATGCTGAGACATCCTTTAACAATCACACTTAATTATAGATATCCAAACTGATTCTATGCACTTCTTAGTCCCCAAGAGACCCACTTCAGGAGGATCGTGATGAGCCTGAATAACTATATCTAATAAGAGGGAATGGACTCTCACCCATGACCTAAATTGGATGAGCCCCTCAGCAAGAGAATAAAAGGAATGCTTTGAAGTTGGGAGGGATAATCGCTCCATAAGGTCCGCCCCTTCCGCACATGCCATTTGCATTGCTAAGACCCACGAAATCAAGGGTGTGTCTGGAGTTAAGTCTGATGCTGAAACCATGGGAGGTATAATGGCTAAAATTTGGGTTGGGGGAATGGCTGTGACGAGATCTGCCTTATCTGAGTCAGCTTGGCAAAGTGTGGGTTTGCAGCTTAGAAAATTGGGAATAACATTTAACTTTCCTTTCACAAACTCCTATATGAAGTTAAAACTGCACAAATCCTAGTAGATATGGGCCTGCCAGTGTGCCAACTTCTGTGGTTTGCAGAAATAGAGGAGAGCTTGATGGTCCATTCGCACAGTCAACTCATGCTGAGCTCCCTGCAGGAGATACCGCTAGTGGTTAAGTCCCATGCCACAGCTGCCAGCTTTTTGTTGTAGATGGCCCAGAATTTCTCACTGGAATAGAACTTGCAGAAAAAATAAGCGACTGGGTGTTCCACCCATCATGCTCTTGGAGCAAGACAGCCCCTACCGTGGCAGAAGATGCACAGCCGCTGTAATATTGGGTTAGAGGTATCTGCATGCTTAAGGATGGTGGGGCGACAAAAACAGCTCCTTAATCTAATCAAATGCCTGTTGGTACTCAGGCATCCATTGAAAGGGAATGTTCTTTCCTGTGAGTGGATGGAGTGGGGCGGCTAACTGGGATAGAGTGGGAGAGAATTTTTAGGAATATAATAGTACTTAAGAAGCTTCTCAATTGCTTTTAAGTTGTTGGAGTTGGCCATCTGCGGATGGCATCCAATTTGCTAGGCAGAATGGCGTACCCATCTTTTAAGATAAGATTACCCAAGAATGTGACTTCCTCCCAATAAAATTTTCATTTTGATGGCTTGACAAACAGACCCACCTTATGCAAGACAGCCACTACCCTCTTAAGTCCTTTTCATGTTGTTTGGGAGAGGGAGTTGTACCAGGTATCATCTATATATGCAACCGCGCTGGTGAACCGGAGATCACCCAGCACACTACCAATCATCCTTTTGGAATGTTGCAGGCGCATTCTTAAGCCCAAAGGTCATCACTCAAAATTGGAATTTACCTCATCTTGTCCAAATAGTGGTAAGACATTCTGGAACTTTCATCACCCAAATTTGATTAAAGGCGTTAACTAGATAAAGTTTTGAAAACACACGTGACTTTGCAATCACTTAGCTGATGGTATGTTCCAATAAAAGCGTGGTTAAGGATTGTGGATTGTGATATTGCTAAGGTGGCCATAATTCACTAAAGGACAAAGGGAATTATCTGCCTTCTTGAAAAAGACAATGGGAGAGGCAAAAATGGATGTCTCTTTGAACAACCAACCCTTCTTGAGCATGTCATCTTACCATGCATTGAGAGCAGCCTCCTCCTCCGCTGTATGTGGGTACAGTGGGCGGATTATGTTCATCACCTCCACCGTTGTCCAAAAACTCAAGTCAAATTCCATATGTGGGGAAGGCGGTCAGCCTTTTTGAAATCAAAAATTCTTTGATATTCCATCACGCAGCAGTAAAGTTGACAAAAGACCTAAGGAGAAATAAGAGATGTAACTGATACACGGCCTTGAGCTTTAGTAATGGTATCCAATGAGGGAAACTCGCCCTCCATTTGACCATTGGAAAACGAAAGAATATTAGATTCAAGGTTATTTCTCACATGCTGCTGACGCCATCAACACACACCCAAAATTACCAGGAACACGATGTTAGGCACTTCTGAGAAGCAATTGCAAAAACTAAACTTGTAAACCAAGGAGGGTACTGGGAACCATACTTTATAGGATGGCTGGGAGGCCAACGTGGCGACCATCACCGCAGGCCTTAAGTCCAAGTATAGATCAAGATTCTGGGCCAACTCCAGACTCATGAAGCTACCTGCTGCTCCTGTGTCAATCATGGCCTCAAAGGACACTTGGAATGTCCCAATGCTGATTTTCATTGCTAAAAAAGTAAGCAGAATTTTATTTATTGGCGGATACAGTCATTTCTGCTGACACCAAAGAGATTGCAATCACATCAGGGGAAAGAGCAGGTTTCTTCAAAGGAGAAAAATTGGGGCGAACAAGTGGTTAGGTCCCGTCCTCTTCAGGCTGGACTTCCATCAACTTACAGACAGGTGATCTGGAGTAAACCAACTTGGGCGCAGGGGCGACTTCAGGCCCTGGAACCAATATGGATAATGATTCAGTGTTGGGATCAGGACTTAAGGCTAAATCGGAAAATTTAATCATGAAGTTCCCATTTTAAGGTTGGGGAGTGTGGCGAAGAGCTGCATTAATGGAAGTTGCTGCCTTGCAAATTTGATCCATTGTTTCATATGGGTGGACCAAACAAGTGATTGGAGGTTGAATCTGATGCGTTTCATAAAATTGCTTGGAGTACATCCTCAGGGAGATCCAGTGCTGGGATTTTCTCACAGAAGGCTGAAATTAAAGAAACCATGCTAGGGGCTTTGACAAACATAAGAATAATTAAAAAAACGTTCAGAATGAGGTACAGGGGATTTTAATGCTTCTGACACTACAGTAACAAATGAGGTGGGGTCACCTGAACAAATAGCAGAACGCAGAAGATCTTGCGCCCACTGACAAGATTCGCCTTCAACCGCATCCAAAAGGGCAACACTCTGCTGAGCATTTGTCAGTGAATTGGCATTGTTTAGTGCAACTTCAGACCACGTTTGCACCTCAGCAAGGGCTTTAAGGACCTGATTTGCAACGTCATGGGAGGGAACGCCAAAACTCCTACTTGAGGGTGAGCTGATGGAAAGCAGCGGGCAATGGGGACACACTACCATGGAGGAGTTCTTCCAAATCTATCCAAAAGCTTCTCAAAAAATTGGCGATTGACCAAATGAAGAACAGAAGAAAGACTACAAACTGCAAGTTCATTTGGTAGAAGGTGACCAATGCTGCGCCCTTCTCACCAAGGAGGGTGGAAATGGCTGGAAACAATGGATGGACAATTATGTCAGGAAAACAGCAGATAAAGTTTAGACTGACATGCAAGTTAAGATGCAGAAGCACCCAAAAGGCTAGCCAGAGTGTCAGGGGCATTGCCACTTGAACAACGTTAAAGTGTATGGGGAGATAGGTAATGATTGCATGCTGACATGACGCAAGTGTAAAAAGTAACCCAACAAGAAAACAGGCTGTTGCAGCTCCAGGCCCAACGGTCCTGGGCGTAGGGAGTTACAAGATTGGATTGGGTAGTTTGGTGGTCCCATAGAAGAATTGGGTACAACAACATTGATGAGGGGTAGATCCTTTCCTGGAGTGGGGACAGTTGGGCCCACAAAATTCCGAGATCCTGCTGGCTGATGGCCTCCACAATTGGGGAGAGCTCCACAAAAAACTTAACATGATAGGCCAAAATGAATGTGGTATGAACCAAAGTTATTAACATTAATGTGACGGTTGAGGTCTATCCTCAGCATCACATTGCCCTGATCTTTGGTAAGACAGGGCAGGCTGTGTCTGGATGTATGGAGGAGGAGGGGGCGTTGGTCCTGGCAAGGACGCCTAAGGGGCAGGAGCTTGAAGGAGGCCAAGGAGCAAGATGGGCGTCCAAGTCGAGGAAAAATGGGAATTGAGTAACATGGGTAATTTTGAGATTCAATTTGGATTTAAATTAAGAATGGAATGGAACGGGTGCTTGGAAGTTTCGCGGTTCATTTGGGATTCGAAATGGAATTGGCGCGGAACTTTTGAGGATCAGAACTGGCACAGAACCATTGAGTGAGGATTCCGCGATCCTGCTGTAAGGTTTACACCAAGCATCAGTCAGATTAGCACCATAATCTTGTGTTATATTTTATATTAGCTTTTAGCATGTGTATATAGGGAAGGAACTGGGAGCTGGAGGCTTCTCAGTTCTGTTTTCTATCAACCTGGCCCAATATTAAATAAAAGAACTTATAATTCATATATTTATACTTTGAGTTTATTTTAAAATATTGCCTAACTGCAGCCATGTTTGGCTTGAATCAACAAGAATTGGACTTTGAGAGTGAGCTTGGGAGAGCTATTGCCTCCCTTAATACCTTGTCTTGGAGTCAAGGCATGTTGCTGGGGTTAAGTATATTTGCAACTGTCTTCCAGGGGTGCTTGTCCAATCTTGTAGCGCGCGCACAAGGAGAGTAGTATCAGGAGCCCTGTCAGCCCTATGGTCTGTAACATGGATTCTGTTGCCTAACTCATTTGTGGCTCATTGGAAGGAGCCAGTGCGTTACAATGAATGGGATCGCCCAGATGATATGAGACCTATGAGGACACATTGGAGATGTCATAGGGGTTTGGCAAACAAAAATTTGAACTTACCTAAATAAATTAAAGCGTAGGAAGGTATTTATTGAATTTTAAAAAAGAAAATTGACCATCAATTTCCTCAGTGTGTTACAACTTCATAAATAGATTATTGATTTGGGGAATAGCTTAGGAAAGCTCAGGATTAGTGCCCTCAAGATATGACGTAACCTGGCAAACATTGAGCAAGGAGGGAAACGAACTTATTTGAAACCAACTTTGAAGGTATTGGTGGCAGGCAAGTCTTTGTCAGTTTGTCCACGGACGCCTGAATTGTGGATTTTCTGCTGTTACTACAGTTAGAATGATGGCATCTCGCCTGACAGGCAGCAGAAACCTCCGAAGCCCCACCACGTAAGGGTGGTCCCAAGAGGTAGGAACAAATTTGTGGCACCCAACCTGCCCACACCCGGTCACTCTGGCACCTGTTTGGCAATTGAAATATGATAGATTAAGACTCTGATGTTTTTGGGAGGGTTTTAACTGGCAGCAACAAGTCCCAATGTCCTGATGCCATCAGTAAGTTTTAACACTAGACGCTTTATTTGCCATAAGTACGCGCCCATTGGGATTTGTTGTCAAGGGTTTGGGGGCTCTTAAGCCTTGATGCCAAAGGCTTATTGCCATCAACTTTATTTGAACCTTTTACCCCATGGGGATGCTGACTCTCCAATAGCTTAACACAAGTTCCCTTGATTTGCAGTACCAATTCGTCTGAATTTAATACTAGGACAGGTGGAGGGATCCTTATAGTGTAAGCTGTTACCCATCACTTGTCCACCACATGGGCGAGGTTGCCATGGGAGATGATATGGGCATCTGGCCTTCTTGGACACTTTTTGATGGGAACTGGAACGCCGCCCAGTCCAAGTGGAGGGTGCACTCCCTAGACTTACAACAGCAGATGTTCGCGTTGATTACAGTAAATTATAAAAAATTAGAGCTATATCAGTGGCATCTGAGAGTATTATTTGTATGCATAAATTCTTAATACCTTAAAGTTACACTACTAAGAAAACTTAGGTTACTTAACTTTTATAAACCTTACAAAAATAATTTTTACTATTGTAAAATAACAGTCAATTTTTTTTCAGAAAAACTTCAATATCTTATTACACTTAATAACTAATGAGCAAGTGATACCAACCTGTTAAAGCCCTTTAGTTATAAGTAAAGCTGCTCATAAAACAAAAAATAAGTATAGGTTGATAAATGAGTATGTGTCAGGCTTGATGAGGTTTGTGATAAGATGATTTGGAATCCCATTATGTATATTTTGCAATCAGTTCTATGGAATTCTATTGCATCAGAACCTACCAAAATTGCCACGATTCCTGATTTTTAAATGAGTCAACAAAGTCTCAAACCTCTATTAAATCCGCCAAAGCAATTTATAAAGTTCTTGCCAAATGAGGATTGCCTGAATCAGATGAACCAATTGTGCCCAATTAAGACCAAATGAATCTTTTGCATTCCTCTAATTCCCTCCAAATTTACCATATTCCCTGTGACCCCAAATTTCAACAAAATCTTATGAGTAACCCTAAAACCAAAAATAAAGGGATCAAAATTTTCCCCTAATTTTTAGACAAGTAATTACTAGTGAACTGCCTGTGATAGTTAACAGATATTTGTCTTGGTTTAGCAAGCTCTTAAGAGAATGTTTATAGTGATTTATAAGTCTAATGGGAGTTTTTTCTGGGCTAATAACAACTATTAACTTCATAACCTTTTAAAGGTTCTGGCAGTCAAAAATTAAAAAAAAACTCAACATTGGTGCTCATAGCCAGGTCCCTTCTGAGGCTACCTGTTGAAAATATTTCTTCCTAACAGATCAGTCCAGAAAACATAACTTCACCATTATGAAGGAGTATATATGTCTAATTATTATATATATACAAGTGAAAGTTATGATGCTCGCATAAGTGCCCTCAAAAAGCAGCTACTAAAAGTGGTTTATGGGGCTTGGATAATTATCAAGGGGAATCCCTTGACGGAGACAGGATCATGACCTCATTATATAGTCAAGTTGTTTCCCTGTCCACTAAAGTGGTGAGCCAGGCTGCCAAAAATAAAAAACTCCGCTGACTATTAGGTATTAAAATCCCACTTGAACATGTTAATAATTGGTATACCAACCTCTAGGGTGACATGGACGATTATGCTTCCAGGTTGACAAGGCTATCCCTAAAACCAACTCTGTCACCAAGGATTCAATTGAGGCTATCCAATCCCAACATCCCGCTATTCACGTTCTCCCTGAACCTATTGGGTAATTCAAACCCAATTTTATTGAAAATTATAGGCCTGAATTTGAGATCATTTAGTCTTATCTGTATATATATGAAATGCCATGAGGGTGCTACAGATTGTCAAAAGTTTCAGCACATGCAGACCTGTCTTGATAGTAAGGCTCAGGAAGCCATGATGCCTTACTTCAAGAAGTGCACAACCTGAGTGGAGCTAAAACAGGCCCTCGTTTATGAATTTGGCAGTAACATATCCATGTACAATCATAACTGGCGTTCAAGCAGATCCACCCTAAGCGTGGAAAAACCAACATAGAGTTTGCTGAGTGGTTCTATCATGAAGCTCAAGCCCTTGCATTCTATGGTCAGATTATCTTGGATGACACCACCGCCGCTGTCCTCTCTGCATTCCAAAATCACATGAACCACATCCTATAGTTCAAAAATGCAAAAGTGTTTTACCAATACATCCTTGATATTAAAAAATTCATCATGGAATTGCCTGACAGAACCATGCCCAGGTCCTAATAGGGGGAATTGGCCACAAGTTCATACCATTAAATTATTCCCAAGAGGTAAGCCCCAGTTTGATTTTCGCACTTGCTGTGGGATTTTTGGTCATCAGGAGGTATCATATTGGAAGAAGGATGCTGAGGAGGCGAGAAAAGTAGAGTCAGCTTAGGGCTTGAGGCACCCTCTGCTGATGACCCTGTGCCTCATCCTACACCTGCCGTTGACTAATCTGAGTGTTATCCTCCCCACCTCTGTCACAGTGGATGTCCTATACACGTCTTTCTTAGTTAAAAATCTAAATTTTTCTTACCCTGCTCTCCCTGGCCCAATTCTTCCGGAAATTCTATTTATTTAATCCCCATTTTGATACTAAGGTTACCTAGTTTGAGGTAGTTGTCCATAAAGTAAAAAACCTAGCCATAGTTGATCTGGGGCAACCTTTAATGTCATTTTCACCCGCCTGGTGACATATATAAAAGTTTCACCAGATCAAAACCACACATGGATTATAAAACTGCGGCCTTAGCAGACTCAATCCCTGGGTGCCTATTCCGCTCTGCCCCTTCAATTTGGATCCGTGGTTGTGACAGCTCCAGTGATTGTATTAAAAATAATAGTTGTGACCTCCTTACTGTTACCCAATTTCTTATTGAGTATGACAACAAAATTAGTCATAAGTATTTTTACTTCTCTATCATGTGATACTGCATACCTCTAGTCATTAAGAGCGCCCCTAAAGAGAAATGGAAAATGAAACCTAAAAAGTTGTTTGTTGGAACACCTGACCTTTGCTTATTGGTTAAAATATCAAGTTGTTGGTCCAAAAACTAAATTGTCACCTCCCAGCGCTGACACTCAGTAGTGGATGGATATATACTCCAATAAATGGGTCGCTATACCCCAAAGCCACAAATATTGGTGGACACTGGAATCCAGGCTACAATGACCCAGATCATTTGTTAGGGATCAGTAGGAAACCTGATCTGGCCATATTGAGCCTCTTACCTATCTGGGGTTGTTGGATCCTGCCTTACAAAGGCCCTTAACAATATTGATGGCCAATTTCATAATCAGCCTATTCAAATAACCTAACACCAACCTGACGCCTATCTTCAAGCTCTACCAGCAGATTGAGTTAAATCTGTTTATGGGTGCAGGAATTTGCATGACTAGGAATCAATGAGGATGCTATCGCCAGCCATGTTGACGAGCAAATAGGTGACACTCTCACCTCCAAGCAGCAGTCACAAGGGTATGAGCTAATTGAGGAGTATGCTAATATTCTCAAAAGGCTCTGAGGATTTTGGAATGATGAAAGAGGTGCTGCATATAGTACTGATGGGTGACTCTACTCCCATCCATGCACAGCCCTATCAGAAATATAAAATTGAAGAATCTCAGGTGGCAAGAGAATTAAGGACAATTTTTGGATGCTGGATTACTGAAGCCCTTGAAAAGCCTCTAAGCCTCGCCCCTGCTGCTTATATGGAAAAAGGATGGGGCCACCAAGTAGTAATGGACTATTGATGACTAGATGTCCGCACATGAAAGGACAGCTATTTGCTACCCTAGATCAATGATTCATTGTGCCTCATGCTAGATTCCCAACTCTTCTCTGAATTGGACCTTGCCAGTGGCTATTGACAGATTGATCTTATACCAGAGAATTAGGAGAATTTTGCCCTCATAGCTAGAGAATGGTCTTTCAAACCCACAAGGATGCCCCAAGGGTATGCAAAGCCCCAGTAACGTTCCAAATGGCGATGGATGGCCTGCTGGGGATTTGAAAGTGTCATGCGTGTTGGTTTACCTTGATAATGTCTGTTTATCCGCACCTTTGACCAATACCTTGCTCATCTGAGAAGGTATATGAGCGACTTCGCTTAGTGTTTCTGAAGTTGAAACCTGCCAATTTCTAGTTATTCCAAATGGATATAGAATTTATCAGCTATAAGGTTGACCGGAAAGGGATCTCCCCTATACCATACAAGTTGGTCGCTATTAAGAGGATAACTTGACCCTCCAATTTACACATTATATAGGTGTTCATTGGGATGGTTGGCTATTATTCACAGTCCATCTTCACTTTGCTGAGCTCTTCAAACACCTGACCTATCTGCTTTACAAGGAAGTTCAAAGACAATTGGGAAGAGAAACAACAGCAAGCTTTATTGTTTTGAGGAAAGCGGTTGTGAGTGCCCCTGTGTTAGTCCATCCATTGTTTGACAAACCATCCATTTTGTTTATGGATGCAAATGATGTGGCTGTTGAAGCCATCCTAATGTGTAACTTGATGTGAATTAAGTGGATCACCCCATAGCATACTTTACAAACCCTATCTTGGATAGAAAGGAACTATAGCATAACTGAGCAGGAGTGCTTATCCATCCTACTTGTCATCAAGCATTTCCATCCATTTCTATATGAAAATCATTTCGAAATTGGTTATGGATCACGCCTCTCTGCAGTGGCTACAACATATGAAGGATCCAGATGGACGACTGGCCCACTGGGACTAAAACTACAAAGCTATGGCATTTCCATTGTTCACTAAACTTGAACCATATATCAAAATCTCGATGGCCTGTCCTGCTTGCCTGTAATGACCCTCTACATCTCTGAGGAGGATTGAAATAATTAACCTCATGGGGAACCCTGAGGAGTAGAGTCAAGAAACTTCTGAAGTTCAGCAGCAGTTAAAGAAAATAGTTGATTGGAGCTATATTGAAGATAGGTTGCTATAAAAACAGGTCAGTTTCTCTTGGTTGCCTTATATCCACCTGTCAGACAGGACAGATACAACTTTGGAGTGCTATTCAATAGTAGGCCATGGTGCCATCAAAAAACTAATCAATGGTTGTGAGAGCGCTGCTACAGGAGGGGATGATTGAAATATTACAAGACATCCTAGACTCCTGCCTCATTTGTTCTATCCAGAAACCTCAAAATCTGCTAAATCAATATAGTTCATAGGTCTTACTACCCCCTTTGCTATGGTCAGTATTGATGTTGTCGGTCTGATACCAACAGCAATGTATGGTTCCAATATATCATACTGGTGATTAACCATTTTACTAAATAGGCTGAGGCTATCTATTATACCTCCCTCACTTCCAAAGTGACGACCTCATTTTTACTAAAACAGGTCTTCACATGCCACAGTAGCCCCAAGGTACTAATGTCTGATAATAGCATCAAAATTCTTTTCCCATGTAATCATTGGCTTCAATGCCCTGATGGAAACTTACCCCTCATTCACTGCTCCATTTTATCCTGCTACTAATTTAGCAGTGGGATGAGAAAACAGAACACTTGTTGCCATCCTTCACAAAATGGCTCACTCAGACTTAGGCCGGTGGAATAAGTACCTCCCAGAAGACCTATTGGCATATCACATGAGTTACCATTGTGTTATCCAGATGGCACCATTCTGAGCTTTATATATGTGAGAGCAAATCTTAACTTAAAGCGTTCAACCTATATTGGAAACCTCTAAACTAGACACCACTGAGCTTGTGATGAAAAGGCTGGAAGATGAACTATTTTGCCTACAAGCTCTAGCTGCTAAGTCAATAGGGACTATCAGTCAAAGAGAGGCAGATTGAAGAAATGCCCCATAAAAATTTATAGATTATCTGATTATTTTTGGCCGATAACCCCTATAAACTTATTGCTTGCACAGGTTCAGGTTTCATGAAATTCTCAGCGTTGTATAGTAGTTAATATAGTCATTTGATAATTGTCATGTGCACATGAAATAATAGTGGGGACTAACCCCAAAGACAAGGCTGGGCGCCAGGAGGCCCAGAGGGTGAAGCTGCAGGCCCTTCCTGACCTGAGATACACCCTAGACCAACGCTGGGTTTGCGCAAAATATGCCCAGGTTGGGACTAGTGGTATGCCAAACGCCCAGCCCCTGACATTGAGCCAGGCGTTAAAACAAATGATCTACCAAATGAATGCAGAAGGTTCAATTCAGTTTGTAGAGGAGTGGGGTTTTGAAACCCATTCCATTTTCAAAATAATGCACTTGGGTCAAATCCAACTTCAATCAATCACTCAAGTGAAGTCAGTTTTGGCCTATTCAACCAACTCAGATGGCAGTGTTGCCCTATTGGTGAGTCAGTGCTTGGGCCCACTGTGGCATAACCCCTATTTCCCCACTCAAGATTAAATATGCTTTCCCTGACCAACATTCCTTGATGTTCAGCTTCGCAAATAAACCTTTTCCCATTTATGTTATACTACAATTTTATGATTTTCCGATTGCTCCTGTGCGCAAACCTCTTTAAGGAGGTCTCGCGCTCCATTACCCTTGCCACTGCAAGTACCTTTCAGCTCTCCCCTCATGCACCATTTGTTCGCCCAGGTTCCCTCAACCTGGGTCGCCTAGCCCCATTAGTTATGTGCACCGCGCCGCCTTTATTGAGGGTTTTTATTATAAAATCATACTTTTATGCTTAAGTTGTTATTGCTCTAGCACCCTCTACTGGGCTCTAATCACTTTGGCACTAATAGCTAGTTACCTGGCGTTGGCCTGGTGCACTGCACACTGCCACGCTGGGAACAGGAGAGTTATAGACGCTCTTCTTACAATAGTATCATGATGACAATTATCTATAGTTGAATGAAAGTATTAGATTTTGGACCAACGCTCAGCCAGTATTTCCTCCAAAAATACTTGTGATGTCTTAAATAGGGATTTGTTCTCTCATACCACCTAACTTGATCTACTCTTAGATCCCCATTTACAGTTTCTCTGGTTTGACACACAGTTGGCAGCAGTCCCTGATTTGATTTTGACTCTTCTCTGGATCGCCGCTCAAATCATTACTCTTTTTCTTAAAGAGTCTCCCAATTTTTGCACACAGCAATAATATCCCTGAAGAAGAATAGAAAAATTGGAATCTGATAAAGTTTACTAAGCTAATACTCTAGTAAAAGTGATCTGGTATTTAGTGTTATGGTAAATACTATATATTTTATTAGTGAATTCTAGGGATTTTATAGTGGGGGATTTGGCGCCCAAACCTCAGTTGATACCTCCTCGATGAAATGGCAGCCATTGCCATTGAATCACCCATCTTCATCTTAGCAGCGATGGTCTCCCCCATCCTGGCTAGGATTCCATCATTGGAAATCCTTGAGACCTAAAATAGAAAGAGTCATAAAATATGTCTCTAACATTTTCCTCTCAATTCAAGCAAACCAACCATATTTGGCAAGTGATCTGCTTAGGTAATGGGACTTGTTACCCATTATGGCAGGTCAAAAACCAACTTATCAATTCACTAGTTGCAGGAGGCATCACTCGCCTTGCAACTTACTACTTGAATTCCTAATTGGTCAGTGATGAAGCCTGACCAATCCCAATCAGTACACCTGATAGTTAAGCAACTATAAGATTCCTCTATTTTGTCAGAAATTCTGCCTGACAAGATCTTAAGCATTCATCTGGATAGATCCTCAATGGATCCAACCAGGCAAATAACCTAAAATCCCCCAAACATAGTTACCCCAAAATCAGGGTCAACCAATATCCAATTCACCTTGCATTAGGGAATTATCCCCTAGAGATCCCTGGTAATCTAGCCAGCTGGGAATATGGGCTAAAATCCCAACACATCCCCCTCTTGCCTAGATTTCCAGCAAGAAAAGGACTGGGGCAGGAGAACACTGCTTTGGACACTCAGTCAAATACTTCATTTGCTCAAGTGGAGTACAATCATCAGTAGATAACGCTGCTTAGATGACCTTTGGCATGCAGCTCTTTTCCTCTTCCTCATTGCTACCACCTACTCAGAGCGCAGTCCCCATGATCTACTGTTGTTCTGGGCTGAATGATTTACTTGTGATGATATTAATCCCAGGATCCAGTTTCCCCCATCAGGGCATATAACCCACTGTCATATTCAGGGTTCTTGTCTGGCATCCTCAATTTTCCTGATTTTCTCCTCATCCTTTACAGGAGACTCTTGCCGTCAATAATTCATTTTGTGGCCCAGTTAAGAATGCTCATTTATGTTCACCCGTGTTATTTTTCTTCTCATAACCTCTTGGCTCATATCATTCTTAATTCTTCTCTGGAGAGCTTATCCCATTAGTTTTGAGATTAATCTCTCTGAAATTAGAGCTTAGCTGATTTCAGAGTGCATAATGTTGACTATCATATAAGTTTGACATCCCCCTCTTGTCCAGATCATATGTCAGATTCTGTGTCTTGGTACCAACAGCTGCTCAACAGTTTTTCTAATCAAGATCTTCAGCTCTTCCAGCAGATGGGTTGGGCTGCACAACGAAACCTCTTCTATGGTCCTTCCAGGACTCATACTCCTAGTCAAGTACCAGTGGCTAGTCCTTCTGTGGAATTACCAGAAACGGTAACCAACCCCACTGAAATAAGGCTAACAATCATATTGATTGACTTACAGTAGATCCTTCCTCTGTTATCAATTAAAAATTTATATTTTAAAACTCTCCTGGATTTGGATCTTTTTACAGATGCACCTAACATCATCGTTGATGCTCCTGAGATAATGCCCTTCACTCTTGATCAATCCTTCCTCACATGTTTGACTTGCTTCTAGAGTTCCTTTTTCTGACTTGATCAATATTATAAGCCAGCTGTCTTGGCCACTGAATTCACTATCAGCAACAATGTACATTTTGAACTCCCTATGCAAAATTACAGGCCCAAGTTACCAAGGATTTATCTATAGCTCTGAATTCTTCTGATCTTAAGAACATCCTAAATCAGGATATCGCAGCTTATGCTCTTTGCTTTGCCAGCTAAGCTCTTCAAAGTTGGGCCATGAAGCTTCCAGCCTCTTCCAGCTCCCAACGCTCATTCTGCTTCAGCTTCCAGGAAGCTTGTAGTCACATCTTGCAGGATGCCATTCATCCTGTCATGATTTTGATATGACTATAGATAAGACCTAGGTTGTTATGGCATAATGGATGTAATCCGCCTAGAATTGATATGAGTAATGGGAATTCAAACGCCTCAAAATGAGGCGATATTGGGTTGTTGGGAAAACGTCTCAGATTAGGTTATTGGAAAATTAACGAATAAAGAATTGATGGAACCAATGAGATGTGATAAATTAGATTACTAAGCCATAGAAGCTGTAGCATCCAAAGTCACTACAATATAGGTGAGATGAGATAATCAAGAAGGTTTTTTGTTAAGTAAGTTTTTAGTAAGCGGAATAAGAAGAATCTACAGTAAAATTATATTAAAATAAAAGAGGTTGTGGGAGCAAGTGCTCCTTATTTATTTGAAAAGTTTATTCTGTTGTCTCAAGGGCAACAATCATCATATCGTTGGCCCTGATTGCTCAGTGGGTCAAACCATGTGCAAAATCTGCTGGCATATCTGTTGAATACCGGTGATTTTATAACAGTGGTGCTCACTACATGGGGCCCATTGATCAATTATAAATGATAAAAACTCAGTTGCCAGCTATTTCGCATCAATTTTGTGTTGATGAAAATTCTACTCATCACTCTAGGTCAGTTGCCTATACAAAACTGGAAATGCTTTGGACACCATGCTGAAAAAATAAGATGAGCTACTCCAGGAGGTCTACTGCAATAAGCTGCCCCCATTTGATCAAGAAGGGAATATTCTTGGGTTCTTTAAGTGATTTGAAATCGCAACTGAAGGAGTCTTGGATCAACGGAGAGTAAAACTGTTGATTTCTTCCTTGGATGTTGGAAGTGCTGATCAAGTTGTCTGTTACCTTTCCAGTAGTTCCATTACATACCAAGAAGTCAAAGATATGGTGCTGTGGTTGTTCAGCAGAACGGCAAAGATGTCACAGCAGAAGGCCAAATTTTTGACCATCAAGTTTCAGTGGAATGAGACCCTAATCACGTTTGCTTAGTGATTTACAGTGGAAGCTCACGTGCTAATTGGGGCTGAAATTTTATCCATATCAGACGTGTGTATTGTGATGACTTCTGCTGTAAAGCCATACTGTGAGTTAAATAACGTTATGGCCCCACTGTTAGATGAAGATGTACCTTTGCTTAAAATTGTTCAGCTTTTGTACTGTATATCAGCCAACTTCCCTCCACCTAATACCAAGCAGAATCATCCTGCTATAACTGCTGAATCATCTTACTTGGGGACTCTGCTAGTCAAGGTCACATTCCACCAAGCTACCTGCAGCAGGTAACCGTCCGCCCCATACCTGTTTATTGTCACTGGCCCAACTATCGCCTTACCCCCTGTTTCCACTTATCACATCCAGCCCAATTATCAACACAGCTTGTCTTGCATTAATCGGGGAAGTGGGCCCTATGGGGTCAGCTGTTTCAAATGCAGTCAAAAAGGGCACATGGCCCAATGATGCCCAATTAACAGGTCTCTTGCATACAGTTGGAACAGTACTGCCAGGGAAAAGTCAGAGTGGAGTAGAGATGGGACTCTCTACCTCCACTATATCAAACCCAAACGTCCCACTTGAACCCACCATAGAATATTCAGTGAAAGCTCCCTTGCCCAATGAATCAGTATTATATCAGCAGCCAGTTGGGGGGTGAATATCTTGACATGAGTACAGTCTGCGGCCATGGCGGGAGAGGGGTCTCAGTTTCAGGTTGATCCATATGCTTGCCAGATGTTTGAACAAGTTTCACTTGAAAAGTTGGACCCCTCCTCTGATGCGCCTTTCTTGCAAGTGGTAAACGTCGCTCTTCCGATCAACACTATTATCAAACAATACCCCAGAATTGGTGAGGGTATTGTGGTTTTCTTGGAAACAAAGACGCCATAAATGTCCATGTCATAAAAAGTCAAGATGCATCTTACTCTTAATGTACTTACTGTGACCTGGCTGTAGCTAAAACCTGAGTCCGTGCCATCATAGATACAGGTGCCCCCATCAATATAGTCTCCACAAAGTTGGTGGCTAAATTATCATTAAAACTGGACGTGGACCACTGGGTGGTATACAGAACTGCTGGAGCGGATAACACGATCTCTGAGAGATCATACAGTGCACTTCTATTGCAGTTTGGTTCTGCTGTCATGGTAGCCCAGCTATAGCGTTACCAAATAGAAATTATGATCTGCTAATTGGAACCGCCTTCTTGTGACACTATGGGGCTGTTATTGATATGACGGACAAGATTTTTGAAATATTGGGTCAGTGAATCACAATTCACTTCACCTCTAGCGGAGTGCCAAATGATCCAGTGTATATATGGGAAATATCAATCTAGCTTATAGCGATGGAGTAATCCCAGTGCGCTACCATTGTTTACAGGGCAAAACCTGGGCCCTTCCACAACAAATTTATGAATATCAAGGGCTGCCGCTCAGAGCTGCTGGACCTATATCTATTTCATCCAGGCATCAAGTTATAGTAAACACTGACTTGGTGATAGAAGTTCCAGATGGACTCTATGGCAGGGTTATTGGGCCATATCAGCAGTCGCGGTTTGAGCCCCATGTGGCCCCAGGAATTATATTACCTGGGAAGGGGGAGATCAAAGTCTTACTTGCAAACCTACAAATGGTCCCAATGCAAATCCGCCGCCACCCAATAGTGGCATATATGCACTTACCCATTAAGGAGGTTCTTTTGGTCCATGAGTTTGGGTCGCTGGAGGAATTTGGTCTGCCTATTGAACCACAGCTCAACGTAATGGCTTTTGTACCGCTCAATGAATTAATGGGGTTGTCATAACCACAGAAGGACAGGACAATCGCTTTATTTACAAAAATATAAAGAGAATTTTACCATAGACAGCCATGATTTAGGATGCGCGCGGGGGGTAGTTTGTAGGGTGAATACTGGAGATCATCCGTCCATCCATTAAAGGCCAATCCACCAATCAAGAATGGCGGAAGAAGTATTAACTGAGGAGATGGACAAGCTAATAGAGCAAGGGATGCTTAAGCCATCGCAGAGTCCATGGGATTCTCCCATCCTTATTGTAAAAAAAGGATGGAACTAACCATGTAGTAATTGACTACTGAAAGCTCAACAGTATCACCAAAAAGTACTCATATCCCTTACTGCGGATTGATGATGCCTCAGATCAGCTAGGGGAGCTCGTTATTTTTCAGCAATGGACCTGATCTCAGGCTACTGGCAAATTGAGTTGCCAGTGGTGGAACAGGAGAAATGCGCCATAATCACGTCTAAAGGTATTTTTCAACCAACCCAGATGCTGCAGGGGCTGTGTGTAACACCCCAGCTACATTCCAACGGGCGATGGATGCTATTCTTGGGGACCTGGAGCTCTCATGCATCCTTGTATACCTCAATGACATTAATGTTTTCTCCCAAACCTTCTCTGAATACCTTGACCATTTAGAATCTGTATTCCGCCAGCTCGCTAAGGTTTACATTAAGATCAATCCTCAGAAATGCTATTTTTTAAGGATCAATTGGAGTACCTAGGGTTTGTGGTTGATGCCACGGGGCTGAAACCTCAACCAGCTAAGGTGGAAAATATTCAAAAATGACTCTGCCCAACAGCAAGTGGGATATACAAGTATTCTTGGGTATGGTCAGATATTACCAGCACTTCATCCCTAACTTCAGCTGTATCAGGAACCCACTATTCGAGTTATTAATAGAGGATACCATTTTCAAATGGATGTAATGGCAGCAACGTTCTTTTGATATGCTTTGAACGGCACTGACCATTACGCCGTTGTTACACTATCCCAATTTTGAAAAAGAGTCCATCATTCAGACAGATGCGTCCCTTTCCACTGTGGGGCAGTCCTTTCCCAAAAAGATGATGAAGGAGAAGAGCACTCATAGAATATTGCAGTCCTAGCTTGGACAGCCATGAGCGCAATTATACTGTGACTAAGCGGTAGTGCTTAGCGGTGATCTACGCCTATAAGCATTTATGGGTATATTTGCATGGAGAGAAATTCAAAGTTGTAATGGATCATGCCTCGTTACACTGGTTACAAAACCTTAAGGAACCAGTAGGGCATCTGGCCCGATGGGCTCTCAAATTGCAGGCATACAATTTTGAAATTCTTCATTGACCTGGAGAAAAACACCATAATGCCAATTGTTTATTGAGATTACCCACAATTGCAGTTATGGCATATCTGAGTGATATCATGTTTGATAAGATGTTTAGTGGCAAGTACAACAATGAACTGCCCCCGGTCATTAAGGTATTAGATGAGATAAGGGCCAATACATTCCAGAAAAATGGGAAATTGTATAAGAAAATAGGGGACACTACCATGAATATCCCAAGACCTTCCGCCCGCCCAACTATTATTATGAGTGCACACTGAGTGGTGGGACATGGCGGAGTACGTAAGACCATGGAATTATTGCAGCCTCAGTATTACTGGGAAAGCATGAACTTCGATGTACTTGATACTATCTCCTCCTGTCACCAGTGCCAAATGGAAAAGCCATTCCGCCAGAAGACTTCATACCAATTAGTGAAGCTGCACTTCGCCTGGCACACTGTTTAGTTTGATGTTGTGGGTCCCTTGCCAACAGGGGCAAACCAGTCCAAATACATCCTGGTAGCAATAGACCACTTGACCAGGTGGGTTGAGGCATGACCAATACGCTATTTGGGGGCGCTAACAGTGGCCAAGTTTGTTAGGGAACGTATAATTTAGTGACATGATTGTCCCCAGTTCATCTTTACTGACAATGAAACAAACTTCACTTCACACATTCTACCTAAGCTTAATGAGCTGATGGCCATCCAAGGGGTTCTAACAACTCCGTATCACCCCAAGTCCAACGGAATGGTTGAACAGGTTAATGGGACCCTGGTGAACATACTCCTAAAAGTTGGTAACTGATAGGCCCTCTGATTGGAGTACCCTCCTTTCTACCGCGGTGTTACCTACAACATTAGCTACTATACTGTCATGGAGAAAAGCCCATTCCAAATGCTTTATGGATGACACCCTGCTCTTCCCGCCCTCCTATGTGCCTGTGAAGAGGACACTGGCAGAATGGATCCGCAACACTATTTGACCGCCCTAACAAATATGCTGATTAAGTTACAAACCAAAGTGTACTCATTCAACTTAGTTAAGAAAATCAAAAGCCAGGCTGCCAATCAGGTATGGCAGAGTGGCCTAGCCCAGTTCAAAGATGGATACATGGTCCTATTCCATGATCAACATGGGTTCAGCTGGAAACACAAGCTGGCCAGTATCTGGATTGGACCATTTGAAGTCATTGAAAAGCCAGGTATATGCATATATTATCAAGGACCCCGCTAGCGGTCAGATCATCAACCGAGTGCATGCAAAGTTCCTCTGGGCATATAAGCAATAGGAGCTTTATTGTCCAGTCAAGAAGTAGGTAATGTCGTGATTCTGATATGACTGGATGATAAGCCCTAGGTCTTATGGCATAACAGATGGAATCTGCCTAGAATTAATATGAGTAATGGTAATTCAGGCGCCTCAAAATGAGGCAATAATGGGTTGTTGTGAAATCATCTCAGGTTAGGCGGTTGGAAAATTAATGATAAAAAATTGATGGAACCAATGAGATGTGGAGAATTAAAAACTAAGCCATAGAAGTTGTAGCATCCAAATTCACTACAATATAGGCGAGACTAGATGATCAAGAAGGGTTGTTTTTTTTAGTACTAGAATCAAGAAGGGTTGTTGTTAAGTAAGTTTAGAGTAAGCGGAATAAGAAGAATCTATGGTATTAATTATATTAAAATAAAAGAGGTTGTGGGAGCAAGTGCTCCATATTTATTTAAAAAGTTTATTATGTTGTCTCAAGGGCAACAATCATCATATTGTTGGCCCTGATTGCTCAGTGGGTCAAACCCTGTGCAAAATCCGCTGGTATATATATTGAATACTTCTGATTTTATAACACACTCCTTGCATGACTATCTCAACTCTGACACATCTCATTGGTATCTTCCGCTGATGGCTTTAATAGGGGGCATGATTTGGCAACCCCATCTAGTATCCCTTGCTCATTGCTGGCCTATATGTCTGGTGTTCTCGATGAAGCTTGTCAGCAAGCTTTTAAGACCAATCTTCCAGCTCTTACCATATTGGGATTACTTGAGGATATTTACTGACTGCCTCTTCTTGTAATGTTGCTTCCCTCCCTGCTCCAGGTATCACATTTGGCTTCTTCTTACATCTCAATTTCCCTTCTCCTAGTCACTTTCTTGAAGGGATTTGAATCCACTAAATGAACTTAGTTTCATTTGGGTCTAGCCCTTGCTAGCATCTGATCTCACATAGATTTTGACAGGTTATTCACTCCTATTGCAATCCATCCTCCCTTCCCAAGAGGCGACATAGGCGGAAACATCTCCAAATTAAGGATAACCAATAAAAAATAAAAATTATAAAAATATATCAGTTTTTCTATGTATTTTTAATAATCCTTTTTTACAATATTTTTATCAATATTTTATTTCCATGGGACTTGACCTTGTTTCTGTTCAGCAGTCCATCTTTTTATTTTATTCCCCCAAACTGGATCCTAGGTATACTTAGACCTACCAGTTTTCTATGGTTCAGAGGTCTTACTTCTTTAAGACTTAACCATCTAGATTGGTTCAGAGGTCCTTTTTTAGGCTTGACAAAATCATTAGGACATAACAAACTTAATGGTTCATCAGTCCTTCAGGAACTCTTTTTTGTTATTTTCTTCATTGATCCATAGCTTCAAATACTTAGCATGTACTCAATTTACTACCCTTTCATCCAAGAGGTTCTTGATGTAGTAGGCGTCCATTGCCATCTTGGTGATAATCTCAAATGGACCTGACCACAATGCATCCAGTTTAATTCTTCTCCAAAAACCATGTGTATTGCAATAGGGAACTCTTTCACCTATTTGGTATTCTGATAAGGTCAGTCAGTTCTTATCGCCTATCATTTTTGCTCATATCCTTTTCTTCAAAGTCATATCAAATGCTTGCAATTACATTTTGATCAGGATATCTTTCAATCAGTTCAGCTACTGCTTGGCACTCATCCTCAATGTTGGTTCCATCACCAAATATAAAATTGGCGGCAATGCGGCCTTCATCCTATATAGCAATTCAAACAACATGTTTTCCTGTTACCAAATTATGACTGATATTATAGGCAAACATCACCAAACTCAGGCACGTTCCTCATGCAGAAGTTCTTCTGTGACCAGCTTCCTCAGCGTCGCAGCCAGCATACCATTAACTCGTTCCACCAGTCCATTTTTCCCCAGATGGTAGGGTACAGGAATGAATCCTCAGATCCCCATTATCTCATTCAGTTGTGGGATACATGAGATGTGAAGTTTGTCCCATTGTTGCATAGCAGGACCTGCGGGCATCCATGTCAGTATACTACTTGATTCAGGATGAACTTCACAGTACTGGTAGCATCTACTTTTGCCAGGGCCTTCATCTTGACTCATCTCATCAGATGATCAATAGCAACTATTATGTACTTGACTCCCACTATGCTCATTGTCAGCAGTCCCATCACATCAGTGGACACCATATGCCAAGAAAATCCAGGGTGGACCAGTTGGTATTTAGTTGTATTCTTATGTGGCTTTTGCAGCTGGCACTCTACACAACAAGCTAGATAGTCGGTGACATCATAGTTGATTAACTCCCAGTAGTAGTACTGGTGAATTTGGTTGGTCATTTTTCTCAGACCTCCATGCCTGACAACCTTATGAGCGGCTTAAATGATAACTGCTCTTTCAAACGGCTTTGAGAATAGTAGCTGCTTCCCATTAATCATCTTAAACACCTGTTCATCCATGGTCTCGGTGTTTTCCATCACTTTTTGAAGTGCACCTTGGATTTTTTGGGGCTCATTTACAATTTCTCCATTGACCATTCTCTGGAATAACTCATCCGCCTTCTGGTATACCATCTGGACCATTGGTAACCTTGATAAGCCATCCACATTCTGATGAGAAGCCTCCACTTTTTGGACAATCTCATAATTATAAGGCTGTAACTTCAATGCCCATTGGGCCAGTCATCCTTCTGGTTCTCACAAATTGTGAAGCCAATGCAATGAGGAGTGGTTCATCACCACTTTGAAGTGCATTCCATGGATGTACACCCAAAACTGCCTATGGGTGTAAATGACCGCAAGGCATTTATGCTCATTTGGGGTGTAGTTCCTCTCAGCAGCTGAGAGTGTCTGGCTCACATATGCCACTGGATGTTCATCCCCAAGTTCATCTACTTTTCTCAATATGGCGCCAATTGCTGTTAATGAAGCATTGGTTTATATAATATAACTCTCAATCAAAATTCAGATATTTCTAAAATCAGAGACTCTATTAAGTACTGGTGTAGCTCATTGAAGGATTTCTGTGCTTCTTCATTCCATACAAATCCTTTCTTCAGATCCTTAAACAGATGGAATAAGGGCTCTGCAATTCTGGCAAAATCCTAAATAAATCTTCTATAGTATCCAACTTTTTCAAGGAACACTTGTATATATTGAACACTCTTTGGCACAGCCATTTGTTCTATGGCTTCAATTTTCTGGGCTTGCAGCTGAAGTCCACTAGAGTTGATCATGAATCCCAGATATTACAACTCTTTCTTGAAGAAGTGACACTTCCTCAGCTTAATCTTAAGGTTGGCCGCGGACAGTTGCTTAAATATTTCTTCCAAGTGGTGGAGGTGATCATTAAACATCATACTGAACACGTTAATATCATCCAAATATACCAGGACGCATGACAACTTCAAGTCGCTTAATATCACATCCATGGTCCTCTGAAACGTTGCAGGCGCTTTGCATAGACCCTGGGACATCCTTGTCAGTTGATATAGCCCCTGCGCGGTAATAATTGCACATTTTTCTTGGTCCTCTCTTGGAAAATCTATTTGCCAATATTTTAATATCATATTTATCAAGGAGAAATACTTCTCTTCTCCCAATTGATCTAGCGCATCATTAATTCTTAATTGGGGATACAAACCCTTCTTCATAATATTATTCAGCTTCCAGTAATTGATCACCACCCAATTAGAGCCATCCTATTTCTTCACAATAAGAATTGGACTCTCCCAGGGACTTGATGACGGATCTATAAGCCCATGCTTCACTAGTTTGCTGATTTCTTCTTCCACTACCACTTCAGCTGCCTTTTACCATCGAATCAGTCTCATCCTGATTGGCAAATTTTCCCTAGTATCAATTTTATGGATCACATCTCTTGCACATCCCAAATCGTGGTCATCCTGGGCAAATACTTCCTGATACTTTTTGAACAGTTTGAGCACCTCCTCTTGCTGTCCTTCTATTAGATCAGAAAGTTGTTCTTCATCACCCAATAGATTGATACTCTCAGTCACCCCAGCCAGTAATCCCATCTCATTAAGGGTCCTAAAATCGTGAATTTTCTTCATTCAACTGTCAGGATTAGATGAACAAATGAGACGATCTGATTCTTCTCAATCTTCATTGGGTTTTCACTTAAATTTTCCAGGAGAACTCAAATTTCTCCATAGCCTGGCATTATTATTCCAGGAGCCACCCAAGGCTCTACTCTGGACTTCTTCTAGGGGCTTCTGACCTTTTCATACAGCAGCTCCAGTATCTCTAATGTCAACCCTGTGTCAATTATCATTTTTAATCCTGGCAGTATAGTTTTCACATTCTTTAACCTTAGTGGAATTCCCCGATTTTCTAGGATTTCCGTCAGCATTTCTCATTGCTTTCAGCCAACTAGTTGGTATAAAATTGGGACAATGCTGTCATTTTATATCAAGTTGATGAATTTGTTTCTCTTACTCAGTGGAGCTTCCCCATCCTTCTGATAGACCAATGGTAACGTCTGACCCAATATGGTCAATGTATTATCCTCAAAGTTACATTTAACTCCGTACTTCTGTAGAAATTCCATCCCAATCAGAATGTCATAGTTTTGGTAGGCCAAAACTATTGCTGGCACAGATACCACCAAGTATACTAATCAAAGTGGCAGAGCGCTATATGCTCCACATGAGATGGTGGTATTCAGCCCAGTTTTCCCGTACTCCCTGTGTTCCAAGTCAGGCGATATCTTCATCCTCTTCACCAGCTTGGTCAAGACAATATTGATGGGCACTCCACTATCAACAATCTCCCTCACATGTACTCAATTTACTAGTATATCTATATATGTACACTCATAGTATTTTAAGATTGTGTTTACTGAGTGTATAGCGGCATTATTAGCTGAATTGAGGGATTGAATAATTTGTGCCAATAAATCAGGAAACGTAACTTTATTGTGCTGAAGGGGATTAATAGGTTTCCCTCATCTAATCAGACTTCAGTCAATTCTTCAGGATCATCTGTGGCTCAAATCTTGTCTTCTAGTAGTCGGGTGTATAGCTGGGCAACTTCTTTGATTAACTTGGGGTCAATTTCTTTCACCCCAAATCTTGTTACTGCGATCACGTCCAAATTGACCACTTGATACAGTTAATCCTGTATGTATTCATCTACAAACAAATCACTGATGTCAATTTCCTCATGCATAATATTGGGAGGAACAGGCTTCTCTGCAGTTCTAGACTGTTCCCCATCTAGGCTGCAGGTCCTTTTCCTGACTCCTTGGTGGCTGCAGACTCTTTTGGTTGGACCATATTGATTTGATCCTTGGACTTCTTGCAATATACACAGAAATGTCCCTTTCCTCCACATTGATAACAGATTTTCTCTTTCATATTAATCTGTCTAAAGTCTTTGGGTTTATTCCCTGTAACAGTTCAGTTGTTCATCTCTTTAGAACCCTCATTCCTCTTCATGGGATTCAAATTTTGTACTAAGGTTTGATTTGAAACTTCTGTTTGGGGCATCAAAGGTTGCTCCCAAGATTTTCAAATTATCTACCATCTGAGAGGTAGTAATTTTATCATGTACACAGAAGACATCATTTGGTGTAAATTGTGGTAGGGCCAAAGGGCCTCTTGTAATGCAATTCTGGTATTAAAGTCATCCAGTACCTTCTCTCCAACCAGGATTTGTGATTCCTGGAAGAAACGATCAGCAAAGCTTGCTAAAGATTCCTCTTTATAAAATTGGATACCCATAAACTCTTGTTTGTGCTTTGACATGTATATCAGGCTTTTGAATTCATTCATAATGGCCTCTTTGGCCTCTGCGTATGATCAGCTGTCCCCCTCCAGATGGGGCAAAACTAGGTTTTGACAATTGGTGTCTAGGCAATTAATCACTGTCAATGCCTTTTGATGATTGCCATATCTGTACATAATCATATCAAACAATTGGAAAAACGCTGGGGCATTATCCCAATGAAAAGCCAGCAATTTTAGTGTCACTTTGAATTCCACAAGGTTTCTCTAGCCACCTCTCTAGGTTCAACTACTCATCTTACTTGGGGAGTGATTTTAGGCGTCATATTTAGAATAGTGGTAAAAGCGGGTGGCATGTTTCTTGGGGTATTTGTCTTTCCAGCTATTGTACAGGGAGTTCTTTCTTTGGCATCAGTTGCTGCATATGACCCAAATTCACATCTGTGAGTTTTTAACTCCTTGGCCTGTTTAATCAGACATTTGATATCAGCGCTGAAAGCTCTTAAATGGATGCAATCTGCTTCATGCTCTGTTTTCAGAAATAAGACTTCTCTAATTAAGTCCCCTTCTTTCTTCTTTAATGACATTACTTTTCAATTAACTCATTCCAGAACTTGTGACATTATT
Organism: Massospora cicadina; assembly: GCA_022478985.1. Classification (NCBI taxonomy): domain Eukaryota; kingdom Fungi; phylum Entomophthoromycota; class Entomophthoromycetes; order Entomophthorales; family Entomophthoraceae; genus Massospora; species Massospora cicadina. The sequence continues at coordinate 293,620 of JAKSZP010014463.1, forward strand.
GATCCCTTCCACCATCTTGGCAACTCTTTCTTTCAAAGCTGCAGATTCTCAAAGATCCGCTGAGTTCAGGGCATTCTGATTAATGGTTGCCAACTCCATTCATATTTTTGTATCTCATCTTTATATGACATCACTTCTAAGTTCTTCTACTCAACTACACCCCTGTAGTGAGCACCACTTTGTAAAAAATTATAGGTTATCTGATTATTTTTGGCAAAAAACCCTATAAAGTTATTACTTGCACAGGTCCAGGTTTTGTGCAATTCTCCATGTTGTATAGTAGTTGATATAATCATTTGATAATAGTATGATGACTATTATCTGTTGTTGAATGGAAGTATTAGATTTTGGCCCAATTCTCAGCCAGTATTTACTCTCAAAAATACTTGTGATTTCTTAAATAGGGATTTGTTCCCTCATACTGCCTAACTTGATCTACTCTTAGATCCCCATTTATAGTTTCTCTGGTTTGACACACAGTTGGCAGCAATCCCCAATTTGATTCAACTTCTTCTCTGGATCCTCACTCAGATCCTTACTCTTTTTCTTAAAGTGTCTTCCAATGATTGTACACAGCTATAATATCTCTGAGAAAGAATAGAACAAATGGATGTTGATAAAGTTTACTAAGCAAATACTCTAGTATAAGTGATCTGATATTTAGTGTTCTGGTAAATACTATAAATTTTATTAGTAAATTCTAGAGAATTTATAGTAGAAGATTTGGCACCTAATCCTCAGTTAATACCTCCTCAATGAAATGGTATCTATTGTTGTTGAATCACCCATCCTCATCTCAGCAGCAATAGTATTTCCTATCCTGGTTAGGATTTCATTATTGGATATCCTCAAAACCTAAAATAGAAAGAGTCAGAAATATGTCTTTACATTTTCTCTCAATTCAAGCAAACCAACCATATTTGGCAAGCAATCTGCTTAGATAATGGGACTTGTTACCTATTAAAGTAGGTTGCAAACTAACTGATTGATTTTCTAGTTGCAGGCAACATCACTCACCTCACAACTTACTCCTTAAATTTCAAATCAGTTGGTGATGAAACCTGACTGATCCCAATCAGTACACCTGATAGTTAATCAACTATCAGATGTCCCTATTTTGTCAGAAACTCTGCCCAATGAGATCTTAAGTATTCATCCAGATTGATCTCCAATGGATCTGACCAGGCAAATAACCTAAAATCCTCCAAACATAGTTACCCCAAAATTAGGGTCAACTAATATCCAATTTACCTCACATCAGGGAATTATTCCCTAGCAATCCCTGATAATCTAGCTGGCTAGATTAAAAGGTAAAAATCCCAACATGCCCCAAGCCAATCCTGTCTGAGTACCAGCTAGGGGATCTAGTATTATTCTATCACCACCAGCCAGGGAGCTGGGTGCACAAACATGATATGTTGTGGTCTGGGCCATATAGAGTAATATATCATTGAGGCTCATAGTAATCCATCACCTCAGTCAAGTCTGGCTTCATTATAAATTGAGTCCATGCTAGTTTCCTTCAGACCTATATCCCTCCACAGCAAGAACTTGAGGGGGGCAGTGTCAAACTTGATGGGGGTTGTGATAAGTTGAATGAGAATCAAACAATGGCTACTTTGCAATCTGTTCCAGGAAATGCTATTGTGGTGGAACCTGCCAAAATTGCCACAAGCCCTGAATCCCAAAATGAGGTGACAAAGGCTCAAATCTGCCAAGGCAATTTCTAATAATCATGCCAGTCAGGGATTGCCTGAATCAGCTGAACCAATCGGGACCAATTGTGCCCAAACAAATCCTTTGCATTCCGCCAATCCCCTCCAAAAATTACCATATTCCCTATGACTCCAAATCTTGACAAAATCCTAAAAGTAACTTTAAAACCAAAAATAAAGGGATCAAATTATGTTCTAATTTTTAGCTTAGTAATTACTAGTGAACTGCCTGTTATTCAACAGAGATATGCCTTGGTTTAGCGAAGCTACCAAGAGATTGCCCTAGAGATCCATAAGTCTACTAGGAGATTTTGCTGGGCTATTAGCAACTAATAATTGTATAGCCTTCGAAGATTCCACCCTTCAAAAATTTAACAAAAAACTAAACAGTATGTAAAATATTACGGTGTTAAAGAATAAGATACCACACGAAGCCGTAATTGAAAGCTAGTCTCATTATATACGCTGAATAGTTATATACAATATAAAAATTGGATAGTCTCAAGCCAAGGTAAAGAAACCCCGAACTTATATTTCACAAACCTTTTCAACAATATGCTTGATTGATACTAAATTAATGGGTTCTAGCCCATTTTAATAGTTTCTCATTTAAAACTAGAACAAATCGCATTCATATGAAACTATTAAGTAAATATTTGAGTCACTGGTATTCAAATGCCAATTTGATCTTGTTTGTTTTAACATCAAAAACCACCTACCACTTAGTCTAGAAAAGGTGAAGTCATAAGAAGAGCATAAAAAGGTTTCCATTTTTATATACATGATTTCCCGTTTTAATTTTTGTTTATTTTTGAAACACTAACAAGAGCAAGATTCTCAAGTGAGAGTTCTTTTGAAACATAATAAACTAGATCCGCATTTAGCGATAGAGAGTTTCGGACGAAATCAAGTCTTCCAAGATCAATAGCTCTTTTTGCCGTATAACCAAGGCTTTCCCGTTTTTGGTACGAAAGGCCAGTAAAGTGGGCCGTTTCAACTGGCTCTGTCAGATCAGCCTGATCGCTCAGTGATACATTGTCTCGTGATCCGCATGTGGCCCAACTTCCCATAGAAGCAAGCCAAGTAAATTGACTTACATCATTTATGATATGGTTTCTCATAAGATAATCAAGTCCAACATATGAATTGACAGTGCATGCATGATGGCAACAAAGAGCAATCACGATCCCTGCAATTTGACCACTTATTATACATTAAGGTTTGAAACAATAATATACTTACCCTGCTTGCTTAAACTTTGAAAGGCTCCGCAATGTAAAATCAGTAGCCGATCCACACAAGTGCTTGGAGAAAGCAACAATGGGGCGATTTTGTATTATATCAAGCTTAGTAAGATCCAAATCCTTTATATCAGCAGTTACACGATGAAAAAGCGATGAATTGGTTGTTTCAGCTGAATTGCCCTTTATATGTCTATCAAACTAAATTATAGAAAAAACCCAAATTTAAAGCTTACTTTAAATCTAAAATTTTTTCTGTCGATTAGAACAAATGGTGATTTAAGCTCTGAAGCTGACTCAGGACTTGGTGAGGAAACTTGAGTTTCTTTTATAGCTTGATACACATATAAAGATAGCTCACCTATACGAAATTGAGAAAAAAAAGAGGTTGGCAAACCTTTTCCTGCGCCAAACTCGATAAAACAATTTTTTGCATCGAGAAGTCCATTCTTTTCAAGATGTCCAACCAAAGAAGCCTAAAAGGTCAATCAAATAACAGAAAAGGCTTACCTGTTGTTCAGCGTGTTTTACAAAAGTTTTTTTCTCTTTTTGTTTATGGAGAGAAGGGTGATTTTAAAATTTCGGTGCAAAATGCTGGTATCAAATTGGCACCTTCTGTGTTGAGATTGAGAAGAAATGATTCGATAGTAGTTTTTGGTTGCTCTGAAAACTTGGTTGGGATAATAGAAAGTTCCACCTTTTTGTCAAGATGAAGGTTGAGTGAAAGATACTTAGGCGTTTCTGCAGGGGGCGTGCATTACATTTCGTTTTGTGCTTTTCTAAATCCTTTTCGAAGATTGTGCTGAATGGAGTTTAGAAATTAAAATAGCAATAGAAGGGTTAACTGTTTCTGATCAAAAGGGCATGGTATACGCCGCTTCCCAGGTGTAGTATATGAGTTCTTTTCCGATATAGAACCTCGAGCTTCTAAATTTTTAATTTCGTCGGTAGAGACATAATTCAAATGTTCGCCACAAAATTTAAACCCTTCTCTGGTAGTTAAATGGCAGTACCGGCTTTTACGTTTAACAAAAAAGTGACATTGTTTAGGTTTAGAGGGTACCGGGGGCTGATCATTGACGTCTTTGTCCAATTTTAAACGTTTTGCGTCCTGGTCTTTGCTAACTAAAGGATTATGAGTTTTGACGGAAGGCTGTTGCCCTTGGATTTCACCCGGTTCGTGTTTTCCCATCATATAGTTGATATTAGAGAAGGAGGTTCTAAATATTATCCGACACGGTTTACAAAACTGTTCAAATAATTAAAAATTTTAAATCAGGTATTGACCCTCATAGATTCTAAACCAAAACTTATTTAACTTAGATATAAAGCTGACCAAAGAAGTTAAGATAAGTAAAATGGTAAGAGGAAAATTGATCATAGAGTTGAATAATTGTTGATATTTTGTCAAAAGAATCACAAGATAAAAAATCATACAAGCTATATTTCTTTATTCAATCTACCACGCTGATTTTTTATAAGTTTATTTCTTTTTCAGGTGACGTTATAGTAGTGAAAAACTATTTTTTTAGTACTAGATGGTGTGAAAAACTATTAATTTCTAATAAATATTAATTAATTTAAGTTCCTTGCGATTTATTTCCTTAATTTATTAATATCCAAAGTCATAACTTATATACTGTTTTGTAATCTAAGTAAATTAGAACTACAATAATAATGCAGGTAAGCAAGTATAATAAACTTAATAATGATCCAAATTATTCTAATATCATAAATAGTAACTGAGTATCAATGAAGTAATATAGTCTAGTTAGTAGGATTATAAAGCCACCATACTGGAGGTATTTCCATCTCTAACCTTATACATAAGGCTTGGGTAAAGGCTTATTCCTGATAGTTGAATAGTATAAAAGATGCTGTTACATTTTGGCTAAATAGATAATCTGTTTATCCTACTACAACTAGAGGAGAAAAGTAAACTGCCTGATTACGTTGGTCATTAGGTTTTATTTTTTGTTTATATCATACTGTTGCTGTTATGGTTTAATTTATATTATATTATTTGAAGTTTATGACCTTTTTTCAGTCAGTGTCAGACAATTAGGGGAACAACTAGTTAGAAAGAATGCTCCAGTGCCAAATACTTTAGATATTACTGTTAATTCTAACTCCAATCATTGTTGGAATTGTTTCAACTGGAGTAATAATTTTACTCCTCATATTCCACTAAATAATCCATCTCAAGATGAGAGGGTTGCTTTAAACCTCTAGTAAAATAGAAAAATTAACCTGGAAGTCCACCCACATGCCAGCTTGGATTTAATATAACTTCCTAAGGGAAAGCAACCCTCTTTTATAGACCTGAAAGAGGTTCAGGGGAGTGAAAATATTTTATCAACTAATCATCACTTAGGAACTCTGGTAATTAGATGAACTGATAGTATGTACAAGCTGGCTAATTGGTGAGATTATATTAAAATACTACCCTATAATTATGTCATTCCAGCTACTGATTCAATATCTAAATTCAAGCCTTGCTGAGGTAGAAAACTTCTTGAGAGCGGTGATAAGCTAAATTACAATTTAGCCAAATCAAGATCTCCCCTGCTTAACTTGAATTTCCTCAAATTCCACAATTAGCCTTAGAGTAGTATAAATAATAAGAAGCGTTAATTTAATAGGTATTCTCTCTAAGTAACTGCTAAGTTTTTATACTAGTAAAGTTATCTAAAAATTAATTTTTCCTTATAATTTACAATATTCACTTAATAAATTTTAAACAGGTTATCAAGAGTTTTAATACTCCTGTGCAAACAGCAATTGTGAGCACTACCAGTACCAGGATTCCAACAAGTGATGCTCAATACAGTCACATGTACACCATAAACTTTTAACTCAGATGGAGGACATACAAGTGAGTAGCCTTCCTACTTTTTCCCACAGAAAATGAACTGAGTATAGTTGCCTTTGAACAGCAACTAGCCAGCACTCTATCACACCTTTAAAAGCTCAAATAGCACCTCTCTTTCACTCTACATGGGGTTACCCCTGCTATCTCCTTTAAACCCCCCTTTGAAGGTAAGTTCATCCCAAGTGAGGGTAGCATTGCCTCATTTGTATATGTCTATAAATCTGCCATGGAAGGCGCAACTGACTAAAAGAAATCAAAACCATCCTCTTTCACTTAATTTGCATGGCCCAAGGGTGATGGTTCCTCATATGGATACTTTAAGTATCTGGGCAGAGATTAAGGAAGCACTTGTTTCTGAGTTTGACTCAAAGCAGATTTTAAGCAGGGAAAAGCAGACCTTTATGAACCTTAGCATGTACAAAGGAGAACTAGTTAATACCTTTGCTGATTGGTTATACCTAGCCACTCAAATGCTGTTAATGTCTAATATGCTAACTCTTGATGACGCCATTGCTGCCATGCTAACTGGCTTGTCTTCTCACCCTTCCTTAGACAGGAATATAATCACTGTTAAATGCAAGCCCAGAATGTACATGACATAAAGGAGGCTTTATTAGATGTTGCAGATTTTCATAAAATTGAAATTATTTAAGGAGTTGTGGTGAAACCCCAAGTTTTGATCATTGATATCTTTATCTATAGCTAGTAGATGGAGGCCATAATGACCCCCCATAGTCCCACCTGTGACTGTTCTCCCCTTAAAACTTGCTCTTTGGTGAAACTTAAAATATATATCACTCCACCCTATGAGCTCAAGAATCTCAAGCTAGCCACCAAAGCACCCAATCCAAAGCTTATTAAAGTTACAATGCCTTCCCCACTGACTAAGGTGGTAGTTGCACGTCCTAAGGGTTTATATGGCCCCAAAGAAGGACATATTGCCAATTCTAATTGTAAAAAGATGGCTAACCAATCTGCTGGACAAGCTCAAATTTCCCTCCTACCACTCCTCTGACTTGCATAGACAGCCCCTCAAATGACAAATCTGAAAGGGGTTATGAGGATGTGGGACACTACATCCTCAGAGCCATAGTGGAAATAGGATTACCAGAATAGATAACCATGGCATGATAAACAAGGCCAGAATACCTGATGACACCTACCTTAGTTAAGTTCTAGTATGCTCTGAGGTTATTGATACTGCTAGTGATGCTGACTAGTTCCTTGTCTTGTTGGTTTTCTCTATTCAGCATATTCATACTCTACAATCTATTAAAGAACAATACCCTGAAACTGCTAAAAAAAACTTGCCTCTACTTTCTGTCTTAAGAAAGTTTTAGCTCTCTCCCTAATTTTGGTAGAACTGTAACTCAGGTGGAAGCAGTCATCAACGAGGCACAGGTTATGGCCACCCTTGACACTGGTTCCCTAATCAATGCAATATCTATAAACTTATCAAGAAGATCAAGTTGGCATCTGACCTGGACTTCTCTCAAGAGTATGGAATTGCAGGTCCTGCAAGCACACGCTCTACTGGGTAATACTCCTCTTTACCTATTATATTTGAAAGGCTCATCCTGCCAGCACCTGCTGCGGCCTTGGAGAGCTCTCATTATAATATACTTATTGGCCCTCAATTTATAATTGAGTACAGCAGAATAATCAATCTGAAGCAGGGCTACCTCTCCCTGATCAACTATGAGGTTCCTCTGGTTCTAACCAATAGCAAATCTAACAAAAAATACTCCTGCTTGGTTGAGTACCCATTATCTTTAATATTGCTGCTTTATACAATATCCAGGTGCAATAAAAAAGTTGCATGAGTTGGTGGACGCCTCAGAGGGCATTCCTTTCTATGCCTCAGAAAGAGTACTAATTAAGTTGGGGAACAATGGGTGATTGACACCAAAATTATTTTACAAATTCCCTAGAACTGCTTATTCCATATAACAAGTAGTGCTATAGTTAGTCATCTAGAGCCCTGAGTGCTGCATGGAATACTAGGTCCTACTTACCAGTGACCTATCATTATTCTTTTAGGTAATCTTACTAAAAGAGACTATAGTGTAAAGAAACTTCAGGAGATATTAAAATGTCTGCTGATTTCTTTTAATTTTATTGAGAAAGTTCACTGCATTAGGTATATGTTAGAGATGGACCTACCTACTGACAAACTGTTATGTGCTCTTCATGTCATTAATATCTCAGATAAATTATTCCCAGATGAGCTTGAAGAAGTTCACTCCTTATTAGATGCCTACAGTGATATATTCTCTAAGTCTGATCATGATTATGGGAATATGAAGGATGGAGCCACATAATTGATGTTGGTGATGCCAGACCTATTCAATTTAAACCTTACCAAAAGTCAAAGGTTAAAGAGCAATATATGAATATAGAGCTTAAAAAGCTTCTAGACGCTGGGTTATTAGTTCCTTCCCAAATCCCTTAGGTGTCTTCTTTATTACTCATTAAAAAGAAGAGTGGAGGTTATTTGGTTGTTATGGACTAAAAAAAATTGAGCAACTTTAATAAGAAATACAGCTATCCTATCCATTTCATTGGTGATGCACTTGCACAACTCTCTGGCTCCAAATTTTTCTCTGCTATGGATTTGTCTAGCGGATACTGGCAGATGAACCTCTTCCCTCAAGATTAGGAGAAATGTGCTCTTATCTGCAGTGAAGGATATTTTAGCCCACCCAGTCACTCCAAGGGTTGTGCAATATGCCCGCCTCATTCCAACAAGCAATGGATCATATCCTACAGGATCTTAAGCTGAGTTGCATGATAATATATCTCAATGACATCACAATTTTTTCCAAAACTTTTAATGAACATCTTACTCATCTAAAGGGAGTTTTCCAACGCCTGCATTTATCTAATATTAAGCTAAAACCTTCCAAGTGCACCTTCTTCCAAAAGAGACTAGATTTTCTTGGACATTTTATCTCACAAGAGGGAATTTAATCCTTACAAGATAAGGTGGAAGCAATATCCAAGATGCTTTCATTTTAAAACCTGCAAGATATTCAGATCTTTCATAGTATGATAGGATACTACTATCAATTCACTCCCAAGTTCTCTCAACTCAGTGAGCCTTTTGTTCACCTATTGGCAAAAACACTCCTTTCTCTTGGGGTGCTGAACAAAAAGCTGCATTTGAGACATTGAAAAAGTTGCTCAAAAAATGCACTATCCTTTACCACCCCAACTACAGTAAACCTTTCCTTCTGTTTACCAATGCCTCTGATTATGCCATTGGAACCATCCTGTTCCAGTTGGATTAAAATGGCAAGGATCACCCCATGCCATACTTCAGTAAGATGTTGTCAAAGGCTGAACGCAACTACAGCATCGCTGAGAAGGAGTGCCTAACTGTCTTTCTAGCCATAAAATACAACTGCCCTTTCTTTATAAAAACACCTTCACCATGGTTATTGACCATGCCTCCCTGAAATGGCTCCAAAATATGAAAGATTCTACTGGACAGATGGCTTGTTGGGCCCTAAAGCTCCAATGCTATGATATGAAGATCAAACACCAGGCTGGAACTTGCCATAAGAAGGTTGATAGATTGACTCACTTATCTGTTCTTTATTTAGATAATACTGAAGCTGAAAGGTTGCATGACTTTCTTATGGCCATTAATTCATGGAAAGATGAAGATGACCCCATCAAGAAATGCTAACAAGACTCTTTTTCAATACTAAATTAGAGAGCGGTAAGTTATACAAAAAAAACTAGGGGTCATCTGGCTGCCTTATCTTTGACCCTCATAACAAGTAACCACCATCATGGAGGCTCACTCTACCCTTTACATGGTGGGGTTAAGAAAATGTATAAGTGGATTAAAGATTGGTATTACTGGGAAGGGGTTATAAAATCCATTATCAAAGTCCTGGATGCATGATTAATATGCAAAAAGCAATCCAGTCTCAAGGCTAAGTATTAATATCAATCTAATACCCCTCAGCAACCCTTTCACATGATAAGTTTAGATGTGGTAAGACCCTATGCCAAAATACCAATGGAAATTACTACAACTAGTAGAAATTGATCACTTCACAAAATGGATTAAAGCAGTGGCTCTTCTAGACCAAACTGCCAAAGCTACCGCTACCTTCTTCCATCAGTCCATTTTTATCCACCATGGGTGCCCCAGGTCCTGCTCTGTGACAACAAAAAGAACTTCAACTTTAGAGTAGTCAAAATCCTGGCTATCTCCATGGGAGTGCAGCAACTTTTCTCAGCTCCCTTTAACCCTTCTATAAATGATACTGTAGAATGAATAAAACTTAGTACTCATAAAAAATGGCAACATCAGACCCTCTACACTAGGAATCATTTCTTGCCCAGTGCCCTTATGGCCTATAGTATTAGTTATCACCAGATCCTCAAGATGTCTTCCTTCCACCTTCTATATAGTTGAGAACCTGGGGTACCTGCTCTCTTAGCTAAAGACATCTTTTCTGATAGGGTAAATGATTCTTATAAGGCCATGAGAAAGTTGGCCCAACACATCATTCAACTAAAATTTGATGACATGACTAATATTGCAAAAACTGTCATAAAAGAGGGCTAAGCTGCTAATGAGCTCAGACCACCTTTACCCTCTTTTAAAATCTCTGCTTTAGTTTTATACTATAATCAAATCACCTCCAGAAGTGAAAAGCTTGGGCTCATCTTAGATAGATCTTTTGTTATCATCTATAAGAGAGGTGATGAATATCCTATTAAATCCCTTGCTCCTGGAGTAACTATCAACTAAGTACATGGCCAGTTTCTACGCCTTTATTGGGCCCCCAACATTCTTGAAGGGGGTAATGAAGGACAATTGGGGGTACAACTAGTCAGTAAGAATGTCTCAGTGCCAAATACTTTAAATATTACTGTTAATTATGACTCTTCTCCTCATCAGAATCATTTCAACTTAAGTATTGGCTTTACTCCTCATATTCCATTATTAATCTACCTCAAGATGAGGGGGTTGCTTTAAACCCTCTAGCAAAATAGGCAAATTGACCTATAATTCTGCCCACATGCCAGCTTGAATTTAAAACAACTTCCTATGTGATAGCAATCCCCTTTTATAGACCTGAAGGCATTCAGGAAAATGAAAATATTTTATTAACCAATCACTACTTAGGAGCTTTGGTAATTGCTGAGCTAATAATATGTACAAGATAGCCAATTAATGCAATTATACTAAAATGCTACCCCAGAATTACATCATGGTTACCAATTCAATATCTAAATTCAAGTCTTGCTGAAGTAGAGAACTTTTTAAGAGAGTAATGATAGGCTAAATCATCCTTTAGTTAAATTGAGACCTCCCCCACTTAACTTGAATTCCCTCAAATCCCACCATTAGCCTCAGAATAGTGTAAATACTAAGAGGCACTAATTTTATAAGGGTTCTCTCTTTCTAACCCCTAAGTTTTTATACTAATAAAATTTTTAAAAGTCAATTTTCCCTTGTAATTTACTATATCCCCTTTATCAAATTTTAAACAGCTTGTCAAGAGTTTTGATAACTTCTGCAAATGCTCTATCATTGAACTCCTGTGCAAAAGCACCTGAGAGCACCTACCAGTGCTATGATTCCAACAGTCAGCCTCAAATGATTTAATGTTTATTCAAAGGATATTTTTAAGGGACATTAAGTAATCAGTTGCTTTTATATTGCATAAATTTTTAGTTTATCAATACCACAGTATATTATGTCAATATACAGAAGACAGCTGATTAGCTAACAATATTATACTAAACCATAAGATCTAATCTCTCTTTTCTATCAGTGTGCTAATTTACACACTTCTGGTCAAGCATGGCATTTTTCTCAAAAAACTACTAACAAGGATTATATTCTCAGCATTCAATTTAAAAAAGTAAAAGCTTACTGTGCTATAAAAATTATTATTTGATTATACTTACTAAACAGGGCACATACTTATAGTAGTGATACTGATAAGTTTATAATTTTAACAACATTAAATAAGAGATTGTACTGATTTCATATACTTAGTAAAGCATGTGTTTAGTTATGTTTAATAATGGTGATGTATAATATAAGTTAGTAATTTGAATATTTTACAATTTATATGTGAAATAACCTTTTTACCTCCTACTTTAGTAACAAGGAAGGGTCACTATTATATTAGCTATATAGATTACTAGTGGGATACCTGTGCTTTGCTACGGTGCTTATAACTTACCAGATGATTCTAAATTAATTTAGTTTTATATTAATAGATAGCCATCAATAAGTTCAGAAACCATTAATCATATTAAAGATTCCAACCTCCAACCACTTAGCCAAAATCAATTAAGCCTGCCAAATTAACTAAACCATCAATCACTTACCTGAAACTATTGAGCCTATCAAATCAACCAAAAAATAAACCACCACTCAGCAAAAACCAATTATTGAACTTACAAAACAGCCAAAAACTAACAACCAGATATCTAAACCTATGAAACTATCAAATTAAATGAATATGAAAATACTCAGCCAAGTTGGGACCATCTAGTACTAAAAAAAAATACTCAGCCAAATTGCTGTATAATTACCATTAGAAACATATGTTTTGGATCTTATATAGAACTGTTACTAAAATTTAAGTGTGATTTTATTAAAAAAGTATATTACTATTCCCAAATTTTATAAAGTATTGTGCAAAGGTTGGTGATTTTTGGTTATTTGCTAATGAGATAATGCATCTTATATAAACGAAAAAGCACAATGACTTGTAAAGAAAACTTTAGGCTAATTCTTGTTGATACCCAGTTTAACAGATTAGTTTGTAGGTTTAAAGTTTACCAGATGATTCTAATTGATTCTTTATTATATTGGTAGATGGCTATCGATAACATTAAGAATCAAATTATATTGAATCAATATAAAATTACCAACCACTCAGCCAAACCCAATTAAACCTATCGAATTATCTAAAACTTCAACCATTTACCTGAAACCATTGGCTATCGAATCAACCTAAATCCACCAACTACCACCCAGCTAAAACCAATTGAACTTTTAAATCAACCAACAACCAAAAACCACCAACCACTTAACAAAACCAATTGACTAATCGAACTAACCAATCATTAACTGCTTATTAAAACCATCGAGCTTATTAATCAACCCTAAAACCACCAACCGCTTGTCAAAACCATTTAAAATCGAATCAACCGAATATCAAACTGCTCAGCTGTAATGATATACTGATTTCCATTAAAAACATATAAGATTTTCACTTGTTACATATAAAACTTTTTATTTTACTATTAAAAAGAAAAAAATCCTTTCTTATTGCACATCTATAGTATCTAGTGAATATTTATGCAAAGTTTCACCTTTCTAGGCCTTGTCATTGTTGAGATACAGTGATGAGTGAGTGAGTGAATGAGTGGGCTTTCATATTTATAGATATAGACTAGCTGATTTACCCGTGCTTCGCTAAGGTGCCTATAGAAATTAAGGTGATTTGAAATGATTAGTTTAGATTTTATATTATGTAGTAGAATACCCGTGCTTTGCTATGGTATTTATAACTTACCAGATAATTCTAAATTATTTTAGTTTTTATATTGGTAGATTGCCATCAATAAGTTCAGAAACTATTAAATCTATAAAATATTCCAACCTCCAACCACATAACCAAAATCAACTAAGCCTGCCAACTTAACTAAACCATCAATGACTTATCTGAAAAAATTGAGCCCATCGAATCAACCAAAAAATGAACCACCACTCAACAAAAACCAATTATTGAACTTACAAAACAGCCAAAAGCTACCAACCACTTATCAAAACCTATGAAAAATTTGAATTAAATGAATATGAAAATACCCAGCCAAATTGCTATATAATTACCTTTAGAAATATGTTTTAGATCTTATATACAACTGATATTAAAATTTATATGATTATATTAAAAATTACATATTAGCATTCCATTTCCAAACTTTATAGAAAACTTGTGCCAAATTTGATGATTTTTGGTTATTTGTTCATGAGATAATGCATCCTATATATAAACAAATATACAGAAGGATAGTTTTATAATGAAAATTTTAGGCTAATTCTTGTTGATACTTAGTTTAACACAGATTTGTTTGCGGGCTTAAAGTTTACCTGATGATCCTAATCAATTCTTTTTTATATTTGTAGATGGTTATCGACAAAATTAAAAAATCAAATTATATTAGTTCAATATAAAATTACCAACCACTCAGCCATACCCAATTAAACCTATCGAATTAACTAAACCACTAAACCACTTAACTAGAACCATTAGATTAAAAATCAACCAATCACCAACCGCTTCGTAAACCAAAACTAAATGTATCGAAACAAACAAAATCACCAACCACTTACCAAAACCAATTAAATTATCGAATCAACCAATCACTAACCTCTTTATTAAAACCGTTAAGCTTAATCAACCCTAAACCACCTTCCTCTCGACAAAACCATTTAAACTATCGAATCAACCGAATATCAAACTTCTCGGTCATAACAATATACCGACTTCTATTAAAAACATAAAATTTTCACTTGTTACATATAAAATTTTTTATTTTACTATATAAAATTAAAAATCCGGCTTCGAGGTGCACACGGACCCCCTCCCGTCCACCTATAGCCAAATTTTCTGAGCTCTACATGCTCTAGTTTTAGCTGGGCATCGCGCACACGCAGACACACATTTGCTTTTATATATATAGATTAGATATAATTATATTTACCCATATATGAGCTATCTATATATATATATAAAGAATGATGAAATATAGATATTTCAGTACTATTATAGGAGCTAAAGTGTTCAGGACATATCTTAATGACATGCAATTGATATATTCTGAATAAGAATCATAAATTCATTTTTTAGAAACAAATCATTCTTAACTTCCAGGCCCAGTTCATGAGCAGAGTTTACCTATAATTTTGGAGATAAAATAAAAAAGAGTCTAATCACTATTGACTTTAAAAGCATCCTATATTGTGTTAGTTTCATAAAAACCTATTAAATTTGGTGTCACATAATGTATATATTTTCAATCAGTCATAACATAAAGGGAAATAGGATTAAATGCACATGGCAAGCAACCAGTACAGTAGGGTGCCAAATTTGATTAGTCACTAGAAAATTTGTAGCTAAAGAACAGGTTAAGAAATATGGTAGGTATAACAATTTAGGTTACATTAAGCAGAAATAGAGCGTTGTTTTAATCATTACATAAAAGAGAAAATATATCTAGTTTTTTAATGTTACTTATACAACTATATTAGGGTCAATAGTTTTTAATTGGTTATATGTTATTTATTTCTGATATACTAATTGTTATATGATTCTATTTTTTTATTTTTGTATATATAGATAAAAATTTATACTTGTTTGCATTAACTTATTTTAGTAGATACAAATAACAACTTAGGTATTAAAGCGTTAGGCATTTCTTCTAGAGTCCAAACACCAATCTTTATAATGAAGAGATTTTGGTTTTTTAGTCTTTATTATGTTAATCTTCCAAAATCTCTACCTAAGTAACAAAAAAATAGAGTTATAGTTTGTATGTTTTAAGTTGCATCACCAAATATACCCTAAATAGTCATATTTAAAAATTATTCATTTACCAATATGTCTAGCCTCTGCAAAAGCTTAATATGCCACACATATTTTTTATTTAATTTATTGTTAATTCTTTTTTAAAGAAGTTGATAAATATTTAATAGGTTTCTTAAGTTGATTATATATCTATTTTTATTACATTTGATTATTTAGGCACTTTTTAATTATATTTTGGGACAATTGCAAAGTTAGCTGCATATGGTAATAATTGCTCACCTAATGAAGGATTGATGATAGTAGCCATAAAGGTCTTGGCAAGGACCCTGAGACTAATGGGACCATGAATGCACAAATATCAGACAGTTATTATAAGAGATAATGAGTAAACAATTTAAAAAATCAGATGATAACAAATTGACCAAAAAACCACTTATCAATATTGTAAAACATAATATTGACAGCCTGTTATGTAAAGGTTTTAAAATTTCAGATTGGTAGGCACCAAGTCCAAGTATAATGGCCATCAACATGGCCACAATTCAACATGTGATTAGCCTAATAAAGATACCATCAATAATAAATCAATTGAAGCTAACTACATGATTAAGTGTTATGTAAAATATCACCTCTGTGGAGCATAGAGGAGGAACTTTTAATTTTAAAGAAGGATCAACCAGATGATATGAATATATCAGAGATATAAAAAGCTAATCTAGGCCACTAAGTGGCCATCCACCAAAAATTAACATGTTGGATATGTTCTAAAGGCAAATGAATGTTTCTTTTTTTCTGATTTTACCTTAAACCCCCTTAAATTTAGACTAGTTTCTTTTATTCTATCAATTCTTTATTTACTACTCCTTATTTATAAAACACATTTTTTAACTTAGTGGATACACAAAATTCTAAGTTTTCATAAGTTCATTTTTCTTTAATTCAATTGAAGAGTATATCTCCAGTGATCAGTCTCAGGGTTTAAAGAAGAAGTTGCATCTGCTCTACTAAGATTGAGAAATTTTTGCTGGTATTAGCTACCTCTATGAGGAAAGATTTTATAAGATGCACTGTTAAATAAGTGTTACATATGCTTCACCTGGTTTAGCAACTTAATGCTGTTAGTGCTAGAGTTTTCACAAGACTCATTCTTATTTTTTAATGACCCTTATAGCAGTTAGCTCATCAAGGTATAAAAAGATAACTTTTTAAAATATATCTTGTTCATTTTTCACATTATGCTTTTCATGACATTAATTTTGTCATTGGTTGTATTTCTTATATTTTTTAGCTTCACCCTTGTTATTTTTGAAGCTCACTATAGTTTAAAAAGTCTTAGTTAAAACATATCTGAAAGTTTATTAGTATTATAAGTTATACTTAAGTAGTATTGAGAAACAAGAAATATGACTAAAATATTATCATCAATTAGCTTAACTTATATAACTTCTAAGATGGTTTTTCTGAACATGGTTCTTATTCAAAGGACTATATAAATCTACCTAACTCCAAATTTAAAAATTATATGGATCTGGTATGAATTTTTATGAGAGACTTAGGTATATATACTCACTTCTAGTATCAGTAAAATTGCTTATCCATTTTAATTATAGGCTAACTTAACTTGCATCTAGATCATTTTCTCTTCTATTAAAATTATAAAAGCTAAAGCTTAATTTTGCATTAATTGTATATTAATACTTATACAATTAATTAATTAGTCCTAATTCTAGTATATAACCTCTTTTCTTTATTACACATAATAGATAGTTTTATTATCCAAAGTTAGACTCATAACTAAATGATTTCATAGATTTGTAAATCTTACTTTTGAGCAAAAGATCTACAGTGAGACATAATTAAAGTAAATTTAAATCCCTAAAAATAATATCTAGATGACAATAAAACATACTATTTCTTTACCTTTATTATAGTCTTTATATTAAAATATAATAAACAGTATTAAGCCTTTATATTATATGTACACCTTATTAATAAAAAATGTGTATGCTACCTAAAATGTCTCACATAGCTGAGGAAAGCTTTATTCTAAAGTTAGTTAGATACTGTAATTTTAATGATTATAATATATTTTTTAGGGAACAGTTATCTCCTTGGCCATTTGTTAGAATTTCAACCAGGTGATATTTCTCACATATTGATGAAATTAGTATAATAATTAATTGAGGATGATTGCTGATTAATTAGCAAATTTCAATTTATTATCTAATGATAAACCACAATTTGTGAGCCCCATTTGGTTGGGTTGAGCTGTCTTGATCTGTAGGATCAAGAGAATATCAGGGATCATCTCTGATTGGAAAATTGGTGGGTCTCAACACCGGCCACTGAGGCTGAGGATGTTGAGATAATTAATATTATCAATTAAGATGACAAATTGCTTAAATTCAATGTCAAAATATCAGAAAATGATCCTGATAGAGTTTAAGTCAATTTCAACAATGGTAACTTATGCTGAGGATATCAAACTAATTAATAATAATTGTTTAAGTTCATCAGACTTTTATTCTGGCACCAACTTCATGTGAAAATGATTGTGGGATTTCTGGCAGAAAGTCAAATCTCAGAGTACTGTTGACTTATGCCAAGAATGCCAAACCATTTAATATTAATTAAATAAAGTTGAATCACATTTTGACTTTGTGAGAGTATTGGGCAGAATCCCTGACAGTATTTTGGTTTAATCTGACACTGGCAACTTATGCTAAGGATGTCAATATATTTAATTAATTCAGATTATGACAAATCAAGGATCAACGTAATCATGGACATTTGAGGATGATGAGTATTGCCAGTGAGAGTGCTGATAAATGCTAAGCAGGGAGAATCACCAGTGAGAGTGCTGATGAATGATAATCAGGGAAAATCACCAGTGAGAGTACTGACTATGCTAGCAATAAATGCCAATAATGTGGATAGGCAAGAAATTTCTATATAAGTTTTATCTCTCTTTTAATAAAAATATATAATAATCTTCAAATCCAATCTTCATTTTATTTAATTAATTGTGGATATCTACCTCTGCTAGTTTTAAAGTGGATTTAGTTCAAATTGGCAGGTAGAGGAGGAACAGAAGATCCCTCAGAGGTTAGGTGCTGGGTGAACACACCTGGAGTGGTTGGTGCAACCAACTCTCACCTGGAATTACAGATCAGCCGTGGGAACTAGCTCAATCAGTGAAGCCAGCAATGGACAATCAGGGATTAGCCATGAGGTAAAGAGCAAGGGGTTAGGCTGCCTAGGGTGGGGTTGAACTGCCAGTGCCCACCAAGAGGGGCTAATCTGCTAAGGTGAAGTTGGTGTCCTGATGGATTGGGGAGTTGCCTGTGGCCCTGTAAGGAAAGGTCACCAATGATGCTGAAAAAGCAAGGGCCAGCAGTATTCATACTGTTTGGCCTGGCACACTAATGGAGTTACCTATTATTGAAAATGAAAAATTTTCAACACCATTGCTCACTTAACTTGGTTAGTTGGTGTGGCAGAGTTGCTGATTGGGGGTTGCATATGACACAAATTAGAAACAAAAGTGGGTTTGATATTATAGAGAGGTCAAAATTAATCTTCAGTGAGGGACTCTTTGCTCACTTGTTTGCAATGAGAGTCTCTGGATGAATTTTTCCCCACTAATGTTTTTTTATAACAATCTTATGTCACTTTCATTAATAGCTTCATACTTTGAAATCTAGGCATGATAAAATGGAGACTTATAAACTTTTTTCTTGAAAAGCTCGCTCTTTACAAGGTATCCTCTTTGCAAGTGCCTTTTGTAAAAAGATACCAAGGCTATCAATTAAAACTCTGCTTATCAAATGATCTTATACTATTTACCTTGGGTCTTTCTTAAGTTAAAACAAAGTTTATAATTGAGGACAAGCTTAAGATGTTGTGATAAAGAATAATTTTTAAAATAAATCAAAGTAATTATGTACTTCTAGTGATAATCAAGATAGGGGATTTGAATATAAGGAAATTGGATATTGTTATTATGTCATTCTTAAGTAACTAAGTGTCAAATCTTCTTATCACCATCTTCTTCATAAAGTCCATTTGTTATGGTCCTGGATGTGCAGGTTCTCCTCACAATGAGTATTTTTTAAACAGGGTTGCTAAATTTCTGCAAGTTTAGTTTCTACTTTCTGGTCAGATGTGGAGTTCTTTTTGTTACTAAACGCTTAGTTCCTCGTTCATACTATCTCAATTTGAGGTTTGATTAATGGCATCATCTCAAAGCGTCTAGAATCAGCATTCCATACACTATCTGAAATATGTAGATCACCAATTTGGTAATATACAGATCTGATGAGGGTGTTCAGATGGAAAAGCTCATATCTCTTGGAGTGTTGATCATTCTCAACGTTGGTAGTATTAGAATGAGTTCTATCATCATTAAAAGGTATTAAAATATTTCTTTCACATCAAAGTATAAAAGAAGGTTGAGACTCAATATTTATGACCATAAAATTATTGTGGTCAAAGTATAAAAGGACCTTTGATTTACTGAAGACAATTTTGGTTGTTACAAAATATAAAAGAAACTTGATTGTACTCACCCACAACTATTAAATATTCATAAAGCTTAGTTCTGGTGTTATGTTGTTGTTTAGAAAGGTTTATTCCTAAGGGTAAGAAATTATAATCAAATTTTCTTGTGGCTTTATCTACAGCACTACTTCTTTCAAGATGAGAATAAGGGAAGTTTCTAAGATGCTGCGCATGTACTATGTAAACACAATGTTAAAAAGTTTCATCTTTAATGGATAATTAGCTCTTTGTTTGGACAAGACAGTTGCTGGTCCAGTACAGACGGCTTGCAACTTCATGCTGATTTTCTCAGATATGGCAAAAAAAATCTTTTCACTATTTTGAAACCAGTAGCCTAGTTCATCCTTGACTATCAGAATAACTCTATTAAATTATTGAATTAGTTCTTTAGCCTCTTCTAAAAGTACCATGATTAGCTCATCAGCTAGCTATTGCTGTTAGTTGCCAGGGTTAAGTTCTTGTCATCCACATTGAAAACTGGGGGTAGATAGGTAAGCAAGGCTGCTTTCTTATGTATATCACCTTGAATGGAGACATGCCTATCACCTGGTTATGGCTAAGACTATAATCAAGAAATATGGAGTTTAATACTTGGTCTTACTTATAATTGTAGTTCATTGCTATCTTCTTAAGAGAATTACTAAAGTTCCTTTCATGAATTTAACATTTACATTTGATGAAGGAGTGTTAGGGTTAGTGAACTGCTTTTTGACTCTTACTAAGTCCATTGAATTTCATACAAAATCAGAAATTGAAGTTCTAGCCATTATTAAATAATAGAACTTGGGGGCATTCATACCTTATGATGAATAAATTTTAAAGAATTGGGTTGTTTTCCTACAGTGTACAACTTCACCGCCACAGTCTCAACTCATTTGGTAAACTGGACTAAAGTTATTATGTTAAACTTGTTTCCATATAAAGTTGTGCTTAGTGGTCCTATCACATCAAATGATACATTGTAAAAAACAATGATGGTAGTATTGACTGAAACTCAGGTCTTTTTAAAAAGGCCTGTGACTAGTAAGCTGTACCCACAAGTTTAAGGCTTTGTCACTTTGTCTGACTTTGACTTCCAAATAGATTTTCTATTTGAGATTTGCTAATGTCTTCTAGAATTACTCATGCCCAACGTGCTTGTGAGCCTCATCATTAAGTCTATGCGTTTGCTAGGTCAAATGTAGGGTACCATTTCCCCTGGATCATCTTCTGAAGTCTTCTGTCAATATACTAGGTATCATTGAAACATCTCAAAATGGTTTTGTATTCTTTAGTCTCGTCCTGAAAATCTTTCAGATAGTCATATTAGGTTATAAAATATATCACTAGCATGTGCCTGAAGAAGAAACAGATGCAATATAGACATTTCTCCCAAATTCAGATGTTTGCTTCCTGCTCAGTGATGTTTTCAAAATCATATTCTTATAGTTGTACCGCCCATCTGGAGTTCCTTCTGTCAGAATCTTTTATGTTGTGGAGCCAGAGAATTAATGTATGATTCATCACCCTTTTAAAGTGGACCTAATATGGGTAATGTCAAGATTATTTTACTGCTAATATGACCACCAGAAATTTGTTTTGGTAAGTGTAGTTCTCTGCCCGCAAAAAACCTTAAGGCAGTATTTGATTGGATGGTAATTCTTTCTTCATCCAAATGGGTTAATTTTGCTAAGACCAACCTTGCTAGCATTGGTATAATAATAAAACCTTTTTTTGAGGTTTGATGTGTAACTTTGTGCCTCTATTAACTCTACTTTTAATTCTCAAAATGCATGATTTTTCTCTAGGCCCCACTTAAATTTTGATTCCTTTGTCAGGAGGTATAAGTAAGGTGCAGGCAATTACTCAATATTGGGAATGAGTTTTCTGTAATATCTACAATCCCTAAGAAGACTTTTATACTTGTGCATGATCTCAGCTTTCACATGGCCACTAAGCTCAAATTGCCTTCTTGTAGCTTAATTCTTTGTGGGTTGATCTATTAGTAAAAATTCCCAATTGCTTCTCTAAAAACAATCATTTTTTCACATAACTTCATGTAAAAAGCTTATATTCTGGTAAACACTTCTTACATAAGTTTGAGGTGGTCCTGGAAGGTTTGACTAAACATGAAAAATTATTCAGATTTTAGAGCGCATGTCAGGTTTGACTTTACAAGTATACAGTCAATATCACGCAGAATAGTCACAAGAGTGTTTCAGAGCTCTTGTACAGTCTTATTGATTCATATAGTCCATTACTACTGATCAAGATAATCTTCTCCAGATACTCTTAAAAGAGCTTTATTTTAAAGTATCCAATTTTAAGAGCACAATACCAAGAGCTACTTTAAGCTGCCCAAAAGTTATAAGGCATCATCTATTTTCAGGAGTGGATATAGAACTCTAATGGTGATCTTTTTAGCTGGATAAAATACATAACACTTATTGTGTTCCATCCTTCATTTATACTAGCAGCAGAGGCAAAGCCCATTAACTTTTAGATGGTATCACTGGGCTGTCTCAAGTAAGATGATTAAGTCTCTATTAATATCATTTCTTCTGCCTTAAATTGGTAATGTGGCTTTAACTTGACCAATCATTTCAATCCAGTGTCCAAATGACAGATTTCTTTTTTAGTACTAGATGGTCCAAATGACAGATTTCTTCTTTACATAGCTCAGTCACTGGATCCTTTTGATATAAAATTAAATTAGTCAATAGCTCATTCAACTCCTCCTAAACTTATTCATTACCTCTTCTAATAAAATTTATCAAATCCTCCTAAAGCGCATATAAATTCACAACAAGTTAATACCACTGAGTGACTACTTGGCCCTTCTACAAAAAATTGGTTGGTTGTTGATATTCACCAAGATTAGAGATAACTCACACGTGTAGCTTGAATCAAAGAATCCAAGTAAGGCCTTCAGTTCCTGGTCTCTAATCCCATTACTGTTAAAGATCCAATTATGGTATTTGCATATATCTTCACACTGGTTAAAACTAAGTAGTTGCTGTTTGTCAGGCCAGAATTTCACAGTATCACTCGCACAATTAAATCTAAAACTTCTTATGTATTAAGTGTTATTGGTAATAGTTTTACCACCTCTTCCATAAGTGTTCAGTGGATAGGGTAAATAATTGGTCATCTCTACCATAAACGCTCATTACTTTTGTAACTTAGAGTCATTTTACTAGAATACTTGGTGCAATTGAAAGTTGAGTATGATCAGTATACTATTAATAAGGTCAATTATGCACTGAAACTCAAGGAAAATTGCATTACAATTTGGAATTCATAGTGGATATTGTGTAGAACATTGCTAGAGTTTTTAAAACTGTTCATATAATATGTGAAGGAAGGGCTAGTAAGTTCCTAAGGCAAGTGTGATATCTAGCCCAGACGTTTAGTATTTGACACTGTAATCAATATCCAACATAATCCTTCAGTTCCTTCCTATGTTTGAGGACTTGATATTGACTGAAGCACCAATGCTAAATACGCTAAGCTTAAGCTCTCTGGATCACATGCTCAACTTAGGTTACTTTCTTTATAAACATATTTCTAGTAGTTGGAATGTTAGTGGCTGAAAACTCAGTTCTTCTAATGCTTCTGGATTCTAACTTATCAAATTGACAGTATTTTTGTCTGACTTCCTCATAACCTTGAAGGTATTCATGGCAAATTCTAATCTCTTCAATGGTTAATTAATCTTGTAGGCTGAGTGGCTTGAGCCAGGTAAGTAGTGATGAAACCATTTCAAACAATAGCATGTATCTAGAACCTTTCAGGTAATGACACAAAGCTTGGAGCCCATAACACATGGCAAACTGCAATTTTTATGTATTCAGCCTTGTGGTTGTCCTCTCTTTCTGGGTGAAATCTACCCAATTAACAGTCTATAAAGTTTCTTCCTTAACCAGGATACCCTTATTCTATTAGGTTCAATGTCAAAAGTACTAAAAGTGGTTTAGCTTGCGGAACTTGTTGCACTTGTATTCCCATCACTGTTTTATACAAATGGCTTTAAAATCTTATCACTTAGCTATTGCTTTTATGTTAAGTGACATAGCCAACTTTCCTAGTCTTTTAATTTGGATGTCTAAACACTTTTTTATCATAATTATAAGTTACTTGTAAATCAATTAGCAATTACTTGAAGGCCTTTAGCACACTTCAGTCTTTGATTAAATTTTTTGTGCATCTTTAGAACTAGAGTAATTTATATTCTCTGAGAGACACAGTCTTTAAGGTGTGAAAATAAATAGCTCCAGTTATCCAAAACCTTTTAATTGAAGTAGTAATGAGCTGCATAGTTTGCAGCTGACTCATTATTACTAATCTTCATCATTAAGTAGTTTCTTTTAATATTTTACATTTTGGTAACTGCAAAAATCAGATAAGTGTATCTACAAATTAATCTAGGTCAATTCTAGTCATATAATTAAGCTGAGGATTTCTTTTGCCTTATGACTCATACAACTTTAAACTTGTTGAGCCTTCTGACAATCACTCACGCTATCCATATAGTTCTCATACATATGTAAGAAGTCAGTAATTATCACCTTACCAGAAATGAACATCATCTTGAATTAAGTCTTTAGACCAGGTCCTTAAAGCTGGGTTATGCATAATGTAAGTTGGTGCTGCTAGTTGAGTTGCCAAGATTAGTGTTGACAACCTGGTTCCCTCTCTTGCTGAACTTATCACAATCCGTGGCCAAGCTTGCAATTAATGTCAGGGAACTGCACCTCTGAGGTTAATGACAATTAAACCCTATTGTGAGAGTTCAAACTGGTATGGACGTTTATTTAATAAAACGCAGAGCCTCAGGCCATCCTTGTTAGGTTCCTAATCTCTTTTATCATAATCCTAATGAAACATATAGTCAATAGGTATGGATAGTATAAGTTAAAATAGAACATTTTTCTGTAAACTCTTAAGTAAACATCAAAAATTATGGCAAGCATGGACCCCACAAAGTTAATGATGTCTTAAACTATTTCTTAATGTTTTTAGATGATGAGAATAGCACAATAATGGAAATTAAGTATATTACAACTGATCATTTCATAACTGTGACATATAAAACTCTAACATAAATTATATGACAACAGAAACTGTTTTTCTAGTTTTTTTGTAGATCTTCTGATTTTATTCAGGGTAAGCTGACAAGAGTGATGGACATTACCAAAGATCAGAAGAGAAAACTGAACAAAATTAAAAAATTGGTCAAAATAAGATGATTGGATCACTTATCTGGTGCAAAACAAAACTAAAATGTACAAACTAAGTCTGATCCAATATCCCACTATCCAACCATGTTGGAGGGTGAAGGGGGTCAGGAGGCTCTTCATCCTCTTCTGAGGTGGACAGAGGTTAACACAAAGCTGAGAGCATGAGCATAAGCACTTCTTGAAAATGGGGTTGAGGTAGCAAAGTGGGTCTTGTAGCTTAATATATGCTATGAGCAGGGTAATGATATACTAGAGAAGGGCTTTTTTAAGAAAAAATTTGGGGGTGAGAAAGGTGACAATATTTTTGTAGATGATGAGACTTTTAGTGCAGACTCTGTGAACGCTGCTACTTTTTGAACTGCTTTACTAGCAACCTACTGGAAGCAGAAGTGTTTTTTATGGATTGGGTGCATGGTGGGGAGGACAGAAGGGGGAAGGCCCTTGGCCAAGACTGCGAGTGATTTTTCAGAGGTTTTTGGAGGGGTCAATATCATGGGAGGCAACAGCCTCTCCTGTGAGTTGATGATCACTTTAGAAGGGGTTGGCATCAGGGCAGGGTGCATAATAACAAGGTCTTTTGGTCTTCATATTCAGAATTTAGATATTATTAAGTGAAGGAGATTCAATTACATTTTGAACTGGGTTATCCAATTCATCAACTTCCTCTAACTACCTTCAGGATATAGTTATAGATGATTGGTTTACTGGCATAAGGTTGGGATGAGGTGGGTGGCTGTGTGGTGATTTTGGAACTAGTTGGGGTTCAAGAATAACCCTGACTGGCTGTAGTAGGAGGGGGTCTAAGAAAAGAGAGGTTCCTAATTAGCTAAACCAGTGGTAGCTGCAGCTACCATCTTGGGGAAAGGAGGGGAGAATTGTGTCCCATTTGAAAAAAGTGTAAGATTAGCATTGGGGTCATCATGAGAGGATTCAATTGTGTGGGCTAAGGCTCTGGCAATGTAGGGGCAGCACCATTTTAAATGGTCTAGTTAAAACCAGATAGAAAGATGGTGCATCTTTCATCCACTTGGGACCAAAAAGGATGGTAATGGGTGTTAAATTTTGGTCTTCTTCAGATGGCTGGTTCTTCTTCTGCAGTATAATGGAATTTTAATTGTCTATTGAATGAAGACAATAGACCAGATGGTGACTATAGTGAATATATAACTCCTTGGTAAAAGCACTTGAAAGTCATATTCTCCTGTCATTACTTGGATGATGGCATGCTGCCCTGATCTTACTGATCCCAAGTAAATTATCAACTTAATAAAACTTAAAGTACTAAACACAAAAAGCTTACAAGTTAAATTAAAAACTAGTGGTAATAGTTGATTGTATTTTACTAGTATCAACTTGGAGATAATTTATAGGGTTTGATGTTCATTACATCTTACCCATGAAGTCTCATTTTCAATGGCACTTGGCAAGAGGAACATGTAAAATGTTTGTTTGAGGGTCTAAAAATACTTCAACTCAGGGAATCTTGCATGGCCTTAGGATCAGTGTAAATAATGTCAATATTCTCAAGATGGCGTTTCAGAAGCGTCTGCAAATAGCTGAACCAATTCTCTTTCTCAAGCAATTGGCAGCACATACCAAGGCAATTTGTACCACTAATTAGTCTTTAAGTTAATAAAAAAACTTATAAACATTAAAAACTAATTTTGACATAGACCAACAAAGCCCACGTGCCTGCGTCATTAAGTCAAAACTTAATGTTAACTCTGACCTAACCAACAAAGTCCTTGAGCCTATGTAATCATAGTCAAATATTATTAAGTGAAATCACTTGGCCATGAATCCAAAGTTCAGATATACTTATGATATTTTTGGTTTCTAATTATAGACGATTCAGATCCAGTCAACCATTCAACACTTTCCCCTCCTTGGCTGGAAAAAAGTGGAGGGTAGGCGCCATGCTCATTTTGGTTTTCAAAGCCTCAAAGGCTTGTTGGCACTCCTCTGCCCAGCAAAAATGAACTCCTCCTTGTAGTAAGTGAAATAGGGGCTCAGAAATCTTTGAAAACCCTTCTACGAATCTTCAATAGTATCCTACCATGCCTAAAAACACTTGAACATCCATCATACTCATCAGAGGTTGTATTTTGTTAATTTCCTCTACCTTTTGAGGCTGAGGCCACAAGCCCTTGAAATCAATGATGAACCTGAGTTATTCCAATTGTTCTTTATAGAATTGACATTTTCTAGGTTTTATCTTCAAATTGGCCTTCAACAGCTATTTGAACACTTGTTCAAGGTGCTCCAGATGTTTAGAAAACTTTCTTGAAAAGATATTGATATCATCCAGGTACACAAGTACGCAGGATAATTTAAGGACCCCAAAATTGTGTCCATTGCGCACTGAAAGGTTGCTGGCGTGTTGCACAGCCCCTGTGGCATGCGTGTCAGTTGAAAAAGCCCTTGAGCAGCAATCATTGCGCACTTTCTCTGCTCCTCTTGAGGCAGTTCAATTTGCCAATACTCTGAGATGATGTCCATTGTGGTAAAATACTTCGCCCCTCTCAGACAGTCCAGAGCATCATCAATTCTGGGAAACGGATACAAATCTTTTTTGTTATGGAATTAAGGCTTCAATAATCAATCACAACTTGATTGCTGCCATCTTTTTTCTTTTGTAATTAAAACTGGGCTGGCCCACAGGCTTTTGGAGGGCATTATCATTCCACTTTTCAGCAATCTGTCTAGCTCTTCTCTGACTATTTCGTCACTAGCCCTGGGGCGCTGGATTGGCCTCATTCTAGTAGGCACATGGTCCCCAGTGTCAACAAAATGCTATACTTTTTTTGCACAACCTAAATATTGGTCATCTTTAGCAAAAATTTTGGAGTATTGTTCAAACAACTCTAGTGCTTCATCCTTCTGTTGTTCTGATAATCTGGTAAACAATTCTTGAAAAATTATATTATGTGCCCCAAGGGTTTTGGTCAGTAAGCTGGACTTAGATAAGCCACCAAATTTGACAACTGATTTTAACTCGTCCCTTGGAAACAGATGCACAAATGTGACTACTTGATATTTCTTGACCTTAGTATTTCAGCTGGTCAAATTTGCTAGTAAGACATCAATCTCTCTGTGCCCTGGTATAAGTATTCCAGGCGCCACACTAGGTTCCATTTGAGAATAATGCCACGGGGATACAACCTCCCAATATAGTCCTTCTGGAATATCCAGCGTGGTCCCAGTCCTCATAACCAGTTGATGGCCTGGAGCTATTGTCACATCCTTATTTA
The DNA here is from genome assembly GCA_022478985.1 of Massospora cicadina. Lineage (NCBI taxonomy): Eukaryota > Fungi > Entomophthoromycota > Entomophthoromycetes > Entomophthorales > Entomophthoraceae > Massospora > Massospora cicadina. Next base: position 322,056 of record JAKSZP010014463.1, read on the forward strand.
CATGTAGAGGTATTCCTCGATTTTTGTTTATGGTGGTTGGCATAGGGCAGCTTTGATTTCCCTGCTGAATATATCCTACTGGTATTATCCCATTGCATAAGATATATTGATAATTTTTCTGTGACAGCTTGTGGGCTTTGTATTGTCACAAGAGTAATAAATCAGAAGTGTTTGACCCAATATTGTCAAGACGTTCTCTTTAAACTTGCATGAGATCCCATAGGTCCTTAAAAAACTAGTTCCAATTAATATGTCATAATTGGATTTTAGAAGCACTATTGCAGGTGCAGATATTACCAAAGCTCCAAATCGCAGTGGCAAGGCGCTGTAAGCTCCTTCACCCTTAGTGCTGTTAAGGCCTGAGGTCCCATATTCCCAATAATAGTCAATTCCAGAGCTATTTTCAATTTCTTTACCAGCTTTGCGGAAATGATGTTTACAAGTGCTCTGCTATCAACAATAGCTACAACTCTGATCTTGTTGACCAGAATATCCATGTAAGTGCACTTAGAGTATTAAAAAATAATAGAGTTTACTAATTGAATATGGGAAGAATCAGGGGAGTTAAGAGTGTGCTTTAGAGTATTTCCAATACTGGGACATTCATTGATGAATGTGTCAATTGGCATGGCTATATTCACCTCTTTCAAGCTTGGGGTATCTGCTGCATTGCTCAGCCCTTCAGCTGGAATATTCTCAAGTATTTGTTGCACATGGGGTTTAGTGTTTACTTCAGAGGCTTCAGGTATAACAACCTTACTCTAAGAGCGATTTACCGCATGTATGAATAAAGAATTTTCATTTGATACTAAGATAGAATATATTATATTGTTAAACAAGGCCCATGGCCAGCATTTTATTGTCGATCAGGTGGGACTGGTGCCTTAGGCACAATAGAGCATCCCGCATCTATTGTGCTTGTTTTTTTCCCTCCTCCTGCACAGTATTGGGGAGGACTAAATTGACATTTCACTGACAGCATTGGGAAGCAATGTGACCTTTACAATTGCAATTAAAGCAAGTAATCTCACTCATTGGGCTGGGGCTCTTGTATTTGAGTTTTGCTCATTTTTTACAGTCAGATTACTGTCAATTTTCTTATTGGTTTCAAAGGGCTTTCCAGCAGAGGCAGCAGGTCCTGATCTGTACTCAGTAATAGGAGGGCCATAATTTTTTGAACATCTGCACAAATAATCAACCTATTCAGATGCTACAAGGTTTTGCACAAAAGCAGGCAATAAAGTGTTTGACAAATTTAGGTAAGGTTATACTGCATGTTCTAGTGCAATCTTTGTGTCAAAATAAACCATAGCCTTTGCGCCTAGGAGAACTTGAGCTTCACAATAGAATTGATCTGCAAATTCATCATTTGCTTCATCTTTCCTAAAGCAAATATTTATAAACTTAGATTTTCTGGTTGACATTCGTTCTGGATCTCTAAAGTTCTGAAGCACAACCTCTTTGACTTCAGCATAGGTTGGGTTTTTAATATGAGGCATAATCAACTCAATGCTCCACTCATTTAAGCAATTAATCATAGTGGCTGCTTTGTTATGGTCACTGGCCCCATACATGGCCATTTAAAAGCGTTTGACAAATGTGGTTATACTTCCATTCTTGTCAAAAGCAGGCAGGTTTACTGGTTTATAATTATTGCTTTCCCATTCCTGGGTATCACAATTACTTCTTTGTTGACTTGAGCCAGGAGTACTAGGGCGCTGAGGCATTGTATCCCGGTTTGAGGTGTTAGGGTTGGCCAAAGCAACCATATTGCTAGACATTTGTCAACGTGACCCAGTGTCCATTTCAGCAGCTATTTATGAAGCTTTGTACTCATAATATTTGGAAGATTTTCAGTCAAGTGGTTTGTGGCACACTGACAACGCCTGTCATCCTGAGCTCAGATTTTATTGTTGATTTCATTTTCCCAATTGACACAATTTGGTTTTTTAACTTTAAGTTTGCAATTTCCTCATTCAATCTAGTAGTTTGTAGTTGCAAGGTGGAAATCACTTGGTCTTTTTCTTTTATTACCTTCTTGCACTGGTTTACTTCTCCATGAAGAATATTGTTCAACTCATTAATATCAGTAACATCCTCATTGAGATTATTGATCTGTGGCTTAAGATGATCAATAGAGTCTTAATTTTATTTTATTTTTCGCCTGCTGGCCCTCAAATTGTGTTTTCCAGTAATTGATTTTTCCGGTGCATTCATCCTTCATCTGCGAAATTTGGGCGCTCAGTCATTGATACTGGTCATGAAATTCATCATTATGGTTTTTTTGTGCCTCTTGGGCTTCATGTTTAAGCCTCATGAACTCTGAAGCATTGATAGAAGTCTGAGTGATATTGCTAACCCAAGATTTGGTGACTCCTCTTTCCTTTAAGAATTGTCAAAGATGGGATGCAACCTATCATTTAGCTCTTGTGCTAATTCTGCTACCCAGTCATTAGCCCAAGTGGCTAAATTATAATTTACCTCCAAACTAGAACGGACCTCAGTGAAGTTAGCTTCCAATCGCTCATTTAAAATTTGGCCAACTGGCTGAAGTTGTGTGATAAGTTTACCAACTTGGTAATGGCTGCATGATGGAGGGCAATTGTCATCTGAGAATTTCTGGAGGTATGATGTACAAATTCAATTAAGTATTGTGAAATATTTTCTATCACTTCTAAATTGTTTCAGATTTGAGCTACACTAAATAGATGATGAGCTAGATATCTCATTTACAACACGTCTTACTCTCATTGGCAATAAAAGGATTGCTACTATTGTCCGCAGGCTCTTGTCCTATTTGATACCCTCTTAACAACTGCTGTTCAAGACGTTCCAGCTCTTCAGGTGAAATGGGTTTGTCAAGGTAGGTAATAATAGGTACATCATCCTGATTAATCTGGGACACAGTCATTTTAGTATTCCCATTGGGCCCAGTAATAGTTCTGAATAATTGATTGGGATTGCTCCCCTGCTTGGTGTGGTCACCATCTGCAATCCCAGCCATAAGCGCCACTTGTTGAATTTTGGTCTCCTACAGATATCTTGTTCTTCTTCTGAAATATGGTGGAGTTACAAACGTCTATTGTATGAAGACAATAGACCAGATGGTAACTATAGTTAAGATATAACTCCTTGGTAAAAGCACTTGAAAGTCATATTCTTCTGTCGTTACTAGGACAATGGCATGCTGCCCTAATCTTACTGATCCCAAGTAAATTCTTGACTTAATGCAACTTAAAGTACTAAACACAAAAAGCTTATAAAGTTAAACTATAAATTAGTGGTAATAGTTGATTGTATTTTATTAGTATCAACTTGGAGATAAATCATATGGTTTGATGTTCACCACATCTTACCCATGACGTCTCATTTTCAATGACACTTGGCAAGAGGAACATGTAAAATTTTTTGTTTGAGGGTCTACAAATACTTCAACTCAATCTATCTTGCATGGCCTCAGGGTCATTGTAAATAATGTCAATATTCTCAAGATGGCGTTTTAGATGCAATTGCAAATAGCTGAACCAATTCTCTTTCTCAAGCAATTGGCAGCACATAACAAGGCGATTCATACCACTAATTAGTAATTAGATAATAAAAAAACTTATAAACATTAAAAACTAATTCTGACATAGATCAACAAAGCCTACGTTTCTGCGTCATTAAGTCAAAACTTAATGTTAACTCTGACCTAACCAACAAAGTCCTTGAGCCCATGTCATCATAGTCAAATATTATTAAGTGAAATCACTAGGCCATGAATCCAAAGTTCAGATATACTTATGATATTTTTGGTTTCTAATTATAGACGATTTAGATCCAGTCAACCATTCAACAAGGGATAGAAAGGATAATGGTGCAAGGGGGAATTGAATTACAATCTCAGTTGTAACAGGGAATATAGTTGTGTGTGCTCAAGGGATTACAAGTCAGTTGGCTTCATTGGGACCAAAAATTTCAGGATGGGATCAAAACATATTCTGACAATCTTGCAATTAGTCCTTTATGTAAGGTTTTGGAGGGAAAGATGGGTGGGGAGGCCCACAAACAGAACCACAAGTGCGGTATCAGCTGGTAACCAGGTACAAGTGGTTAGAGGGGGGTGCCCTGGAATACCAGGGAAGTGGTTGCTGCAATTGCAGCATCAGCTTCACTTGTGAATATGAGGTCAAAATACCCTTGTAGGGGCAGAAGCACAAAACTCTGCAGGCTGCATAAGCGCCTAAGCTAGGTTAATAGTTTTTTTATCAGAATATGAAACAATTTGCCATATCAACCCAAAGGACAAATTGCATATCGCTAAGATAGCATAAGGAGGCTGCAATGCACCTCCTGAGAGCTTGCAAGGTGGAGGGCGAGATCCTTAGGTGGAACATATTAACCTGAGGTTTTGAGTATTTGATATTCAGTCTGAACGCATTTTCCCGTTGGGTGTAAAATTCTAGAAGGGATTTTTTTGCTGCCCCATATTGGAACAGCAAGCGGTGGGCTAAAGATACCAAAGTTGCATGGTGTGTCAGTGCTTTGAAATTGTTTACGTCTACTATAACCTTAAAAACCACTTAAAAGTGATGTCAGTGTAAAATATTATTTTCTCTAGTTTTTTAATACTTAGATAGTTAGAAAACATAATGAAACTACCAACTTATTGAGGTTTCAAGGGGGTTGTTGGTCAAGATCCTGAAATTGGAATTAAGCTACTAAACTTTCACAATCACTTAGTATAGCTCACCATATTTGGTCATTTTTTCAGATATTTTAAGCTTTTTACCATATTGAAGTTTGGGAGCTTCTTTTTTTAAAAAAACTACCCTTTTACCCAATAAATATTATTCAAAATTTCCCCAGCAGTTCAGGATAAACCCACTTTTTATCTTAACCTTTATAATCCATGTAAAAACTTTTAAGAGAGATTCTAGACTTCCAAAGATATTTTTCTTTCCCTTTTTAGGGCTTAATGATGTAAAACAAAACTATATGTGACTACTAAAGTTTCATAATTCTACACTTCTATTTATATTATCTAAAATAGGATATTTTGTTTCAAGCGTTCCTTATAACCTTTCAGAGTTCATATATACAAATTATTTCTTTTTTATGGATCAAAATCTGGTATTCAAGTTCTTTAAGGTGCCTCAAATTCTATCAAAAAGATTTGTGACCCACAAATTATTGGAGTAGTGGTGTGCAAGACCACTGGGCTGTGACTGAGATCCACTTAAACTGTAATCATAACTAATCTGCTTAAGCATCTAGAGTTAGAAATCTAGCAATAATGACACCCCTTCTGTTACCAAAAATTAATAGTAAACTTCACCATGTTAAGATTCCATATTTTTTAATATCACCAATTTCTTTTCTGATTTGTGCTCTTGGAACATATTTTAAAATGTGTCCCTTATATTGAGCACCAGAGTTGAAAGATATTTTCAATTTAACTTGGTTTATATCTTCCTAAAGTCTATAACAGGGATGAAAAAAAGGTTTAAAATAACTCCTCATATTCAAGAAGAACTATTAGAAGTGGTGGATAAAATGTAATTTATAGCAGCGCCTTTATCTGAAAGTTAGCTGCCAAGGTGTAGGAAAAGAGGCAATGAAGATCTTGGTAATAACAGACTACTCAAATATTACTACCAAAAAGTGGTAGGAATTTGGAAAACTGTGTTGTAGTTTGTTATAATAGAAAACCAGACTTTAAGGCTTTGTGGAGCTCAATCAATATATTGAATTATATATAAGCAATGTAAATCCCCTTAGCAGTTTACTATCTTTTAGTGATACTTCAACATCCACAAATAAAGGTGCTTTATTTTACTTTTTTACTACTTTATTCAAGCTATCTATAGTATTTTTTATTTCTAGTGAATTGGCTTTTGGTCTTCATTTAGAGCTTACCAAGTGTCACTGAGAACCTTGATTTCACAACTTGGCCCAAATTAGTTAGTTCCTCCTTCCTTCAGCTGTGTTGTACCTCCAGAAATATTTGGTCATCTGAGGTAACATTACCAGATCCTCTTATTGCAGAGGGTGTGTTTCACCTCATTTACTTAGCTAGATGTGTGTTAGCCATAAAAAAACCACAATATAATCCCCTTATCAAATTACAATTTTTTAGTGCCTATCCTGTTAAAATTGGTACTTAGGCATCAAATCTCAACTGCACAGGTTATTTCTAAATTTATAAAAATTTATCTTGTACAAAGACAGAAATTTAAAACAAAAAAAGACTTTTGTATCACAAATATGTTTATGTAAACAAAAAAATAAAGCACACGTTTTTGTTGAGTACTGAAAGTGGGTATGGTCTTGTGGTTTTTCATAAGGGATTATGTAGGTAGGCTTTATAAACGCTTATCACCAAATTGGACCGCTTTCTCAGAGGGTGTTGATTGTGTAAGTTATGGCAGTTACATTAAGCTAACTAAAATACAGGGTGTATCACTAGGAAATTTTTGAAGCGTTTCTCTGGTATTGATATTTTACTCATTGTTTCTAAGCGCGTTCACCATATAAAACCTCAAAATTATTACTAACAATGGCTGTTCATAAGCACACTGGAACTCTTCAACCTCTGGTTATAAATTAAGCTGTCAAACTTGTTTAAGCAATTATTCTCTATATGGCGTTACTAGCACCAAAACAAACAGCAACAAAAGCAGATTCTTTTAAAAGAAGTTATTTTCTAATTTATAATATATATAGTAATTGGGAAATATAAGGTGTTTAAAGAAAAACCTGATAATAAGTTGTATTTTTTTGCAGAATGTGATTTTGCATTCTCAACTTGGTTTATGGCCAGAAGAGTCAAAATTCCTGATACTTGCTGATTTTATGGGTTGTATTTTCAAATTAAACTTTGGAGCTCTTGTGTATTTGTAGATTAATGAATGCTGTTTTAAACACTATTTGTAGCTTGTGGCTCCAGGCTTTTTCAGATGTTTGAGCGGCTTTTCCTGTACCAGTGATTGCTGTTGTGATATATCTTAATTTCCTCATCAGGTGATATATTCATTAGTTGTAGTAATTAATCAGTAAAACACTATTTGAACAGAGCAATAGTAATTCAGCCATTATCAGAAGGAGAACCCAAAGGCATAAGAGCTCCTCCAGGGGCGTCATTTACAACTTTGGGTGCATGCTCTTTTTGACTGGTATACTATACTGGAGCAACCTCTGGCGTCATTGTTACCAGATGATGAGATTTTTTTAAAAGCCTTTGGGGTATGTAAGGGCAACTATTGCTAGAAATTTAGGATTAATCAAATCCTCTATAATGGACTTTCTAATTTCTAAACTAGTTTGGTCATTGTCTTACTTTAGAGGGACTTGATTGTTGTCCATATTAATATATAAAGTTAGTACAATCATTAGTATAGTAGAAAACTATTAAATTGGGGTTATTAGGTTTTGGTATTTACTTAGGGCGGGGAATTGGCACCTTTAATTGAGTTTTTATTCAACATTAACCTAACAAGACAAGAACTAGAAAAAGATTTTAGGTGCTGCGCATGCGCTTAGTTATATACGTTGAGTGTTGCATAATAATTGATAAAATAATCAGAATTTTTCTTGTGGCAATAGTTGCAGGTCCCGTACAGAAAACTATAACTTCTCAGGTTGCCCTCAACACATATGGTAAATTATAAATTAAATTTATCTCAAATACAGGCAACTTAGTCTTCTCCAGTCTCTCAGGTACTCTTCTTAATGGAGTTCATAATGTTGCTGCTGAAGTTCAGCTAAATCTTGACTAACTCATCTGCTAATTCTTATAAATATCTTCTGGGGGCAAATTCTTCCTATCAACGCCCATTACTGGAGCTAATAAAATTTTTAACGCAGCTTCTCTTCTGTATAGCGCTTTGAATGGTAACATGTTAATATTCCTATAGGAATTCAACCATAAATTGAGAAGGGATGATGGCAATAATATTCCTAAATTTGAAAAATAAGTACCTGAAATCTTTTGAAGATTGCCACAAGAGTTTCACTCATTCTTTCCGCACTTCCATTGATCAAGGATTTGTATGGCGTAGTAACCTGTTGCTTGACTCCAACTGAGTCCATCAGGTATCTATTAACATCTAAAATAAAGTTTAGTCCTACATGGGAAGGGAATATTTGAGGGCATACGTGGCAACTAACAACCTGATTGTACAAGAATTTTATGGCAATAAAGGAGGTATAGGCCTTAAAAAATTTCTTCTACCCACTTGATGAAATGATCTATTGCAATAATAATGAACTGATTCCCATTGGATGACTTCAGAAATGGTCCTACAACTTCAATAGAGCCGTTGTGAAAGGGTGCGTTTGAAGGAAAAATTAAAAAAATGAGCTTCTATGATATTGACCTGTATTATAAGCATTAACCAAGAGCTCAAGACCTGACTAATTTCTAACATTGACTCCTAATAAATTCTCTTCTTTAGTTGCTAAAATGTCTTCTGTAGCCTTCCATGGCCTACTTGATGGTGTAATTCCATGATTATCGCTATTCATTTTGGTTGGCTTCACATATGGTAACCGTCTCTCATGTACTAGCTTTTTCAGCTTTCTTTCTCTGAACCTAGTTGCTCTTGAACATCCCTATAGAACTCTTTTCACTACTTATTCTTATTCTTCCTATTCATCCTTGGTCTTCCAATTACTTTATAAATCATATTGCTTTTAGGTGATTTTAATTATAACATGAATACTTTCAAAAAGCCATCCACATTCAGGTGCTTCTCTCCAGACCCAGTGCATGATCAAAAAATTTATAAACTTACATCTGAAAAACTTATCTTACAAGTCTTCTGGTACTTTTATGTTCATTGACCATCTCAATGAGGCGCAATCTGTCTAATTTTAAGTGTATATCATAAACATAGGATTGGAAGTGGCATACAGCTTTTATTACAGCCAGGCACTCACGCTATGTAACTGTGTGATTGCGTTTAGCTCTTTTTAACGTCTTTAGAATAAAATTTATAGGATGATCCACCAATTCTTCATCCAACTGAATAGAATGGCACCCATACCCACACTTCTAGTAATAGTGTAACCATAGAAAGTCCTTGCAAAGTCAAGATATAATAGAGTTTGCCTGACCTCAATTTTATGATTGAGTTTGTTGAAGGTATCATCCTATTTTTTAATTGAACGGCATGTTTTTGTTCAAAAGGTGTGTATGTGACTTTGAAATGTTCGCAAAGTTTGGATAAATTAACAGTAGTAGCATACCATGCCCAAGAACACCTGGACATTTCTCTGCATTTAAGGGAACTCATCCTGGCGATGGCTTTGGCATTCCCTTGCTAGGGCTTGTTTCCACTTCAGTTTGCTTCATGGACAAATACTTCTAACTTAGTCTTAAATATGAGCAATTGCTGTCTTCAATTTGAAGTTGTTCTCTTTCAGGTGGGTAAAAGCTTACTTCAGGTGTGCCAGTAATCCTTAAATCCTTGCTGAACAATGGAATCTCATCTAATAAAATAAAGTACACTAGACATTTTAAACCTCATAAAATTGATTAATTACTTCTGAAACGTTACTAGGGAATCGCACAATACATGTGAATAAGTATTTGTTCAAATAATACCTAGCTGGTTATCAACACACTTTATTTGGTCTTATCAAACGGCTTCATCAACCTTTATCTTCTGTTCAGGTTCACTGCGAAGATATTGTGTAATACTTCTAGTCAATTAAGGGTGATGTCAATGTACAAACAAGTACAAATCTTCCTTGGTCAGATCGTTAAGTCGTCTATAATTTTTGACTATTCTATTGACTTCATCTTTCTTTTGCACTAGTAGGAGGGGCGACGCCCAAGGACTCTTTGAGGAAAGTACCAGCTGCATCCATAAGTTTCTTTAAATCTTTCAAAATGACTTATTCTTCACTCTTGGGTTTATGATGGGGCTTTGATTAGAAAAGGTATGGCACTTTTTCATCAGAATCTTATGATCTCCTTCCTTGCAAAGACTTTAATTGTTGGTCTACTTAAGAAGCTGAATTTTAATCTAAGAGCTTTTAAATTCACTTTCTTCTTGTGTATTTGTCTCATGCAGCTCAATCTTTTAAATGCCAGAAATGTTGTGAACTGATTTAAAATCAGAGAACAATGCATCTTCACTTTTAAATGGTTTACCCTTATTGTTTTGAACAGGGTGCTTCACAATGTCCAAAGTATGACTTTAACTTATCCTTGTTATGTTAAATTGTACAATACAGGCAACATTCTATGTTCCTGGTCTCTAACTCTCATGAGACAATAGATCTTAAGCATAATCTGTTACTATGAAGATAATGTACGTAACTCTCATGCTCCCATGGAGGTGATGGGAACTCCAAAACCAAGCAAACAGGGAACCCACTCTTGAAACAAAAGGGAACTAGACACTGAAAATAGTTTCAACAACAGGATAAGCTCAGTAAGATATATAGATAAAACATGCTAAATAGCCTAACTAGGCATTGACATGACTGGATTCCCAGTATAAGCTCAAAGTTTATATCTCAGAGCTAGACCCATTAGATGTTCAATTGCATAAAATCCATTTATTTAACTGTAAAATCAATTAAAAATATAATTCTATATTTATTCAAGACAATCCAATGGGAGATGGACAATACCGTCAAGCTCAGAGAGTGGATATAAATAAAAAATATCAAACCAAACCAAACAAAATAATTGACACAACATAACTGAAATAGAACAAAATAAAACAAAAGAGATTTAAACCACCATGAAGGGAGCGGAGAACCGCCTATTCCACTATAGTGGATGTGGAAAAAAGATTGGAAAGCACAAAACTATCCTCATAGTTATTGCATAAGAATTGGCACAAGGAAGAAAGCAAGGATGTGGGAGCGATGTGAGATGGGGATTTGTGGGGTGGGGGAGGGATTGTGGGAATCTGGGCCAAAAAGACTTCCTCATAGTACTTGAGAATTTGGTGTTCAGCTTAGAGATGGTATTGGGAATAAAGAAAAGGTAACTCCTGAAGTTTTGGTCTACTTCAAATGTGCTGGTTCTTCTTTAAAAATAAGTCAAAGTTTTGAGCGCCTATTGTATGGAGACAATAGACCAGATGGTGACAATAGTCAAGATATAAACTCCTTGGAAATGACACTTTGAGGCTGTATTCTGATGTCATTTACTTGTAAAAAGCTCTCTGCCCTGATCCTTCTAATCCCAAGTAATTTCTCAACTTTAATACAACATAAAAGTATTAGATACAAGAAGCTTATAAATTAACTATTAACTTGTAGTAATAGAAGATTGTTTTTTATTTGTATGAAATTAGGGATAATTAATTAGGTTTGATGTTAACCACACCTCACCCATGACACCTCATTTCTCATTGGCACTTAGCCAGTAGAACATAATAAATACGTCTGAGGGTCTATAATTTATGAAACTCTGGGGTAACTCCACACAGCCTCAGGGTTTTTGTCTAACTGACAATTATCTCAAGACAGCTTTTCTTCTGACGCATCTGAAAAATCTAAAACATCGCTCCTCTCAAGCAATGGCAGCACATACCAAGATGCTTTGTACCACTAATTAATAATTGGTTTAATTGAAAACTCAATTGGCATTAAAAACTAATTTTGACATAGACCAACAAAGCTCATGAGCCTTGGTCATTAAGTCAACTATTATTAAATCCAACTTAACCAACAAAGCCCCTGGGCCTATTTCATATAGTCAAATGTTATTAAGTGGAATTTCAAGGCAACAGATCCCAATTTTTGAGTATGCTTAAGATATTTTTAGACCATAATCACTGATAATCTCGATATGATACATAATAAATGAGCATCAGCTAATACTATTATCTCCCCTATTAAATTACCTGACAACTTAAGTCCAGTTAACCATTCAATAGTGGTAATATCACATTTAGAAAGTTTGGTATTATTGCAAATTTAGCATCTTCATCGACTTTAAAAAGAACATCATTGACTTTCTGGTACAGGGAGGTGATCTATTTTGGCTGGCAGAGAGAAGCCAGAAAGGAACTGAGAGGGGTACAGGCCTACCACAAGCATCACAACATACTTTATGCAGATTTCCAAAGGGATTGCATACAGGAATGGAGACAGCATCCTTGGAAAGTTGGTGGTCACTTCAGAATAATTACATATTTGTTTTGGTACATATTGGCTAGAGAAAACTTAAGAATTTAATTCATCCTTGAAAAACTGATTAAACTGTGGCAGAGAAACTGAGGGAGTAATGTGCTCAATGTATTTAGCCACCTTGTCCTTTAGGTTCTAAGGATTTTGGTTAACTATGATTAAAAATTAGCATAAAGGTGGTTGGTGTTAGGTAATTGAAATGGCTTTGGCACATAAAGGTGTCCAACCTTGCTCCCAATGCGGGATTTAATTGGTGTCTGAAGATAATTGAAAGGTTGGGAAGAGGAGGCAGAACTGACAGAAAGCCCAAAATGCAGATGAGAGGGAGCAACAATGATACATAATCAAAATATAGCAATGTAGCCAGGAACCCAAGGACAATGGAGGAAGAGCTAAAGGCACAAGTGCATGATTGTTTAAAATGGTCTAAAGTGAAAAGAAGATGACAGCTTGGATGGCCATTGTTGACGCAAGCCTAGAAGAAGTGTTTTGGTGATGAATTGATATGGCACGTGAGGAATCTGCTGATAAATGGCGGAGTAATGGGTGGAAATGGTGTCTATGATATGAGGGGCCATAAGACTCTTGCCACTTCTGGGAACTGAGAAGTAGTGGAATGGATTAGTGCCATAGGATTGATGCACAAAAAAACTTAACAAGTAGGTTTTGGAGAAGGGATGTTAGAATGGAGGTTTTCAAAAGCCACCACTAGCGTGGTATTGGTGGGATGACAAGTACAAGTTATGGGGACAGTGGTGTTTTTTTATTAATGAAGTTCTTAAAGCTGCAACCGCGTCCTCCTAAGATGGGAACACAATATAAAATTAGATTATATGAGAAGAAGTTAATGAACCCTACCAGTGCAAAGGTGGCAGCATCCGGATCAGTAATGCTTTGTTGTCACATGGGAATAAGCACCCATAGTTGACTCTGAGGCAAAATTAAATTAAGGAACAAGGGAGGGCGATGAGGTTGGAGAAAATCAGGTGAAAACTTGTGAGGTGTAAGGTGAGGTCCTTAATAGGGACAAATTGACTAGAGGAATTGGGTGGACTGACAATTCAGTCTGCAAGCTCTTGCCTGCAGAGAAGAAAAACGCTAGGTGGAGTTTTGCTGCTGCCACATACTGAAGCACCAAGAATTGGGGAAAAGGACTTAGATCTGTGGTGCGGCAAGTTAGAGTTTATAGATTTACTTTTAGTAAAATTTCTCAAAAAAGGGGATAAGCATGAAGAAACTTTACAAAAATATAAAAAATTATAAAGATACTTATGCTTTAAGATACCTTTTGAGGACTGCAGACAGGAAAAACCGAGGGTTTATCAGAATTCTATAAGATTGTAATAAACAGGGGAAGACCAACAAAGAAGTTGTCTGGTGAAACTTGCTATATGGGAGATTTGGAGATGGAACATGGTCATTCCTTCACATGGTTGAGCACAAGATAGTCAATAGGATCAGACTACCATCAATGGCACTAGCATAGCTTAAGTATACCTAAGTTTAAGTTTATTTTGGAGGTCCATCTTACTATATTTTGTTATATTGTATTTATTATGGGAGTTAATCCCCATTTTTCAATCAAATGTAGCGACCCATTTTATTTGGTAGAGTGTTATTTAAATTAAAGGAAATTGGTGTAACACTGAAAGTTCCATCATATGACCCCTTGGTACCAACCTGGGCATATTTGCCCTTACACACCATTGAGACAAGGTATGTTTAAGATCAGGGAGGGCAGTTAAATTATACCTTTGGCTTTACTACCCTCCTCCTTGTTCTTACAGTATAAGAACGTAATTATGTCAGATATGTCAGCTTAGTATATCAGTAATGATTTTGACTAGCTTAACCTTCTGTTCTCCTGGTATTAAATCCATCTTCTTGCTAGTATATATGGGAATACCATACTCTGCTTCTACTGTTGGGGTATTTGCTTTGTTCTCTTTATCTTCAACGTATTTCTAATTGGGTAAATAAAAATGTTTGGTTTTGATCAGGAATACTCGCTTTTTTACTCATTATTCTCCTCAGCTTAGGGAAAAATTTCATCTGGTGCTTTATTAGGCTAACTGAATTCTAAATGAAGTTGATGATTCCTAAGAATGAATTTAGATTGAATTCCTATATGCAATTATAGTATATTTATCCAGTACTACAGCTGGAGCAGCAAGACAATACATTGAAATATAAGGGCAACGCAGAATTTTCTATTAGTGCTTTGGTAGACTCAAGCATGGCAGTTCTGAACTTGACCTGATATTCAATGTTTGGTGCAAAATTTTATTTTAAATGTGCTTGGAAGCCATAATGTTGATTGGGACGCCGATTTCCATTGCTGTTAATACTTTGTCTTTATGTATATTAATTTCTACTTTATAAAATCTTTTTTAGTAGTCATGCCTGCAGTATGGATTGTAATAACCGTTTGACTATATCTTTCTAATCCTTCAGGTAGGCGGACTCCTTACAAGAATTAAAAGATCCTTGGTCTTTAATTAAAATATTCTTGAAATTAGGCTTTACTAAATTCTTGCTATCCAATATGCTGTCTACTATCTGAATGGCTTGAAAAATTGAGACATGTAAGACTGTTCTGAGGGCTCGAGATTCACTTTATTTGGTCTTAGGAAAGCAAGAACACTACTTCTTTAGGGCTTTAAATGACATGATATCATGACTCAACTCTCAAACAAATTATCCTTATCAATACTGTTAGTGTTCTGTGCGACCTAATTAAATGATCTCATGATCTTCTCTTTGTGTTCTTATTTTTTTCTTCCCTTAGATCAGGGCAGGTCCTCCAGAAGTTCCCCCCTTGATAACAGTTTACATTTGAACTTGCAGAATTTGGCTACTTTTTTTTGACTGGTAAATAAGCATTCTCTATAAGCTTATCTAGAAAGCTCTTAGCAACGTAAACAGCTTTATGGTCAAGGCGGCGTTACTGATGATCCTTATGTATCACTCTGTTTTATATGTGGATTTGATGTCAATTAGGGTTTCATTGAGGCTTTCAGGTATTTAGCTGGTTTCTTGGCTATAGTCATATGTATCAGGATTTGCATGTGTGCTTTGAGTAAGCTAAGAAGATGATTTTCTTGATGACTAGATCCAAGACTCCAGTAATCCAAAGCTGTTGAGCCTTGAGGTAATATCAGTTTTCAAAAGTCCATTACTGACTCAGACTTCCCCATTATCATTTTTAGTTTACTCTTGCTCAAAGATTTAGACATCCTGTTCGCTTCCAAAATTTAACAATAATAATCTCCTTGACTTTAGCTCAAGTTTGGTGGGGCCATAGTTTAGCTCCAGGAATCTCATGTGCTTCTCTACTTATGCATCCCTGAACATGGCGATCTTACTACCTTTCACTGACTACATCTATGCTTTCTATTATAGATTAACAAATCAGCTATAAGACCCTAGCTAGGAGTGAGCTTGTTCTTTTAGTACAGTTGGAAATTATTATTTTTTAGATTAAATTTGTTTAACAGGTTTGTAAAATTTATTGCTGATGTGTTGGTTCTGGTAGTTTGTTCTCTCCAAAGAAGTAGTTGTATGAGATGAGGAAGACGCCTAGCTGATATATCCATACCTTATTTCAAGTAATCCAACTGATCATTGGGCTTTCCAGCTTAGTATAGCATATAGTTAAGATCTTTACGGTTTTGTTGTTCTGTCTATAAAGAATTCACTTTGTATTTCAACAGATTTAAGGACAACTCTTTAATCCTTTCTTGCGCTGATAGCGGTCTGACACTTTTTATTTAATCAAATAAGCTACCTGCTGCTTCAACTCAATAAGCAACTTTTAAAAAATCTTTAAATCCCTTTACTCTAGAAGTTGCTCATTATGGTACAGTTCTATGGTGTCTTCATAGATCTCTCCACAATTGCTTTGTGATGCCCCCTGTAACGAGCACCAGTTATTGCCAAACTGGCTCTCTCTAAGGTGTTGTTTATTAAGAAGGTCAAGCTGGTTACAATAAGTTATTTGTTTTATCACAGGGTACATTACTGAGAAATTTGGAGAGTCTCATTTTCTGATATGTGTGAATTTTAATCATTATAAGAACGTTAAATTACTAAACCCTGAAATCTTAATTGCAATGGGTGTTCCTAACCACTTTTGAGCCCCTCCCAAACTCTACTGGTAATTTAGGGTACTTTCATGTTTTCTAAGGCAATTCTTATCATTTTTGCGTTATAGAACCAAATCAAACAACTCTAAAAGAAAAATCTATAAAAAAGGTATTTTATAATAAAAAAGTATGTATAGTAATTAGGAAATTGGTGGTGTTTTAAGTAGGACATGGAATATAATCTGTTTTTAAATACAGTTTTTCATTCTAAACTAGGTTTATGGGCCAGCAGTGTCCAAAAACATGTTTTTTGCTGAAACTCTTGGTTGTCTTACAAATTAAACTATGGAGCTCTTATGTGTTTGTAAATGCGTGGCAACTGTTTAAGCCTGACTTTGGCTCTTGTGGCCCCCTTGGCTTTTTGAGTTCATTGTATGGCTTGTCATGAGCCACCAATTGCTAGTGTAAAATTAATTTCATCCTCAACTTAGTGATATTCTCATTAGAAAGATTTAGTTAAAATGGGGAAACTCTCTTTCATGGAGTAATAGAAGCTCAGCATTCATTGGTAGGAGAGCCCAAAGGTATAAAAGGGGATTCTTTGGGGGCATTGGTTGTAATGTTTGGTGCATATTCTTTTTAATGGTATTTAAACTGGGGCGTCCTCTGATGTCATTCTATAATTATTCGAGGTGAGTCAACCTTGGGACAAATATACCACACCGAGAAAGTTTTCTAGCCAGTACAGGTTTCAAACTTAAAACCTGCACTAGGGGTGGAAGCAGTTTTTCCCGCTCAGCTAACCACCCTTCCTCTGATGTCATTCTTACCAATGTCAAATTATATTGGAGTCCAGTAAGTATAGCGGCCTCTTTCATAAGGATTTTTATATCAAAAAAATCCTATGAAAAGGCTTCAGAATTTCTAAAGATTACTTTGATTATTGGCCAACTTAGGAGGGACTCAGTCATTTCTAAGCCAACTATAGGATAAGTACCATCATTAGTATTAATAAGATCAGTATTTCTGAGGCTTTTTAAAAGGTCTTTCCATAAGTAGAGGAACTAACCCTTTACTTGATCTTTTTTAACAGCACTACTTTTGGAACCAGATCCCATTTAGAATATCAATACCGTCCTTATAAGCTTATTGTTAAGTTATTGGTTCAAAGAAACTGACAACTTAATAGCACTTAAGAATCTGGTATGGTTGCAAGCTTTATCATGAGGCGACAAAAACTATACACTTAGTATTGGGGATTAACACCTTGATAGCAATTGCTCATTAAAATGAGACGCTAGCAGATGGATGATCAAAAATAATAAAAACACTGGTAATGACGTGATTTTGGTGGTAGTGATACAAGGAAAACAAATCAAAGTTAAGATATTCAAATGTACATGGCTGTTAGGGGATGCAGATAATAGTACTTAGGGGTTAGTTTTGATAGGGTAGAGAGTGATTGTAACTGTGTTAGTACCATTACTTCATTAATGAGGCTCAGCAAATTCATTCTCCAAAGCTTCCACACCATCTGATATGGCTTCCTAGGCTGATAATTTAGGGGCTAAATTAGGATTTTATTGTTAATTAAGATAATTCCTTTGTTTGGCTCATATGCAAATAAAGCTGCTTGGCGGCTACTCCATTTGGGTAAGGCACTACTAGTGCTAAAAAAGAGGCTCAACGAGTTCATGAGTGTCTAATACTACTAGGTGGCATTGATGTGATGGCAAGGATAAAAAATGCAATAGTCTACATTTGGGATGATCCCTAAAAGTTTACAGTATATCATGCTACAAATTAACATGGCTTCATGAGCGAGGACAGCTAGTTTAGTAGTTTGATATTGGAAGGCAGACAGGGATATTTGTTAGTAAATTGATTTTATAGATTAAATCTGGAGCAGGGGCAAAGTGTTTTGCCAAATGTCTGCTGTCTGACTATTAGTTAAATGTATAAATTAGTTATATATAGTTTGATCATATAATCTTACATCCAAAATTTCAACATTTTTACTACTTGATTGAACATTAAGGAACATTTTTTTGGGATTATCAGGTCATTGAAAAGTATTGTCTATTAGGACAGGACATTTTCAGACTTATTCAGGAACTTAGACTGCACCCAATTAATGAGATAACCACTAGTAAAAATTTTCAAGTGTGATGGCATTGGTAAATGTTAGCTCAATAATCTTGTGGGTGTTTCTAAATGTTTTAATTTGCCAAGCCATATAGTAAAATGGTTATCTTAGTATAGGTAAATCCCCCTGGCGAAGGTAGATAAGATATTCCTGTCCTTTTTCACTTTTTAGCCTTTATCTTACAAGCCAGGACGTATGAAGATACTTTGCTATATTCAAGATTAAAATCTAAATTAGGTTCACCAGATTATATATAGAATTGTATTCTCTTCAAAGATATATGAGTTTAAAATTGTGGAAAGCATGGTGTTGAAACCAGCGCTTAGGCATCAGATTTTGGAGGCATAAATTATCAGACTCAAAGTAATAAGGCACTGTTTGAGGACAGTAACCTTAGTAAACACTTTCAAAAATGACACTGTTTGGAAAGAGATATTTTTTATTAGAAAATAGAGAAGAGCACAATGTAGTATCAGGTACTGCCAAAGGCTCAACTACTCAATATGATGTCATTCTTCAGCTAGGTTTTTTCTAGCAACATAGGAAAAAAGATCCTTTTACCATTAGAACTCATCTAAGAAATTCCCCTTTCACTAAGTTCTTATTGGTGCAAATTATGTATACTAAGCATCATTCAGAAGTGATAGACTAGCGAAATGATAATCAAGATTGGGGTAAGGGAGCAAACCTATAAGCTTAGCATAATTCCGTTTTAATTGTGATCAACCAATTACATATGAGGTTCCAGAAGAGAACCCCAATATAGAGATAAATTTTCATACCAAATATTTCAAGCCAGCGCTGGGGACATTATAGTAGAAAAGTTATAGATAAACTCAGAGAAAATATAGATACTGAGGCTACAAGCTCAGGCGTTTTTTAGAATGGGGTAGGGAAATTTTCACTTGCGGGGTTATAGTAAATGATCCGCCATATTTTAAATCTATGGCGCCGAGGTGAAATCACCAAAAGTATTTTAATACAAGTTTGGCCATTCCTTATGAAGGTAAGGGCTGTATACTCAAGACTCCTTATGCCATTGAATTCTATATCTAAAAATTAATAAATATATAATTAATAAATAAATATTGAATTAAATGATGGCTGGTCAAACCACTTGCAACACCTACCCCACTTGACCAAACTTTAGATAACTAAGATGATTGGGAGTCAGATGAATTATTGGAAGTTAGAGGCTTGAGTTCCAGAGTGCGGGTAGTACTTCTTCAGAAATTTAGCATGCACTTGGTTGATAATATGGCCCTTAATAGGATCCTTTAGAGTGTAGGCATCTATAGGTGCCTTCACTATGATCTTTAAAATCCTTTCCAAATATAAGATAATTTGCTGGTCCATCCAAACCCATGGTTGTCATTATACTAAACAATTCCCCTATTTTAAAAGTAGGTAAGGTCCAGCAGTCTTTGTTATTACTTTCTCTAGCCTTGAGCTTTCAGGCCAGAATGCTTAATTAAGCAGAATTTTGTAACTGAATTAAAGTTCGTGCAAGCTTATTAAAGTGTCTACTAGGAACCATACTTTCTTCTGCAACACATTAATAAAAGTGTGGGCAGTGCGGGATGCTTACATGTAGTAAAATAAAAGGGTCTTGCCCTGTGGCCAAATGATATGCGATGTTATAAGCAGATATGCAGAAGGTAGAAAAAGGTTCTAATTGGATGCTTTGATTGTAATTAACTTATGTAGCATTCCCACATGGTACAATTTAACCTTTTGATGGTACCGTTGGTCTCCAGGTGATAGTGCATAGATAGTGCCCATCATATGCCCATTAGATTGTTAAGCTTAGAAAATAATTTGGGACTTAAGGTTGGTCCTATCATCCGTCAGCAGAAAATGAGGGCATCCATGTTGATAAGTAACATCTTTGAGAGTGAATTTAGCTGTAGTCGTGGCTCCTAAGTCCCTGACTGCCTTGGCTTCCACCTAGTTAGTTAGGTGATCAATGGATATGTAGATATATTTAAAAATTGCCAGGAGTATTGGTCAAGGGCTCACAACGTCCATAGAGACAGTGTACCAGGCGAAATTGAGCTTAACGATTGATAAGAAGTGGCTTTGTGGTAAGGAGCTTCCATTTGGCATTTGCGGTAGTAGTTGAGAGTCTCATGGATATTATATAACATAGAATCCTAATAGTAACGGGATTATAGTTGTTCAAACGTTCTCTTATATTTACTGTGTCCCATAACCTTATGAGCTGCAATAATCAAATCCATCCGTTCAATAGGCTTAGGGAACAAAAAGGACTGTTCATCAATAACCTTATACAACCTTCCATCTTCCAAAAAGTTTATTTTTTCGATTCTGTCAAAAATTGTTGAATCTCAATAACTCATTAACATATTTTTGAGTAATCATTTGATAATAAATCATTGTCCTTATCAGCCAGCAAGGTTATGATAGGCAACCTAGAGAATCCGTCTGAATTTTGATGTTTGACGCCAGTTAAGTGTTAAAACAAAATCATATGCTTGTAATTTCATTGCCCAGTGGGCCAACTGTCCTTTGGGCTCATTTAGGTTATGCAATCAGCGCAAAGAAGCATGGTCAGTTATCACATTAAAATGCATGCTATGGATCTACAGACGACCTTGTCACCAAGCATAAATGAGAGCTAGGCACTCCTTTTTGGTAATGGTATAATTCCATTAATGTATATTAAATGTCCTACTGCAGCAAGTTACAGGGTGTTCTTCCCCTAAGTATTGAGCTAAGATAACACTGCCCCTTAGTGGTGAGGGATGCATCCATCTGAATAATGAACAGTTTATCAAAGTTTGGGTACATTATTATTGGCACTTGGGTTAGGAAATGCTGTAATTTTATCAAAGGTGAGCTGACAGTTTATCATCTGTTAAGTTGGGAACTATTAGTTACTCAGCTTTCTCCTTTGAAATGAGCACCAATATGTAAACTTGAGATTTTGCTCTTTTAAGATTATAACTACTTTTAGCATTATGGTTTTCTTGCACAAGTTCTTTATATGTGCAACCAATAATTGTTGATAAATAATCTTATAAATATGTGGATGATTAATATCATTACAGAGACTAGTATCTAGTTGAGTAGATCAAGTCAGAATATTTCCCCAGCTCTGGATTCTCCTTTGAACAGGTACAACAATACTTCAAACCAATTGTGAAGGTAATCAACGCTCCAGATAACAAGAAAATTTCTCTCCCTTCACTCCTCCTCAGAGTTGGAAATTTCTGGACAACAACAGAACTTAACATTTTGACAGCAGGTTCAGAGGTTCTAAGGGAACATCTACTCTTAAGACTTGACTCTTAATCCTGACTTAGAGGCCTCTCTTTAGACTTATCCATAAATTATAGTTCAGTGGCCCTCTTGGTGAACTTCTAACCCTTCCTCATTCTTTTACGCAGTGCTGCAGAGAACTTGACATTAATATTTAGCACAGGGATATCTGGTCCCTCTGCTCTAATCCCAAGAGTAATAAACAATACAAAAAATGTATAATAAATTTAATTTTATTATCTACAAGAATCTTTTTTACTAAATTAAGTTTCAAGGGTTTATATAGGGAATTCAGCGCCCAACTCTTCTGTTGGCGCCCTAACTCGGGAATGGCAGCCATAATTGATGAATTCACCCCTCAGGGTAGCGCGAAATGATTATCTTCATCATCAGGGAGGTTAGGTTCTTTCACCTACTCAAAAACACCATTCTCTAGATTGAAACAAAAAAAGTGTTTCAAGCCTTTGTTAAATCTCATCGATTCACCCTCATCAGTTTAGCAACCTGCTTAGGTAATGGGACTCTTTCCCATAACCAGCAAGTAGTGATACCCAAAAGGTTAAATTGCCAAGTGCTATCACAGGCAGCATCACTTTCTGCAACTAATAAATCTTAGTCAATTGGCAATAAAACCCAATTGACACCTACAAGCCAGTTTAATTATCAATAAAAAATTGACAAACTTAATTGCTAGTTTATTGTCAGGGACCATATTTGATGAAACAGTATCAATCCAGAGGATAAAAACTCAGTGGATTGATAAGTATTTTTTTGTGTTAATTCATTGAACAATAGTTATTGTATAGGACAATAACTCACATATCCACTAGTAGAATATATCCCCCAGTGGATAAGCAGACTTATAATCTTGTTCAGGTGGGATAATATGGTCATATCCAAAAAACCCAACATATCCCCCCACTTGACCAGATTATGCAGCGGTTGATAAAAACTTCAGGGATAAACACCGCCTCAGGCCGTGGTCAAGTTTTGGTCAAAGTACTTGAATACAACTTAAGTGAAGCATGGTCTTCCCCACAGTTGACAATTCATGCCCTGTCTAGCATAGTGGCTCCTCTTCCCTTGTTTCTACCTAATGATGCCTCCTCAGAGTGCAGTTCCCACGCCCTCATGCCGTGTAAGACTACTTCAGTTGTTCTTCCTGACAATACATTGTGGAAAACTTGTCTTCTCCCAGGTCAGGCTTTTATGTTACTTCATTATTAAGGATATTCTTGGGTGGCTTCCCCAATTCTTTTGTCTCTGTACTCCCTCAGGCTGGGCTTCAACAACTACTCATCATCCACAAGACCTTCTCAGTCAGCTTTGCTGAGTTCTTGTTCCTGTACTCCCCTAGGATGGGCTCTCCATTTTTAATTAGAGAGTATTTTCTTTCTAGGGACTACTTCACTGGATCTAGTTTCAGCTCATTCTGATCCTACCAATGCTATTTTCTTATTAGCGCCTCAGGACTTTTTCCTGGTGGACCCAGTTACAACCTGAGCTGGTCCTACTACTGACAATGGTCTTCTCCATTGTAACTCATCCCCATCCTTATCCTTAGCAAGTGGTACTACCACCAATGCCTTTTCTCACAGCAAAATAAAATCAATATGTAAATATTTCCTATTAAATATATATTTTTCTTTATATTTTTTATGCTATTTTTTGTATTTTTTTTACAATGGGACTGTCACAATTCCAATATGACTGGATGATAAGCCCTAAGTCAATATGGAGGAATGAATGGAATACGCTGGAATTGAACTGGTACTGGTAATTTAAGCGCTTCAAAATGAGGCATTTGGTGAATTGAGATGATTTATGCCAAGATTTGATACAAATGAGAGTAATTCAAGAAGGAAAGAATAATAGAAGAGTACCAAGCTGAGGATGCATTCAGCTGAGGGACCAAGGTATAAAGAGACAGATAAAAGATAAAAAGGTTTCGGAGGTTTTTATAAGAAAGAAGAGTGCAGATAAACTCTGCAATTATATTATAATAAAGGTGGAAATAAGGGGCGATAGCTCCATACATATTTTATTAAGTTTATTATAAAGTTGGCGATCCTCATATCATCCAATTTGGTTGCTCAGTGGCTCATGCCCTGTGCAAAACCAAATCAGCAGAATTGAGCCCAAACGCAGAGCAGTAACAGTGGTGCTCACTACAGGGGGCCCACTAAGCAACTATAGTTGGAAAAAACCAGAAAGTGTATTACTCTATAGTGATGAGTCCTCCTCCGTTCTGACAGCAAACCCACTCACAGAATATAATCAAAGAAGTTCTTTCATGAGTACAAGCTGTGGAACAGCAACTGAATGAAGAAAGGGGAGTCCGCCAGATATTGCAACAACAATATGAAACGCTGCAACAGGAAATCCAGTTTATCAACAAACAGTTCACGGAGCATACTGGAGCCGCGGGGGATGGGGTAGTTAGTGGTAACTTGGGGGAAGAATGTTATGGATCAGCAAATGAATATCCATCAGGTGGTACGGTGAACCCCCCATGTGACACTACCTCTCCCAATTCATTTTTGACAAGTTCAAGAATATCCAGCTGGCTGTATGAGAACGCATCAATGAATGGTTCCCATAGTCACTCTGACAATAGTTCGCCTGCCCCTTGCAGCAGGAATCCAGAGCAAAGCAAATTCGTTCATATTGAGAAATTACCTCCTTTCAGTTGTGATGGGAACCTACATGGTTACTTTAAGCGGTTTGAATTCGCTGTGGAAGGAGCTACTGATTGACAAAAAGCTAAATTGTTACTGTCCGCTTTGGATGTGGAAAGCGCTGATCAAGTGAACTGCTATCTTCCCAACAGCTCGGTATCTTACACACAAGTAAAAGCGATTGTCATCCGGCGGTTTGGGGGTGCTACCAAGATGTATCAACAAAAAGCTGACTTTATGACTATACAGTTTGACCAAAACGAAACTCTGTCAGAATTTTCTGAGAAGTTTTTGGTGGAAGCACACGTTCTGCTTGGGGCCAATATCTTAACCACTGAAGATGTAAGTATAGTGATGACAACGGCTGTCAAACCATACTGGGAACTATATAATGCTATGTCCCATGTGTTGGTTGGGGATACCGGAATTATTCAGATTGTGAACGCCTTACATCAGCTCTCTGCCACAAACAGCGCCCCCAACATAGCCCGAGAAATTACTGTTACCCCCACTCCAACCCTTGCCAGATATAGTTTGCAGCGACTATGTAATCAGCCGCTGGAATGTATTCGCCCCTCCCATGAGTCAATATACCCTTTCTGGCCCAGGTACACTCCCCAGTTCATCCGTGACCTTGGAACCTTACTGGCAATTATTAGCCTGGGTCTTCCGCCCCAAACTATAGATGCGCACCATTTATGAACACTTTCTTCCAGTGTGGACAAAGAGGGCATTATGCAGCCAATTGCCCTAGTCAACCGCATGTGTATGCAATGCCAACTAAGATAATTGAGCAGGGAAAAGCTCGAGTGGAGTAGAGACAGAACGCTCTATCTCCGCTAAGTCCATTTCACTTGTCCCCAACAATCCCTAAACATCTTTTCAGGTAGAAATTAACCCTCAATCGGATGATTTGTTATACCAGCAGCTTTTGTTGGATACCCCTGCTTCTGCTTCCATGAGTAAAGGCTCACCCCATCTGGCCAAGCTTCGCCAAGATGTGCAGAAGCCATATGCATGGCAGATCTTGGAACAGATTGGCATTAGCAACTCAGATCCTTCAATAAATGTCGCTCCTTTAGCAGGGGTTAGCATAGCCATTCTGGTAGAGAAAATTGCTAGTGAGTATCCTCAAGTCAGCAAGGGCATTTCTTCCTTTTTGAGTAGCACAAAACCCTTGAACATACAAGTAATAAGCACCAATGATTCTTCTTACTCAGAATGTACTTATTGTGACATATTTGTTCAAAACACAAAAATCTGCACTATCATAGGTATGGGAGCACCTGTGAACATGATCTCTACTCGGTTGGTGGCTAAAATTATGTTGAAACCGGATGTGGACCATCAAGTAGTGTATGGGACCATGGGAACGCACAGCACTGTGTTGGAAGGAGCATATAGTGCATTACCTCTACAATTTGGGTCAGTCCAGGTGTCTGCTCTGGCGGTGGTTTTGCCAAATAACCACTATAATATTTTAATTGGCGCAGCTTTCATGAGGAAATTTGGCGTGATAGATATGGTGGAAGAAACCCTTAATATGTTCAGCCAAAAGATTCCAGTATATTTTTCCTTTGGTGGAATCCCAAAGGATCCAGTCAACTCCGGTCAGGTCAATCTAGCATACAGTGATGGAGTGATCCCTGTTCGCTACCAGCAACTGAGTCAGCGGACGAAGATCCTCCCCAACCAGATATATGAGTATAAAGGAATTCCGCTTTGAGCAACGCGCCCTTTAAGCTTACCGTCTGGACACCAGGGCATAATAGGGACTGGGCTCACAATCAAAGTCCCTAAGGGGCTTTATGGAGAAATCTTGGTGCCTCATCAGCACTTGTGGCTCAAACCACACGTGGCTCTGGGGTTATTGTTTCCTGGGAATGGGGAAGTGAAGGTGCTGCTCTCAAACCTACAGAAGGAGACAATAATAATCAGGCGGCACCAAGTAGTGGCTTACTTATAATTCATCCCTATTGGGGAAGTTCATTGTATTCATGAATTTTGGCTCATGGGAAGATCTCAGACTACCAGCTCACTCCTCATTCAGCATACTGACTGTGGTTCCACGGGAAGCGCTCATGGGAAGATCAGCGGAACAACAAGATAAGGCTATGGCTTTATTTGAAAAGTATCAGGATATTTTTGCAAATGATAATCATGACCTGGGGTGCACTCAAGGGGTGGTACATCAGATAGATATGGGGGATCACCCTCCCATTCGTTCATGACCTATTAGACGTTCAAAAGCAGTGGAAGAGGTTGTCTCTGATGAAGTGGATAAACTGAATGAGCAAGGAATGTTAGAACCGTCAAACAGTCCGTGGGCATCACCTGTGCTCATCATAAGAAGGATGGCACAAATTGAGTGGTTATTGACTATCATAAAATCAATAATGTAACAAAGAAGGATTCCTACCCTCTTCTGCAGATTGATGATGAATTAGACCAATTGGGCAGGGTAAACTATTTTTCTGTCATTGATCTGATCTCAGGATACTGGCAGATTAATTTCCATCAGTGGAACAGGAAATGTGCTATCATCATGTCAAAAGGATTATTCCAACCTACTCGCATGCCACAAGGGTTGTGCAACGCCCCAGCTACGTTTCAGCGTGCCATGGATACGATTATAGGTTATTTAAAGTTGTCATGCGTTTTAGTCTATCTTGATGATATCAATGTATGCTTGCGGACGTTTACTGAACACCTTGGCCATTTGGAACAAGTGTTCCAACGCCTCGCTGCCACTAATATCAAAATCAAGCCTTGGAAGTGCCATTTCTTTAAGGAGCAATTGGAATACCTTGGGTTCGTTGTGGATTCACACAGGCTTAAACTGCAGCCAGCTAAAGTGGAAGCGATAAGTAATATGACCCGCTCAGGTAGCAAACAGGACATTCAAGTGTTTCTGGGAATGGTTGGGTTTTACTGCCGGTTCATTCCCAATTTCAGTTGTATCAGGGCCCTACTTATCGAGTTGCTGAAGAAAACGCCTCCTTCAATTGGACCAAACAATGCCAGAACGCTTTTGATGTATTATGCACCGCGTTAGCAAGTGCACCCATATTGCAATACCCCAACTTTGACAAACAGTTTATAGTGCAAATGAATGCCTCTCTCTCCACTATAGGGGCAGTATTATCTCAGAAGGACGATGATGGCGTGAAGCATCCTGTCGCTTCCTGTAGTCAAAGTTTGAGCTGTCATGAATGAAACTACACCGTTACTGAGCAAGAATTTTTAGCGGTAATTTATGCTTATAAACAGTTTCATGTATACCTTCACGGGGTATGATTCCAAGTCATAATTGACTATGCTTCCTTACGTTGGTTGCAGAATCTGCGTAAGCTGGAAGGTTGACTCGCATGTTGGGCATTAAAGCTCCAAGCATATGATTTTGAGATTGTACACCGCCCTGGAGCTAAACACCAATTTTGCAGATTGTCTCTCTAGGCTGCCAACAGTCGCAATCACAGCGGATTTAGCTGACATAATGTTCGAGAAGATGGTGGTAAATAAATACCAGGATGAACCACCACATGTGATCAAGGTACTAGATGGACTTCAGGTGGATACCTTTCTACATGAGGGAGAACTATATAAGCGGATTGGCGACCAGACGCTGAGTTTCCCTAAGCCTTTAGGCCACCCCTCGATAATTATGGATGCTCATCAGGCTGTAGGCCATGGTGGTTTGCGGAAGATGCTAGAATTCTTGCGACCCCAATACTTCTGGGAAAGCATGCATTACAATGTATTGGAAACGGTTAGTTGCTGCCATCAGTGTCAAGTAAAAAATCTTTCTACAAGAAAACCACCTTCCAACTAGTGAAACTGTGGTTCACATAGCACACTGTTCCCATTGATGTAGTGGGACCTCTGCCAACTAGTGCCAATTGATCCAAGTACATAATTGTCGCTATTGATCACTTGACCTGATGGGTGGAAGCCAGGGCTATTTGTGACTTGGGTGCAGTCACCACTTCTAAGTTCATCATGAAGTGCGTTATACAGTGGCATGGCTGCCCGCAGTTCATTCTGATGGACAATGGAACCAACTTCACTTTGCATATTCTGCCAAAGTTAAACGAGTTGATGGCAATTTGCAGGATTTTGACCACCCCCTATCATCTGGAATCCAATGGGATGGTGGAGCGAGTCAATGGAACCCTAGTGAATATACTCCACAAATTGATAACAGATCGGCCCTCAGAATGGAGTGCCCTTCTATCTAAAGCTGTGTTTGCTTATAATATTAGCTATCATTCGGCCACTGGTAAGAGCCCATTTCAACTGCTGTATGGTTGACATCTGGCTCTGCCTGCCTTGCTATATTTTTGTGTAGAAGACACTGGTGGGGTGAATACTCAGCGATATCTAAATCAACTCATGGATACTTTGATCAAGTTGCAAACGGAAGCCTACTCCACCAGTCTAGCAAAGAAAATCTGCGATCAGGTGGCCAACCAGAAGCGCCGGAGCAGTCTTCCATTGTTTGCTGTAGGGGATCACGTTTTATTCCACAATCAGCATGGATTTGGATAAAAAAATAAGCTCTCTGACATTTGGGTTGGGCCATTAAGATTATTGAGAAGACTGGCATGGATGTCCACACAATTAAGGAACCCGCTGGGGGTTGGGTAATCAACCAAGTCCATGAAAAGTTCCTTTGAGAGTACAAACAGTAAGAACTTATCGTCCAGTCAAGGAGGGAGTAATGTCATGATTCCAATATGACTGGATGATAAGCCCTAAGTATTATGGCGGAATGAATGGAATTCACTGAAATTGAAACAGTACTGGTAATTTAAGCACTTCAAAATGAGGCATTCGGCAAATTGAGAGGATTTAAGCTGAGATTTGATACAAATGAGAGCAATTTGAAAAAGAAGCAGAATAGAAGAGTACCAAGCTGAGGATGCATCCAGCTGAGGGACCAAAGTATAAAGAGTCTTATGGAAGATAAAAGATTTTGGAGGTTTTTATGAGAAAGAAGAGCGCAGATAAACTCTGCATTTATATTATAATAAAGGTGGAAATAAGGGGTGATAGCTCCATACATGCTTTATTAAGTTTATTATAAAGTCGGCAATCCTCATATTGTCCAATTTGGTTGCTCAGTGGCTCATACCCTGTGCAAAACCAACTCGGCGGAATTGAGCCCAAACGCCAAGCAGTAACAGGGACTTAACCTATAAATAGAGTCTGAGGTCCTTCTTTCCCCCTTTTTCTGGTTCAGAGGTTTTGTTTTTTAAACTTAAACAGCTATATGGTAGAGGTCTGTTTATAAGACGTAACAAACTATTTCAGTTCAACGCTCTCCTCTTTAGACTTGACCATCTCTTCTGGTTCAGCGGTCCCCTCTGAAACTTGACCAACTATTCTGATTCAGTGGTTCCCCCTGAGGCATGACAAACACACCAGGACTTAACTAACTCTTTTAGTTTAGCTGTCCTCCAGGAACATTTCATTTTCTTTTAGATCTAATACTTTAGGTTTTTAGTATTGACCTTCTTTACTATAAGACCAGAAGAACTGTTTCTTCACGTATAGAAATCACTTGCTGACTTGGCAATACTCTAGAATAGCTAATAAAAAGGACCTTCATTCCCAACTTGTCATTCTTTTGACATATCATAATTTCATAATATTTTCAGCAACTGACACTTGAGTCCTTATACCTCACAAAAATGTAAATTCAACACTAATCATCAGTCTGTTTTATTGCTCTAATCGTTTTTATCTTTAAATTAATTTTTGGAATTCATTGCCATCCTTAATGTTTGAAGTAATTTTGTTAATGAATCCAAAACGATCCCCTAATCACGCGGATTGATATAATAACGTTAACTTCATTCAATCATAACTTGTATTGATGATCCTCATCTTCAGCATTTTGTGCCTCTATTTTTAATTTAAAAATTTGGGTCAAATAATTCTCCACTATCTTGGATTGGTCACTTCCTTTTTCACCCTTGTTCTTTTAATAACCTTTATCTTTGGTATTACATTATGATACTCTGGATTTGTTTTCCATATCAATCTAATCTAATGTCTCATTTTGTGTCTCATATAAAAACCTTGCACCTTGGGACTATTTTCAGTGGACCCAATTTCAATCTGATCTGGCCATTCTGAAATTCTTATTCTTTTAGTAGATGTACCGTGGAACAAGTTCTCTTGAAGTACTATATAGTTCCAATCTAGACTGCAAGATATTACCAAATCTTGAGTAGCTTCATCCTCCTCTTGAGGCATCACAAGATTTATAATTCTCTTTGGCATCTTCCCTAACTTTGAGTGGTAAGATATCCAATTGAACCACTTTTCTGATAGTGGTTTCCCAATTTCTTCATCCACTTTGATTCATCAGGGTTTCCTCCATCAAAGTTTGGTTCTGCTGATTGTAAATTTTCCATTATTCTCTATATTGTTGTCTTCAAATTCCACCGTAGTTTGCTCGCCCTCATCCAGAATTTCCTCATAAAATTGATTAAACGCATTAAAAGTCAATTATAGTATCTTTATGAATTCCACCATCTATGATGTGGAAATCATTTTGTCATTGATAAAACCATGGCCCAATGCAGATTTTCATAGGGCCAAATTGCTGACTGCATCACTATCCACAGATCAACTTCAGATAGCACTTTCACCCCAGTCAGGATCTGCGACTCCTAAAGAAATGTAATATGCAAAAGCTGATAAAGTCTCGTTTTTTTAAAATTGAATTCCCATTAGTCCTGTTTACAATAAACATTTGAATAGGCATTCTAAACTCTCTCATAATGGCATCCTTAGCTTCATTATAAGACCAATTGTCCCCATTCAAGTGGGGTAACTCCAGATTCTGGCATTCAGTGTTCAAGCTTTTCATGGTAGTAAATTCTTTTTGTCATTCACTAATATAAACATTGTCATCTTAAATATTCAGAAAAATGCAGGGGCGTTATCCTGATGGAATACGGGTAATTTTTGATGTTCTTTGAAATTCATCTGTGGCTCCACTAGCAGGGGAATCCTGCCTTATGACTCTATTAACTATGGGAGTAATTTAAGAGTTATCTTTAATTTCTCCAAATGACCACAACATATTTCTGGGTGAGTGATGCTTACCAACTGGAGTTTCAGGCGTTTGTTGTCCACCTCTCTTTGTGCACAATCGCATTTATGGTTCTCCAGTTCCTCTATCCATTTTGCTAACTGCTATTTTTACATTAAACCAGGATATCATTATTGATATGCTTCTTGATCAACCTTCTAAAACAATAATTCAATTAAATCGCCCTTCTTGCATTTCAACGAGTTAATTTTTCCACAGAGGTCCTTGTAGATTTTCTAAACTTGCTTGACCTCTTTTTTGGCTTTTGTTGCTATTCCTCTAAGATAGTGAAATAAGCCAGTGACACTGAATATAGCAAATTCTTATTAACAGCTTCTAGTTCATCTAAAGCTTCTATAGTTCTTCCATGTTTGAGATTCTTGATAGCTTCTTAAATAAATTTGGTTAAAACCTAACTACCCCTGTAGTGAGTACCAATGTGAAAATTGGGAACTATTGGTTACTCTACTTCCTCCTTTGGAATGAGCACCAATATGTAAACTTGAGACTTTTCTCTTTTAAGGTTTTAACTACTTTTAGCTCTTAAGATTTTCTTGCACAGGTTCTTTATATGTGCAACCAATAAACGCTAATAAATAGTCTTATAAATATGAGGTTGATTGATACTATTATGGAGACTAGTATCTAGTTGAGTAGATCAAGTCAGAATATTTCCCCAGCTCTGGCTTCTCCTTTGAACAGGTAAAACAATTTTTCATCTCACTTGTGAAGGTAATTAACGCTCCAGATAATAAGAAAATTTCTCTCCCTCCAACTCCTCTCAGATTTGGCAATTTCTGGACAACAACAGAACTTAACATATTGACATCAGGTTCAGAGGTTATAAGGGAACATCTACTCTTAAGACTTGACTCTTAAATTCCAACTTAAAGGTCTCTCCTTGGACTTATTTGGCAATTATAGTTCAGTGGCCCTATTGATGAATTTCTATCCTTCCTCACTCTTTTACGCAGTAGCCATGTGAAAATTGACAGTAATATTAATCACAGGGATATCTGGTCCCTCTACTCTAATCTCAAGAGTAATAAACAATACAACAAATGTATAATAAATTTAATATTTTATTATCTACAAGAATCTTTTTTGCTAAATAATTTTTGGGGATTTTATATACAGGGGATTCAGTGCCCAACTCTTCTGTTGGTGCTCTAATTGGGAACGACAGCCTTAGCCAATGAATATACACTCCTGGGTAGTACGAAACATTAATATTAGTCATTTGAGTTGGTCAGGTTCTTTCCCTACTCAAACGCACCCTTCTCTGAAGTAAACAAAAAACATGTTTCAACACTTCATATGACCCAGGCAATTCACCCTTATCAGGTTAGCAACCTTCTTAGGTAATGGGACTTTTGCCCATAACCAGCAAGTCATGATACTCAAAAGGTTAAATCGCTAGTTGATATCACAGGCGGCATCACTTGCTGCAACTAATAAATCTTAGTCAATTTGCAACAAAACCCAATCAACTACTACAAGCCAATTTAATCATCAATGTGAAAATTGACAACTTTTTTACTTGTTTATTGTCAGAGAAAATCCTAATAAAACATTATCAATCTGGCGGATCAAAACCTGTGGATTAATAATAACCTTTTTAGGATAAGTCACTAAATGATATTTATTGTACAAGATTATAACCCCCATATCACCTAGTGAGATAAATCCCACTAGTGGACAAGAAGACTTATAATCTTGGTCAATTGGAATAATATGGTCCTATCAAATCCCAACATCTTCCATTTTAGCTGAAATACTAGCCTTTAGAAGATGAAATCAAGACTCGCCTATTTTGTTAATATTCTTCACAAACTAGCAATAATAGTCAATCACCCCAAAAATACTTAAAATAACACGCTTGGTACTTAGTCATGATATTTTTTTGATAGCCTCGACATTAGTAGGTTGGTGCTGTAAGCCTTGATTGTCAATGTCAAACATCAGATACTCAAGTTATTAAAGAAGAAATTGCACTTATGAGGATTGGTTTCTAATTAGCTCAGACTAACTGACGAAAAATTTCCTCTGGATGTGAAAATGGTCCATAAATGTTCTGGAAAAATATTTACATCATCTACGTACACTAACACACAAAAGATTTCTAAAACCCTAATATGCTACCCATAGCGCGCCAGAATGTTGCAGGGGAATTACACAGCCCTTGCGGCATCCTAGTGGGTTGGTATAGAACCTAGGGGGTGATCATAGCGCACTTCTCCTGTTCCTCCTTCAGCATCTCAGTCTGTTAATTTCTGGAGATTAAGTCCATAGTGGAAAAGCATTGTGTACCGCCCAAGTTGTCTAGTACATCGTCAATATGGGATAAAAGGTAGAAATCTTTCTTGGTAATATTTTAGAGCTTTTGGTAATCTATTACCACTCAATTTGACCCATCCTTCTTCTTGGTACCAAAAAAGAACGGCTCTAAGACTCTTAGAGGGCACTAACATACCCTGTTGCACAAATTGATTGATTATCTGTTTAATGACTTCATCCACTACCTTGTAATGCCAGATAGTGGATGAAGGCGAATTGGCAGATAATTACCAGCATTGATCTGGTGCAACACATTGTATGCTTACCCCAAATAATTGTCATCTTTCACAAAACTAATACTATACTTGTTAAATAAGCCCAGCGCTTGATCCTTTTCATCCTCCATCAACCCTGAAAGGCGTTCTCAAAGTATTAGCGAACATACTGCTTGATTCTCATTGTCTTCAGGCCCAAGTTCCTCCAGAGTTCCAAAACTGCAGATATTTAAACCTCTTAACATGTAAAAAAATTAAACCTGGTAGTTGTGGGACTACCAGTAGACATGGATTATGGGCAGACTTGTGCTTTGGGAAGGAATGAAGGGTTGGTTAAAAATGTTGTCAAAGCACAAGTTATTAATGTTCTCATCATCTGTTTTCTTGCTAGCTAGCCGTACGCTTGATCTAAATTGCTTTGGGGGCATGCCGGATGACTCAGATATCAGAGATGCAGGCCACTTGGGCGCTGACAGGGTTTTGTCAATCTTCAAATGGTTGCCATTGTCTAAGTTCTCAGCCGATTTCTTTAATTTTAGTTTCAAATGATAGGCCTGTTGACGCTCTGCATAGGATTTGCCAGTTTTTGGTATGAAATTTTTGGTTCAAGTTTTATCACAATTTTTAGGTTGAAGCATTTCAAATTTTTGAGTTCAAACGTTGTTATTATTTTCTGTGAGTGCTTCTGGTACTCTGAATTGGTGTTATTGGAGAGATTTAGTTCTGAGGATCACAACGCACTTTGTATTTTTGCAATCAGACTTGTAGTTCCCAAGATATTTAAGTTTTAATGGAGCAATTTAGAAATTTTTGGCACAAAAACACCCTCGCGCAGACAAAGCCTAGAGGCGACTGAAGTCAGTTGTCAATATTGTTAGTACTATTGGTGGAAGGGGTCCAAGTGCCTCGATCACCTGACACCTGGTTTGCTGGGATTGGTTGAGAGGTTCGTGAGATAGTGGTATGCCAAAAGTACATTTGAAACATAACAGTCAATTTTTGCAAAACGTGCGAGTAAGACATTACATATATATGGATTCCATGTCAAAATATGAGAAAAAGAGACTATTTGATGTCGCTTAACTTCCACAGAATAAGGATACAGGTTAGCTAAAAGCACCTGAATTTCACCATGATTTGGTAGAACAAATTCAAGCGCAGTGACCGCTTTAACTGGGATTGCTAAAGCTGTGCAACTATCTCACCATATAAGCCCTAGGTGAATGGTTAATGGAATCTCTGTTCCCATTGTGACTTGATGAGCTTCCAGAATGGTTAAGGTATAGCTAGCACATATGGGAATACCCTTATAATTCAGTAATCTGAATTGGTAACTTCCAGGTATGGCGATGTAGCCACTGATAATCAAATGGTACTATACCACCCTTGTACATGATGTTAACAAGCCCTTGTTTTGGGGCTATGTAGGCCACATCCTTCCAGTTATAAAATAGTGGAAGGGTTTGTCCCGGTAATTCCAACGCATTCTCCTCAAAATCAGCTTTAGCCCCATATTTACTCAAAAAAGAGGTCCTAATTAAAAAATCATAATTCTGATTATGAAACATGATAGCCAGAGCGGAAATCACAAAGGAGCCAAAATGCAGTTGTAATTCACTGTATGCTCCTTCCAAAGCTGTGGTGTAGAGGCCAGCAGCTGCATAGATTTTGTGATGATCTATGTCTGATGCAAGCCCCATTTTTTCACCTCTCAAGTGGACACATTATTTCTCAGTGCTATTGTACCCAATAGATTAGACTTTGAGCTTATTTACAGTTATATTAATACAAGTACACTCAAAAAATAAGTATCAATAAGATTTACTGCATGGGCATCCACTTTGCTTACCTAAAATATTCTGAGTTCTTCACATAACTGAGGACTGTACTCTTTAAGGCCTCAATAGATACATCCACTTGGACCACAGTCAACTTAGGAGTCTCACTATAAAAAGTTGGAAACTCAAGTGATTCCAGCTGATGACCATATGGCTTTGATACTACTTCTTCCATTGACTCAGCAGACCATTTTTCTTGTGAGCAGCGGTCACTGCTACGCTATAAATTTTTACCACCAGAACTGGTGAAGGCAGGCTGGCAATATTGCCCATTTGTCTCATGTGAGAGAGTTTTGGCAATTTATTCTTACTTGGGATTTTTTTAGAGGAGGCGGAAGTAAAAATCCCAATTCTATTCTTCCCTGTCTTTCCCACTTCATCATCATTCACAGGGTTCACAGCATGGACCTAGGGTTCAGAAATTAATTTAGGACAATGGTTGTATTTTTGGGCCAATTGTTTTGCAGTAATTACAAATAATCTGACTAACATTAGATTTATTTAACTGAGGGCCATATGGTGGAGGTGAATCCTTTTTCAGGGAAATGGCCCAGGGCCATGGTTTGTGAGGTCCCAATAATCTCGTTGGGTGCCTTAAAAGTGGCAGCACAACACCAGAGATAATTCACCATATGGGTGATATCATTTTTTTCATTTAAGATGGGAATCATCACCTGATGCAAACCTTGATAAGACTCACAGGCATGGTATAGAGCAGTTTATGTGTCAAAATCATTGATCATGTTAGCCCCAGCTAGCATCTGTGCTTCCAAAAAAAGCGCTCTGCATAAGTTTAAACAGTTTTATCTTTTTCAAAAAAGATGTTGATGAACTCAGTCTTAATGAGTGGTCATCCATTCCAACCCGCTGAACTCCTTATGAAAAGGTACTTGGCATTGTGGTAGGTAGTGTCAATTTTTTGTAATTTAGTCATATCAACTCCTGGCTTTCAATGTTCAGCTTTTATTACAGCTTCCAGATTAGCGTTCTTGAGCGTTCAAGCCATGCTAATATCAAAAAGACTAGAAGAATTGTGTATATTGGCCTTTTTATCAAACTTTGATAAAGTGATAGGGTGAGATGAACTTGAGGTTCATGCTGGTAGGGCCAAAGGCCCTGAGTCGCTCATTATTGACTTCCCAAGTGGCGGAGATGAGACATAGGCATAAGGTGGCCTTAAACCACAGGAGTGGACAAGTAAAAATGCTTACAGGATCTGACGTAGGATTACTAGCAGGGTTGCATGCAAGTTGGATTAGAAGTTCACAATTAATGGGTTGGATTGCTCAGGGAGAAGATGCCAGAATACCAGGATGAGGCAACGCCCAAACTCTCAGAGCTGAGGTAAGACCCATAGGCACCTCTGGAATACTTCACGCCTCATCGCTTTTGATGTTTTCTTCCAATGGAAAAAACCAAGATTTTTTCAATAATTTCAGTGAGTAGTCTGCCGATTGACTATTGAAATAATCCCACATACTAACAACATGGATTTGCTCCACCTGCAAAAGGACTCCCATATATCTACTTTTTGAGTAGTTGCCAAAAATTCCACTTTCATGCTGATGTTCTCATTCACTGAAGACCTGACCTTTGGCCCTAGATTTTTACTTTAAGTTGTAACGTCTTCATCATGTGATACAAGTCTGTATTGGAGTGAACTGCTCTGGTCATATCTACAAACAAACCATCAAGATGGCGCTGATGTGTTTTGGTAATTTTAGATAACTCTTTTACTTATGATTATGGTCAAATTTAATATCTGAAAGTTGGCCAAAGTGGGCATTTAACGCTGCTCGTACTTAGAGAACATCATTGGACTAGATTTGTGGGGCCAGGGGGTGGAAGGCGAGTTGATAGGGCGTACAGCTACCAACCTGAAGGTTGCGGGTTCAATTCCCGCCCTTCGCACATTGATCAGGGTGCCATCCAAAGGAAGCTATTTGCGATTAGTAGGTCTAATAACACAAAAATCTTACCCATGACGTAACCAGAAAAATTTGAGTCCTGATCCAGAGGTAGAAAAACTTTCTTCAACAGAGTTGACCCTGTTCAGGTTTCATGTCATTTCTTTCTTTCAGTAATGCCTGTCCCCTAGTTGGCTTGCCTTGGTTAAATAATAAAAAATAGATTTGTGGAGCCGCTAAGGTGACCTCTTCAATTTCAAACATTAGTACTACTTACTCTGGAGGAAGACCTTCAATGGAGTCCACTGGATCCATAATAAATTAAATTTAAACTAAAGGGAACGAATGTGAGCCTTTATAGTGAGCACCACAATGTTGAAATTGGCATGTAGCCATCAGATTTTAGAGACACAGGCTATCAAACTCAAAAAAGGCACAGTTTGAGGAAATCAGCCTTAGTAACACTTTCAAAAAAGGAACTATATAGCAAGAGATATTCTATATTAGAAAATAGAGAAGAGCACAATATATTATCAGGTACTTCC
This sequence comes from Massospora cicadina, assembly GCA_022478985.1. Lineage (NCBI taxonomy): Eukaryota > Fungi > Entomophthoromycota > Entomophthoromycetes > Entomophthorales > Entomophthoraceae > Massospora > Massospora cicadina. The sequence continues at coordinate 360,329 of JAKSZP010014463.1, forward strand.
AAAGGCTTAACTGCTCACAATGATATCCTCCTTCAGCTAGGTTTCTTCTAGAACGTAGGGAAAAAGTTCCTCTTACCATATTAATTCGCTAAGGTGTGCCCCTTTATCTAGCGTTACTATTGGTGCACTTTATGTATACTAATAAGCACTAAGAAATGATAGACTAGCTAAATAATAATCTATATTGAGCTAAGGGAGCAAATCATTAAGGCATAGCGTATTTCGATTGTACCCATGATCAACCAAAATGCATTTGAGGTTCCAGCAGATGGCCCCAAAAAAATAAATCCTCATACCAATTAATTTACTCTGGAGCGGGAGAAGAATAGTAGTTTAAGATATAGATAAATCAGATCAGATATAAATGCTGAGGCCAAAAGCCTAAGCGTTTATTAGATTGAGGCAGGGGAATTTTCACTGGCAGGGTTAAAAGGGATTGATCAGCCATATATATAAATCTAGGGCGCCAAGGTGAAATCACCAAAAGTAATTATATGCAACTTTGGCACTCCCTATGAAGTTGAGGGCTGTGCGCTTATGACTCCTTATGTCATTGAATCCTATCTCTAATTAATAGTTAAATATATACTTATTAGATGAGTATTGCATTAGATGATGGTTGGTCAAAACACTCAAAACACATGGTTTGCTTCCCAAAAAAGTAACTGGAATGGCAAGTGCCATGCTAATGATTATAAGGTGATATAATAGGAATAAAAACAGAGGCAGGCTGTAGCATGCTCCATCTGTAGGGCTTGTCTGTAATAACTTCCTCATGATGCAACAATAATGCCAGTTTCCCATTTCATGATGCCATTAGTAACAGGGTGATAGGGGGTGGAAATACTTTCTAATGCCTAACAATTAGGTGAGCTTTTGAATGAAATGAGACTACAGGTTACTCCACTATCTTTTATATGAACTATGAAATTTATGCGCTATATTTTGTTGTTAAAATTTATAGATTTCTATTATTATCAGCTAATAACACTTTAAATGTATTAATGGCACAGGTTTGTTGTGCAATTCTCCACGTTGTTTTGATAGTGAAAGATAATCACTGATAATAGTATGGAGACAATTATTCATAGTTGAATTGAAGTACTAGAATTTGGTCGAATGCTTGGCTAGTATTTCCTCTCAAAATACTTATGATGTCCTTAACCTTTTCAATGATTTTTCGAAAAAATCATCCCTTTTTTGGCCTTGAATTTGGCA